>JBAMHV010000010.1:4839646-4853786 GCA_037177535.1 Pseudomugil gertrudae
CGTGTGAAGCCCTTTGAGGCAACTTTGTTGTGATACTGGGCTATATAAAAATAAAATTGATTGATTGATTGATTGACTTTGGTTCACTTGATGGTTCGTTTGCTTTCATACTGGAAGCGAACCACATCCCAGTTCACTTGCAATGAGAGAAGAACTATAGTTTTTAAGTGGACCTGAGTTCACTTCTTTGGTCATCCAATGATCTGAGGTGGTTGGTGGTTCAAATCCTGCTTGTCATTGTGTCTCTGTGGAACCTCGTGCTTGCCTCCAGTGTTTCTGATGTATAAAGGCCACTGGCATCAGTTTGCACCAGGGCAGCTGTGGCTCACAGCAGCTTTACATGTATGAATGAGGAGTGAATGAATAGTGGATTCAGTGTACATTAAAAAGCATTATAGAAATTGTTATTATAGCTAAACAAACCGTACTGTCTGTGGAAGCAGACCAAACAGTGCCTGATCTCATAAGTTCCTTTTCTGTTGAAGCTTGCTTAGTATCTTTTAGTTCCAAACTTACTGAGGGAAGTTTGAATTTCTTATTTTCATGTCCGCATTGGTTTCAGCTGTGTCCTATTACTCTGTTTTCTGTGAATAAACTCTACGTGTTCTGTTTCTGTGTTTCGCTCGACTGTTCATTCTGTTTACCAACCCTCTCCGTCACCTGCTCTGCTTTTCGTCTCGCCTTTTGCTTGAATATTTTAGTTGTGTCCTACTTTATTACATTCATGTTGTTTTTGTTGCTATTCCAACTTTGGCTTTAACTGAAGTTTCCCTTTCCTGCCTCAGGAGTGACCTGGTGTGGTCTGCGAAAAGTAGCAGCAATCTAGCCTGATCTTTGATGTTTTATGTGGAGAACTCGGGGGTCTCAGTAACGTGACCTTTTTTAATTTGTCATTTTTATTTTAAATTAAATAATTCCAAATTAAAGCATTCTCCTTTGTGTTTACATGGAAATAATCATTTCAGATTGAGGTTTACAGGGGAAACATTTTTATTCACCTGTACTTTATTCCACTTTCAGCAGCTAAGGAGGGGAAGGGAGATGGAGTGCAGGAGAAGTGAGGCAGAAGACTGTATCAAAACCTAATATGTGATATTATACAAGCATGCACAGCACAACTGGAATGAACTTCATCAAAACTGTCATCACTTACACCATACATTTGATTTGGAAAGATCATTTTCATTCAGTATTAGGTGTTCACATGGTCATTTATCTTCTCTTTAAAAGGGAGTTTATGTTAAATCTGAATTAAATATCATTTAAAATGTGCAAACTTGGTCAGTGGTTCTATTATTTCAGGGATTCATGGTATTTTGGTTTGTACAATGAAGGGTTTTTTCTAAATTCCTTTCTCTGATCATATGTCGGCTACACTGCTCAATCCTGCCCCCGTGGTTTCTGATGGTACTATGCTGTTTGCTCTGTCAGGGATTGCTTCTACAGGGGCCTCAAAAGTGGACCAAAGGCTCTATATCTTTTTAGCGGCAGAATAAATAAGTCTCTGTCTTCAGCAGGGATCTTAAACTCCGGTCCTCAAGGGAGCTGCAAATGTCCTGCACATTTGGTGCACGGCTCTAATAGTGTGTTGTCAGGTTCTGCACAATAACCCATTCATTTGGGTCAGTTGTGTAGATTCAGGAAAACAACAAACCAGCAAGACAGTGCCCCCCCCTGAGGACTGGAATTTAAAATCCCTGATCTATAGCATGGTGTTTTAACATCGACCATCCTAACATCAATGGCCAGTTTAATGCATGATTTTCTCACAAGACTTCACCTAAAAGAAAGATCAGTACCAGCAGAAATGAGAAAATGCAGTGTTTTAAAGTAATCTTTCTTAATCGGTGATAGTATCCGCTCTCAGTATGTTCTCTGTAACACTGGTAAATATGTGCTTCAAGACTTATTTTGTACAACAAACCACAGTTGTGAATTAATAGTTTAAAATGAAGCTGTATACTGTGAATGTCACTGTCGTCTCACTAAGACCTTGGGAAATGGAGTCAAAACCAAAACCCTGTTCATAGATCTTAAAGAATTTTTAACCACCTATGAGCTTTGAAAAAGAGCTGCTTAGTGTTACCAACACAAAAACTCCTTCGTCTCACATGGAAAAGAAAGGCTTTAAACATCACTCATATTACAGATATGACGTAAATAAATAAAAAGACAAATTAACACAAGTTCACAAACCCTCAAACTAACTGCCTCAGTCCTGTCTGTGGAGATGTTACACAGCATGTAAAATATGGACACATACAGAACGTCGGATCTGTTTAGAAAACAGATCAATAGTTCATGTATCTAACTGGGTTCATATGACACTTTATCAAACGTGTAAGAACAACCCCAGAGTGCTTTACAGACCATTCTGTGACATTACATTGTTACACTGTGTTGGGAGGCAACAAAGCTAGCTGCTGTTAAGTAGCTCTTAATTGTTTCTTATACTGGATGGTACTAGTGGACTTCATGCTTTCCAAACCAGTTCACCCCTTATGCGTACTGGTCAGACAGACATTCTCAAAAATGTGCCTGTTGGTGCACAAGACCTGAATGATCTTCTAAGATCCTGGTCTAGCCTCCAAAACTACAAACTGATGGAGATGTTGCGATCACGTTTATGCTACTGTGACATTTAAAAATGACATAGTCAATCAATAGTCACTCTATCTATCTATATAGTCAGAATTAAAAGCTTAAGGATTGTTAAAAGCTAAGGAATTATCAGTGGCAGGATGGGAATCAGACCTCCAGCTGTGGAAAGTTGGCCAAACAAAATATTTCCTCCTCATATCAAAGGTACAAAACATTGCAGAAGCAGATAACGTTAATGCAACGTAAAATTCAGGTTAACCTTACTGTGAGAAAACATTGATATCTTATGACTGTTGATAGACACTACAGAGGAAAACAAGCCATGTGCTACACTGCTCCCAATCCCTTCACTATCAAACTCCACCATTGTATACCATGATGTCACCAAGCATTTCAGTGAAGCTGCTCGCAACATCAGTTTGGATTAAATACACTTGTTTCCAGCTGAAACATCATCGTTCATACAGTTATTATCCAGAGGAAAGCATGTGCCTATTTGATTAGTTAAATCCAGCCTTGCAACTGATTTCCTCTCATTTGCCTGGTAAAAGCAGTGGAAGCAAGTGGACCTGCCTTTAATTGGTTTTTATACTGTCCTGTTTTTAGCAGTCGGTTTAATTGGGCATGTAAACCAATGAGGGAAACGTGTTAGAAAGTTAAGTGGTTTAAAGAGATTGGATAGAGTGAGTGTACGTGTGATGAGGAAATAATATAAGCAGTTTAAAATGATAGGCTTACTTGCATCTCAGCACACGGATGATTTTCTTGCAGACTAAAGCAGCAGAGTTTCACTTTATTCCAAGCTCAACGTGAATTCATTCCACTGCTATATGGGGAGTCTTTTGTGACGACAGTTAAACAGAGCTTTACTGGAGGCCTTTTGCCTGGAGGCGACGCTTAAACTGAATGCACATCACCAAATTTTTTCTGCTCATTAAGCGCTGAATTTGTAGTCTCTGCCAGGTTTCCTTTCCCTGCAAAAGGTTTCACAACCGAGCTTAGAAGTTTCAATTCTGCCTCTGATTTTAGATGTCTGACTTGGACCACTATGATCACAAACCCAATAACCACAAGGTCAACTACTGCGTTTGAGAAAAGGTTTGTTTTTAAAGAAATACTTTCTCATCCTTTTTATGAAACACTCCTATCACACCAAAGTGAGTTAATCGCTCAAGAGAAGCTGCAAACATTAGCATTGATGTTCACTTGGACTATCTGTGTCTTATAAAGCATTGCTACTATTCAACCTGCACTGGTATCCCATTGAATTCGAAAGCCACAGCAACATCTAGCATATCACAGAACTAAACAAAGGCTGGGATTAACTAAAAACAAATGCACACTTTAAAACAAAGAGCTAATTGTGCCCTTACTTTTTATAGCCTGCATCTGAACAGTTAGCTTGTTGTGCACTGACAGTGTGGGCTTTGGCGTGGTTGGCTGCTCACAGACTCCTGGAGTTAGACAGGAGGGATTTACATTTTAAATCTGTTCTTGGTATTCTCAGAATGTACCGGCCGTATAATGAAGACTAAGTGTGCGTGTGTGTGTTTCTGTGTGTGTTGGTGAATGGCTTAAAGGTAAGAATCCTATTAGGAACCACTTGGCTCTGTGCTCAGCTTGTCACATGTCTCATGACAGTGGAACATGCTGCACTTGATCTGTAACGTGTCAAAATGCAAACAATCAGGTAAACAAATAGGTTCTTTGTAAAAGCTTATTAGCAACAATAAGTTGAAGTGACGGTTTCTGGATGATATTATCAGCCTCTCGCATTGGCATTGGTTTGTGCCGTTCTTTGAAGGTCCCATCACAGCATATCAGTCAGGTTGAGGTCAACATCTTGTTTGGAATCATCATCATCCTGCCGCATGAGACAGTTTCAGCAAAGCTTTTGCTTTTGGACATATGGTCTCACATTTGATTCTAGTAAGCTTTGGTATCCAGAGGAGTTCATGGTCCACTCAATGACTGCATGTGTCCCGTTCCTGTGGCTGCAGAAGAAGCCCTCTACCACTGTGAGGTGTGAGGTGATGACAAAACCTCTGCCTTTATAGAGAAACTTACACCAATGATGATCAGTTAATCAGTGCATTTCATCAGCAGGACCTTTTAATTCCTAAGGACGCAGTAATGGTACTTAGTTCTTTAAAGCAAGCAACTGGACCGGCAGACTACTCATCCTTGCATTTTATCTTCTTATCTGATTTATGCAGAGTGGATAAACATATGACTCTTCTTTACGAAAAAGGTCACAATTTGCATTTTAGTCAAAAAGATTTAGAAGACGTGAATATTTTAACAATGCCATTTTGTGTATGTGTAGCTTAGACTCTGCCATATATCACAAATAAAACCTCTTTAACACAGTGAGAGGGTTTTGCAGATCTCCAAGGTCAGTGGAGCTTTTTTTCTGTATTACTGACACATTTAAGAGCTTTTATATTTCATTGCCTGTCCCACGTTTAAAGCAGTGTTGCTTTTTTCTCTCTGCCACTCACAGATTTTCCAGACATCATGAAATGTAGGTGGAGGATATGGTGTCAAAGTAAATGTATTCACTGCACAAGATTAGCACTTTTATTATTCATCTTATCAAGCGTATTTGTGGTTGATCAAATGGATAAAGTGTCATAAAAGAGATGAAAAATGGCATTCGGGCAACAAAACTTAATGATCATTCAAGCTCAAACAAACTTTCCACGTCAGCTTTCTGGAAACACAAACTCTTCCTGTGTTTGTGTTTTTGAACCGTGCATGAAAACAACCTTAAAATATTTAGCATTACTAATTATTTATAAACCTTTCTGGGACTTCAGCTGGTAGTTTTTTTTTCAAAACCTGTGATTTGCTGATGGATGCAGTTCTGCTAGCTTCTGCTGCATTGCCCATGATACCATCATAAATCACTGGAAGCTTCAGAGGAAAGTGAGTTGCAGAAAAGGACACATTTTTTACTAATCACTTAACTGCAAGCATTATTAAAAAGCCGTAAACAACGTCTGGGATGTCCAAAGTCGGACTTTGAGGGCTGCTGCCCCGCAGGTTTTTAATACATTGTTGCTTCAACAAACCAGACTCAAATTAAATGGATCCAACAGCCTGAAGTTCTGCATAATAACTCATTAGTTTGAGTCACATGTGTTGGAGCAGGGATGCATGGGAAACCTGCAGGAATGTGCCCCCTGAAGACCAGAGCTGGAAACCTCTGGTCCGAGTGAATGAGGGAAATAAAAAGTAAAACCTTGATGAAGCCCTCCAAAGCTGACTAAAAGACAATTTTCCCACTTCTGACAGATTACAGGCGGATTTTGTGTTACTTTGCCCCCCAAATTAAACTTCAGAGAGGGCAGATTTGTAGCAATGAAGTCCGACTAACTGATGGGCGCGCTTTAATACAAAGGGAAACACCAGTAAATGTGATCTCCAAGCTGAAAACAGCCTTTACGAGGACAAAGCTGTCCGCAGAATATGTGGGGTTGTCATCGTTATTTTCACCATGATTACAGAGATAAGTTTAGCTTTGTTGAGGCAGCATTTAAGCCTCTTTCATAGACAGGAAACATCCAGAGTGGGAACTGAGCCGTTGTTGTGCACAGTGCATGGAGTGCATGTGGTGTGTGAGAACTCATGCATTCACAATAACAAACTTTAGAGGAAGAAATCTACTAGGGTGTGTCCAATGCAAGCAGTTTATTTGGCCTGACAATGAAAACTCAAGTAGGAGAGGTGGGTCACACTGGTACGGTAATTTGCTGCTTTGATAACTTTACAACAGTTAAGTACTGAAAACAACAAGTGAAGATTTCAAGGACTCTCACCAAAGATTGCTAAGCTAGCATGAGGACTACCTGCTTACAGTTAAGCCTCTTAGAAAGTGAACTGCAGTTGCTGTGACACCAACAAACTGTGTTTCTGCTAGTACTTTTTAAAAATTCACATTCAACAGGACTTTATGGTGCAAATCTTCATGCAAAGTAGAAATTAAAATGAAAATAGAGTCAGCATTTTTGACTTGGTAGTTTTATTGGGAGAGTCTTTTATTCAGCTGTAAATATTTGATTTGACCTGACCAAAACGTTGTACATAATACTTTATTAATACATTATTTCCATTCCTTCAAATTCTGTACTGCTTAGTCTAGTTTATGGTCATGGGACAGCTGGAACTTATCCCCACAATTAGCACATGATAAGAATTTAATTACATCAAAATAAATTTCACAGTACAGCTGATGTAAATAAAATAAAATATAAAATAATTAAAAAGAAGTAAACCAACATAAGAAATAAGTTTATCTGTATTTTCTTTGACTAATTTAACTACAATGTTTTTCCATTAAAATGGAATTCCATTTATTTATATCTACATAAAAGGGACTATTTTTTCATCATTTTAGAGACCTTTTTGTAATCCTACATCATTTTATTTTAAATAGCATCTATTTTTGTGATTCTGTGTTCTGATTTACTTGCACACTATTTCGTTTATTCTTTTATTCAACTTTCATTTATTTTACCATGAATTCCTTTATTTATTTTAATGTTTTACTTTCAGCTGTTCTTAGTGTGTTTACAGTTTATTTGACTCCTTTTAGCCCGACTGCTTTCCTCCTGGGTATCCTTCACCCTGGTCTGCGAGGTTGTTGCTGTGGTAACAACCCTGTGTGGGTCCGGTGTAGTTACCAAATCTGCTCAGTCTGCGCCTGCCAATGACATAGCACTACATTGCACTCAAAAGGAATAAGATGTTTGAGGTCTCTTATTTATTCATAATTTTTAAAAAAAAAGATTTCACATTTCCTGAGTCAACCGAACACAAACCCTTTGTGTTGCTTTGTGCATTAAAGTGCTTTAGAAATCTAATTTGTTTTGATTTGATTTGATGAATAAAAAATGTACAAATATAAAACCTGGCTAATGTAGTAAAAATGTAATTGAATTTTCTGTCTTTCAAGGCGAAATGTTGTTTTTTAATAAATGCAGCATATCTTTCTTTATCTGGTTGTTTAGCAACCCAAAATTAATTTCAGTATCACTTTGAAACACTTAAAATGTTAAACAATAAGAGTGATGCATTTTCTTTGTGAGTCTCATTATTGGTGGTGCAGATAGAAAAGCAGTGCAGCCAGTGTGTTAGAGTCAGATATTACAACTAATTTCCTTTTATTTAAAATTATTAACTACACTGTGTCCAGAAATAACTAAATAAGATGCATCTGATTTTAAGTAATTTATTTCAGTTTACTTTAGAAGTGATAAATAAAAACAGTATGCAAGAGAAATGATTAAACATACTTCATACATGACAAAAACTCAGTGTGTCTATGTATAACAGAGGTGATGTCATGTCCATCTTCTCTACAACTCCCACAGCACAACCCATGACCTGATCCAGAAGAGCATATGTGAGTTTTTCATTGAACCATTTTAAACATTTAACTTGATATGTCAGATATCAGATGATTTCTGTCACTGCAACAAACTTTACAGCTCTTGATCTAAATGATGCTGCTCCATCATGCCAATAATGATCACTGACCAGTAGCTGCTGAGTGAAACCATTAAACAATATAATCAAATCCAATTTGGTCACATCAGGCCTTCATGAACAGAACTTACAAAGCGATGTAGCTTCTCAACTGAGTGTTTACAGTACTCATACATTCTGGTGATGCACACAGCTGCTGATGCAGAAAATTCATATAGATTTTTATTTTTTTTCCCCTAAATGAACACCTAGATCTTTTTCCACTGCAGCTAGAAGATCATATATTTGTCTTTTAGTTTCTTCTCAGGGAAAGAAAATGATTTAAAATAATTTGGCTTTGACTGAGGCAAAATCAACTTCTACATATCAGTCACTTCACATAAAAGCACATCTGAAGTATTTATTTATTTATTTTTTCTCACATGGTATGCACAAATAATGAACTTTTATAAATAAGTAAATACAAAGCAAGAAGAAACAAAAAAAATGCACAATATTGTGCCACCATGCTTAGAAAAAAAGGAGCAGGGAGAAGAAAAACTTATAGTACCTGCCCCCTTTAAACATAATAATCGATGGTTTATTTCTTATTTATCTCCAAAGCATGATCTATTATTTGTGTTTAGAGCCATTTAGTTTTTACCTGCCTAAGTTAGTGAAAGGAAATGTCATTATTAAACAACGCAAACAGAATTCTATGAATGTATATAAATACATTTGCTTAAAAACATTTTAAATAAAAGAATAAATATCCTCATTTGATTTAACATTAATTTACTTGACATAAAAAGTTTATAGGTTTTCACTAAAAGCTGAAGAATTTGAAATAAACAAGGATATCACACTATTTTCCCACCAATAATAAGGAGAATACCTCTAAATATTTCTGTATGGGGGTATATCCTTCACACTTTGGATTCAATGATTTTTAATTAAGTTTTAATAACTCAAATCAGTCAAGACTCCTGTTTCTAAAACCTTTTTTCTTGTCTTAAGATCTGATTCTTATCATATAATAAACACCCAATCCTTCCCCAGCTAATGGATTAATATCAATGCACACACAGTATTTGCGGTTTCATATCAGTCTGAGTACTGATGGCTTCAATCAAATCATAAAAACTCCCAATAAAATTGTGGTTTACTGGTGATGATGAACTTGCAGCGAGTAAGCAACATTGTGCAAACCACAAGCGATATGTGAGTGGATTCCCTCTCACAGTCTTCACCTCCTTTTCTGAGCAGGTAACTCTGCCTTTCATCACTGCCCTTACTCCAGCTGCCTCGTCTCTTAGCAACGCCACCGGGCAGATCAATGGAGGGGAAAAGAGACATGGAGAGATGAATGAGGGGTTGAGAGGACAAAGGCAGGAGG
Source organism: Pseudomugil gertrudae (assembly GCA_037177535.1). Classification (NCBI taxonomy): domain Eukaryota; kingdom Metazoa; phylum Chordata; class Actinopteri; order Atheriniformes; family Pseudomugilidae; genus Pseudomugil; species Pseudomugil gertrudae. Next base: position 4,849,113 of record JBAMHV010000010.1, read on the forward strand.
TGGATGTGGAGAAAAGACAGGAGAAGGGCAGACAGGCAAGAGTATAAAAGACTAGAACAGGGGGTGAATTTAGGATGGATGGAGGAGAGAGAAGAGAAAGGAGGACACGGAGGGGAGATAAAAGGGATGTAGGAAGATTGAGGAAAAAGATGGAAGAGGGCCATGTTTAATGTCAAGCTCTAAGCTTTACTTAATGTAGTTTGGATCGAAAATGTCAAAAACATAAAGTCTAGGCTACATTTAGAGAGCTGGCGCAGGCACGTGCCGAACTTTAAAGTGGAGTGTTTTGCAACTTCTTTCTGGATGTGACCAAAAGCTTGATTGTATCTGAATCTATCTGAATCAGTGCATGGCTGCACGCGAGATAAAGGAAAGAGCTTGAAAGGTCAAACACGCATCATTCCCGACCGGGAACTGTGAAATGCACGCAGCCGATGGCCTCCGACAAAAGCAGCTGACACCAGAGGAGGAGAGCGATGCTTGCCTCTTCCTCTTTAGCATCATCATCATTAACAACAGCAAACATGCTGGTGCTGGCTGTTTGGATGCATTAAAACGTTTTCAAACGCTCACCTCTCCGGTTGTAGGCTATCTCTTGTTGAGTTCTTCACATCAGCGTCGGCTTCATCCCTCCAGGATCGCTGCTGCTGCTGCCTATGTGGAGCGTCGCTCGTAGCGCGCGCAGTCACGTTATCTGCATCTAAATGTGCGTCTATCTCCCCCTGCACCCTTTTCTGGACACACAGCCAAACCGGATAAAGAATTTAAGTCGACTTCAGCTACAAAAGAAGAGGGGAAAAATCAACGTAAGCGGCTTGAGCGGAGCTCTGCAAACAGCATCGGGAACAGATGCTGAGGAGGCTAAAGCTGCTAAACCCACACGGTGAGCGATGAGGCCACGGCCGGTGCGCGAGGAAGGGGGGGCCGAGGACTGCTCCCCAGGACAACCCGCTGCGAGGGACAGTAGGCGGCGTCGGCTCGGTCGGTGTCTTCCTGTGAGGGGACGGTCCTCGTAAACCTGGTGGACACAGCTGTCATGCTAGAGCATACATCTGGAACTTCCTGTTGTAGCTTTTCACAATTAATACCTTTGCGTCTAATAGACATCATGTGAGGACTAAAACATCACAGGAGACGTGATTTATCACAGGAGAAGATATAGAATAAATATACAATAAACAAAACTTTTCACAATGTATTGCTTTTTAGGTATCATGATGAATGAATGAATGAATGAACCATTGATATTGATTCTGCATCAGCTTACTAGAGGTTTGTCATCATTTTCATGGCCCTGTCCTAGACGTTCCATATTTGCACAGAGTCATGTCTATAAATTATCTCAAGTCGAAGAATAGATGCTCCAATATGATAATGTGTCCTAGCAATTTCATATGCATGCTTCTAATATTGAAACTCACATATGAACTAATTAAATATGAGAAGCATGCATATGAAATCGCTAGGACAAATGAATGATTCTTTAGTGTAATTGTTCTCAGCCTTACCTTAAAATTATCTCCTGAGTTGTGGCAAAAGCTGGACATAAAACATTTCTTTAAAGTTTGTTTTTATTATTCAGCTTCCTTCTGACGTTCTGAAATGTTTTTGTTTCCCTTCATCATCTTCAGTTTCATCAAATGTGGGAATTTCTTTCTGCAAATGACTTTAAGTGGTATATTTTTGTGTTCTTTTCTAATTCACAGTTAAGCAGCGTTGTGAGCAAGGAATGCAAACCATTACATCCTTTTGTCTTTTAGAAATATTCTCCTCTCATCCAAAGGGCTTTTTCAGTTTCTAAACTGCCTGGGAAGGATGCACTGAACATGTTGGGTGAATGTGATTTATCTTTGAGATGCAGGTGTATCATTGCTGAACCTTGACCTGAAGAGCTGCTCTTCTATGTTGCACCATTTGTGAAGTGATTGTTTGATCTCTCCTATATAGAGGTCACACGCTTCTTGCTGCATAGGTCTAACTCTGCACATATTGTGTTTGGTGTTTTATCATTCAGGTGGACTGGTTTCTACCTCAGTATCTTACTGGGTTGCAAAATGCACAGAATTGTTGTGTTTGGACTGGAGTAGATTCATTCATCTCAGTTTTCAGACACTCCATGCACACGAGGGCTGCAATCCTGCAGGTTATCAATGTACCCCTGCTTTAACATCCATTTTTCCATTTTCTTAACCTCTTATCCAGTTCAGAGTCACGGGTAACTGGAGCCTATCCCAGCAGCATTTCAGGCTAGAGGCAAGGTGCACCCTGGACAGGCCGCCAGTCCATTGCAACTGCTTTAACATACCTGAAATAAATTAATAGGTAATTGTGCAGAGAACCTTACAGGCTGTTGGGCTCATTAAACCTGAGTCAGGTTTGTCAACCTGCAGGGCTGCTTCCCTCATGGGACTGATTTTAACAGTCCTGTTTTACATGTTAAAAGTCAAATAAGAGACATGGTTGAAGGAATGATTTAAAGGTGCTGTGTGTAGAATTATTGACATATAGAATTATTTATTGGTGAAGATGGGAATAGCAATAACTTAAATTACAAACAGTTGTTGGACGGCAGAAGCCTGTACAACAGGGCTGGATTTCCTCTTATCAAGGTAACTTCGGGGTTAGCCCTGGGTTTTCTGTACTACGAAGCTGGTTTACTTCTTACTGGACCCCAGTATCTTTTGCTTATTGGCCAACCTGCTCTAATGCAGGTTATGTTTTGGAAAAGAAATCAATAGGCACCACCTCCGATCGATGAGTTCACCTGTTCTCAAGATGTTGTTCCACAGATCTTGAGAGAGGTGCTTGGGAGAGAAATCATTACTAGGGATGGACTCATTCTTCTGATGAAGAAATAAAGTTTTGTTAATTACCACGTTTAAGTAATTGATAGGAATGCATCTGAAACAATAAGGTTAACAATATGTTTGAACTGTAACCTGGTTATGGTTTTTCATATTTCTGAATTATAGTTGTCTGCACCTCCGTGGTTAAGTAGCTGCACTGCAGGGTTTCTCCATGCTTGTGATTGGTCATAGGCTGCTAACCCCTCCCCTTTTATGTTATGGGAAAACCCTAAATTAGAATTACAGATTAGATAACCAGCTTGGCAGTACCCCTTATCCAAAACCTGATTGTCTGGGTATGTCAACCCAGGAAACAGAGACATATCCAGCATATGTTAATTTTGCTTTGTAGAAAATGCTTCAGCTGTCAGTGGTTACATTTTTCCAGGCACAAAACTAGGCAACTATTATAGTACCGGTATCTTCACACAGAGCTGTTTGTCCATTTAGAGATATCATAATAAAAATGTTCGCACAAATAAGGCAGCTGCCATGTTTGTGGACCCATCCATCCTTCCATTTTCTACCGCTTTTAGAAGGTGTGTGTGTGTTGGGGGGTGGGGGGGTTGGGGGGGGGGTGGGTGGGGGGGGGGGTGGAGCCAATCCCAGCCGATCCCAGCTCACAACAGGCGGGAGGCAGGGTACACCCTGGACAGGTTGCCAGTCCATCACAGGGCCAACACAAAGAGACAAACAACCATGTACACACACTCACTGGGCAATTTAGAGTTTCCAATCAGCCTATCCCCAGGGTGCATGTCTTTGGACTGTGGGAGGAAGCCGGAGTACCCGGAGAGAACCCACGCTAACACGGGGAGAACATGCAAACTCCTCACAGAAAGATTCCCGGTTTGATCCCCGCCCCCAAACGAGGCTCAAACCGGCATCCTTCTTGCTATGAGGCCACAGTGCTAACCAACTGTGCCACCGTGCAGCCCGCATGTGGACCCACAGCAGGTAAATATGAATGGTATATGATAAGGGGAAAAAAACATTACTTTTATTAGTAAAGTGATGACATATTAATAGAAATATGGTTTTTACATTTTCCTGTAAGTGACCTTTAATTTAGTCTAATATATAGTGTATAACAGGGTTTTTTTTGCAACAGATAAAACTGCTTCCTGTTCTGAGAGAGCGAGTAGATGAATGAGGCTGCAGAATGTCAGAAAAGCATGACCGAGCAGTGACATGGACACGTAAAACCAAATAAAATAATCTTTAAAAAGAGTCCTAAAAGAAATGACAACCAGTAAATACAGCTAGAATAGGGAAAATGTGCTTATATATTTTTTAATCCATTTAGGATACATGCAGCAACATTTTGCCCTCCCTGGAGTGGGTGTGGAGGACAGACTAACCCCTATGGAAAGTGCATTACAGTAATCCAGCTGAGTAGAAACAAACGCATGGATTAGTGTCTCAAATTCTATCTTGAGAGAAAAGGCTTTATTTTAGCCACCTGCCTTAGCTGGCAACTGTGTTAATCTCTTGGTTAAACTTGAGATTAGCATCCACTATCATCCCCAGGCTGGCTTTATATATTCCACTAAAGAACCTTTATCCAGATTTGGGGTCACAGTAATGATAAAAAATCACCTCTTATCATCATTTGCTTTAAAAGGTTGAGGTACATTCAGACCTTGACAACATCAAAATAATTGAGTAACTGTTTCAGTGAATTGGAGTCATTAATAAATACATTTGATAGCAATTTGCATTACAGCTGATTTTAATAATGGTGGTGGTGGTGGTGGTGTGTGTGTGTGTGTGTGTGTGTGTGTGTGTGTGTGTGTGTGTGTGTGTGTGTGTGTGTGTGTGTGTGTGT
>JBAMHV010000010.1:4857479-4870345 GCA_037177535.1 Pseudomugil gertrudae
GGCTGGAGCCAATCCCAGCTGCCTACGGGCGAGAGGCGGGGTACACCCTGAACAGGTCGCCAGTCCATCCAGGGCCGTAACAAACAACATATTAATATAAATAAAATAATCTGTTAATCAAAATCTTCTACAACTTTAAAGGAAAAAACATATTGTCCAAAAATTCAAATTGACAGATATTGATAACCATTTATTTTCTACCACAAAAAGACAAAAACAATAGTTATCATTTAAAATAAAAACTAAGTATTTAGTGACATCTGCTGGACATAATGTGCTATTACAACCTATATTTTCTGTCAGGCACTTTTTGAGCCACCTGTCATCATCACAATGTGTTTGAAGAAGGACCCCTCAAACGACTGCCCATCGTCAGCTTCCCGGGGTTACAGGGAAGTTATTGTATTCATGTAATTGTATCCATCTGAAATCAGAATCATCTTATTAAACACGCCGGTAAATATGATATTTTACACATCTGTAGCATGCTTGCAGTCAGATGCACGTAATATGCTCCGGATTTTTTTTTTTTTTTTTACAGATTTGGATTAATACAACAAAAAGTCGAGGAACGGTCTTTGAAAAAGTGGCGCTTTGAATGAAAATGTTTCTCGCATATTGTTAAATGAACTCTAATCAATTTACACCTGCCTATGTTTAAGTTAAATAAATACACGAAAGTCTCTGCAGCCACATATTTTTATCAGAAAGAACGATGTAGTGGTAAAACTTAATTCCTGTAATTCTATGCTAGCCTTAGTGATTGGGAGTTAGCTAATGCTAGCAATGTGCCGCAGTTGTAGCCATGTAAACATTAACATATACCAACATTAATTCGCCATTTGCGATTATTATCACGATGCTTTAATGATTATACGTTGCAGTGAGTAGTTAATTGTTTTTTTTTCATAAGCACTACCATGCTAATACAGTTAACCTTTGTGAATGAACCTCCTAAACAGGTATCAAATATGCCGTCATTGTGAAGTTACTGAGGTTAAATTCATAACATGAAGACTCATAAGCAAATAGGGCGTCATTTCTCACAGCTTGTCAACCCTTTTTATTTAGTTCTGACTTGGGTCGAGTGCTCTGTTGGCTGCCCCAGAAGAACTTTGAGTTAAAACCATTGAAAGGGAGCCATGTTTCTTTACAACATCACCCTGCAGCGTGCCACTGGCATCTCCCATGCCATCCATGGTAACTTCTCAGGTAAGCCATGTCTACACACCCTGATCATGCTTTCAAATTGTCCACCTTCCTGTTTTTATTGGGTCATAGTCCCAGCTGCTGAGTACACAAGTCAGTTTGAATAAATGGAAAGCAACTTTAGCTGGTGTACAACAATTTATCATTTGTTTGTGGTTTGGCAGGAACCAAGATGCAAGAGATCGTTGTTTCTAGAGGGAAGATTCTGGAGTTATTGCGGCCAGATGCAAACACAGGAAAGGTGCACACTTTGCTCACAGTGGAAGTTTTTGGTATTGTTAGATCTCTGATGGCCTTCAGGCTCACTGGAGGAACCAAAGGTAGGTAACCATAATTACAATCGATTGCATTTTTAAAATCTTATTATCTGTAAATATACCAACACCAAGAGCAAACATTTCTATCCTAAAGTTGTAATCTATTTAACTTGAAATGGCCATATTTTCAATTATTGTGGTTCTTTGCCGATTAAATTGCTGTAAATGAACTTGTGGTATAAGATTGTTTGTTTAAAAGGGTCAATTTATTAAATTTTAAATTTCATATTTGACAGTTTGCATCAGTTTAATATAAATAAATAAATAAAGTCTTTTAAAATTGCCCCAATAGGTGTTGCAGATGGAAACTCAGAGATATCTGATAGAATAGTTAGACCACTGTGAAAGTTTTTTTCCCCTCATCTCTAAGATTTTCAGTTGGGTTAAGCTTTGGACTCTCTTGCGTATCTGCAGATTACATTGTTGTGGGAAGTGACAGCGGTCGCATCGTCATCCTGGAGTATCATCCATCAAAAAACATGTTTGAGAAGATCCATCAGGAAACATTTGGGAAGAGCGGCTGTCGACGGATCGTCCCTGGACAGTACCTGGCTGTTGACCCAAAAGGCAGAGCAGTTATGATTGGTAAGATATCTTGCCATGTATCTTGTATGTAGTGTTCATGATCATGATGTGGACTTTCTCATAGCAAATAGAGCCTGTTATTCATTACAGTTCTACACTTTATAAGTTGTTATATGAAATTTGGATGTTCTGTCTTCCATTTCTTCAGGAGCAATTGAGAAACAGAAGCTGGTTTATATTCTGAACAGAGATGCTGCTGCCAGACTGACCATCTCATCTCCTCTGGAAGCCCATAAAGCAAACACACTGGTCTATCATGTGGTTGGGGTGGATGTTGGCTTTGAAAATCCGATGTTTGCCTGCTTAGAAATGGACTATGAGGTAAGATGATTAGAAGTTTGATTTAATGACCTGTTTAATTAAACCATTTCTTAATGCAGCTCAGACTTTTGAGATGGATGTGTGTGAGAAAGATGCACCATCAGATCTCAGTATGAAAAAATTAAACCCCCTCTGATCCAGTTTTCAATGTGTGTGCTTTTTTTTTTCCAGGAAGCTGATAATGACCCAACAGGAGAGGCTGCTGCTAACACACAACAGACGCTTACATTTTATGAGCTGGATCTTGGTTTGAACCACGTAGTCCGAAAGTACAGCGAAGCTTTGGAGGAACATGGAAACTTTCTCATCACAGGTAATGGATACAGCTGGATATTCAGTTTCTTCTCCAGCACTGATTTGGCTGAAAATGGCAATGACTGTTATTAATCCTTGCTTGATAACACCCACTCACAAGTAAACTTAAGCTATTTATATCTTATTTTTGGTTTAAAAAAAGAAAACAAAAAAGAGCAAAGGCTTTTCTTAAGTTTGTACATAACTAATGTTTTCATCTTTATGCCATCTTTATGACTGTTACCATGTTAAAACTCTCCTGTTAGTGAAGAAATAACACTTTTCTTTAGCTACAAAGGCTTTCACATGCTGCTTGAATTCATTGTTTTAAGTGACTTGACAGTGAATGATGTCACTGCTGTTGCACAATTAAACATGTCACTGGCATCTCCCTGCCCTCCGTGGTAGTGTGAATTTCTGCTTCTTTTCCTTCCATCTGCAAAGGCGACAGTCTTGTTGATTCAAAAAGGGTTTTTTTGTAGAAACTCAGAAACAAAGTTTACTTTTGAGCAATATAATTCAGAAAATCAGAGCTTTTGTGTTTCCATGCAAGTGAATGCAATATGCTTCTGCACATATTCCTATAACAGAAATATATTTGTTTACGTATAGCTGTTTTAGAAACTAATTAAAGCTTTGTTCCTCTCTAGCACAATGCATTATGGGATATATTTAATAGTGTTCACCATTGTTTCTGTTCTACTTTTCATGGCTTACTGCTGTGCTGCATATGATGATATTGTCTGCTACTGAATGACAGCTCACTGTAATTTCTTGAATCCACCACCTATTGGGATTTATCTACGGGGTTGATGTTACATAATGCAAACTGTCTTGTAGGATGACAGAGGACACCCATCAAAGTGTTGTAGATGTGATGAGTTTGTCATGTTTCTGATTAAATTTGAAGTAAGAATCAACTTCTCTGTTCTCACTACAAAACTCATAAACGCTCCTAGTCTAGCTTTAATGAAAACATATTTTATTCTATTTTACAGTCATCTAGCAGATGCTTTTATCTAAAGTGACTTATATCTGAGAATGAGAACACATGCAAGATATAAAAACATGGGGAACAGCATAGATTACTGCTAGTCAGACTGTTGCAAGTCATGTTGGATGCAGTTGGAAAACCCCTTTTATTCTGTTTTCACTGCCAATTTTGTTTTTTCCTTCCTCCATCTAGTTCCTGGTGGTTCAGATGGGCCCAGTGGAGTTCTGATCTGTTCAGAAAATTATATCACATATAAGAATTTTGGAGACCAGCCTGACATTCGATGTCCCATCCCACGACGCAGGGTGAGTCCTTACAGCACATAAAACACACTTTGCTTTGATTTTGGCATGACTACAGTATGGGACACATATGACTGTAAAGATTTATGCTGCGATTACATGGAATTACATTACACTCTGCTCTTTTTGTCTCCTTTTTAACAATATTTTTTTGTTTTTTGTTGTGCCTTCTGCTTGTTCCCACAGAATGACTTGGATGACCCGGAACGAGGCATGATATTTGTCTGCTCAGCCACCCACAAGACCAAGTCCATGTTCTTTTTCCTGGCTCAGACGGAGCAGGGAGATATTTTTAAGGTCACACTGGAAACGGATGAAGAAATGGTGAGTGGACTTAGATATAACAGGTCTACAGAGCTGCGTGTTCCTCAGCCTAAACATCTGAATGTAATGTGTTGTCTTGTAGGTCACAGAAATCAGGCTCAAGTACTTTGATACAATCCCTGTTGCCACGGCAATGTGTGTCCTGAAGACTGGTTTTCTGTTTGTGGCCTCTGAGTTTGGAAACCAGTAAGTTTTTTTTTCTTCCTCACCTTCTATTACCTCCTAAGCAATGTGTTTTATGCTTCTTTCATTTGCTTTAACGTCCTGTCAAACCATGTCACTTTACCTCTGTCTCCCTTAGTTACCTTTACCAAATCGCTCATTTGGGCGATGATGACGAAGAGCCAGAGTTCTCCTCTGCAATGCCGCTGGAAGAAGGAGACACCTTCTTCTTCCAGCCTCGCCCACTCAAAAACTTAGTACTGGTGGACGAACAAGAGAACTTGTCCCCCATCATGTCCTGTCAAGTGAGTGCCTCACTATATTGGAGATTTATCCAGGGTTTTGGTTTGAGTTAAGTCGTTTTGTCTCCTTGTCTCCTTATCTGCCCATTAGATAGCCGATTTGGCAAATGAAGACACACCTCAGCTTTATGCAGCTTGTGGACGAGGGCCCAGGTCTACTCTCAGGGTCCTTCGGCATGGACTGGAGGTAAACACACTTTTATCCATCATAAAAGACACACACACACACATTTTACTGGCTGAAGAAATGATGAAACATTCATGTCTCTTCTCTGAGTAAAAACTGAAGAGTCCTTTGTTCTGAATTCAGCATAAAGACAAAAATATAGTGACCAGGTCTACTGAACTGCATGCATGAAGGTGCTGCCATGTGATTGGCTAGGTAGTTTTTTGTCAATAAGCACATGATCAGGTGGGTGTAATGAAGTTATGAGTGAATATGCTCTTAAACTGCTTCACTACAATCCAAGTGACATTGTGATGTAGATTAAACAAACTGCGCCCTACATATGCTCCTATATTTTATTTTTTTTAAAGTCAATGTTTCTTTTGACATTTGCATGTTTATATATTTTTCTTTTTGTAAATACATTATCATTATTTAGAGAACTTGAAAGTGCTACCTATTAAATATGATGGTTGTTTGTGTTATCTTTTCGTTTGTACAAGGTTTCAGAGATGGCCGTTTCTGAGCTGCCCGGTAACCCCAATGCTGTGTGGACAGTACGCAGACACATAGAAGGTAAAGACGTTCATCCTTCAGCCAGTTTTTGTGGCCAAAAAAAATATAAAAAACTAACATATTACAGGAGATGATGAGAAAAAGGCCTGGTGGTTTACTTCCTGAAAAACTAATCTAGTTTAGCTGTTAACTAGCTTGATTTCAAAATGATTAAACAAAACACCACAAAGAGAAGCCCAAATGTTAAGAAATAATATATATATATATATATATATATATATATATATATATATATATATGCCCTTTTTTATGATTGTAAACAAATACAGGGAATATTTTATGCAGCACATGTTTCTTCTGAGGAAACCCCCCCAACAACAGTATCCACCTGTACAGCATGCTTCAGTCTTCTTCCAATTGTTGTCCCCCCAAGTCACTGACGGACAGTTTGTCAGGTCGGGGTCCGTAACATCAGACATATGGCGCTTTTCCATTCTACCCAACCATACACAACTCCACACAGAAACAGCATTTCTGTTAATATTTATCTCCAAAAAAAAGTTACCACCAGGTCTTCTATCTTTGTCTCTGTCTTCAGAAGGAGATGGTATTTTAGATGGTACTTTAGGAGGCGCCGCCCATTTCCTGTGCCAGTTAACATCAGTGGCGTTAAGTTGGTTACCTCCTATAAGTGCCTGTGCTTGCAGGTGGATAATAAACTGGTCTTTTAATTGTGATTTCATGTACATGAAAGTGCAGAGCAGGCTGTACTTTCTAAGGAGGCAGCTGTTCAATGTCTGCGTAAAGTTGCTGCAGATTTTCTGTCAGTGGTGGTCAGTACTGTTTTATGGGTTGGTGTGCTGGGGTGCTGCAGTGTCAAGCAAAAGGACACTTAAAGACTCGACAAACTAATGAAAAGGCCTCTTATGTTATTGGTGCACAGCAGGACTGTACAAACTGCTTTTCATAATAGATAACATCAGCCACCCGCTGCATGAGCAGTTAATGGGGCAGAGGAAGGCTGCTTTCAATGAACTGCTCTACTGAGAGACTCTGGAGGTTCTTCATATCCAGGGCAATCAGATTTTTCAGTGCATCACAAGAGAGGGGAGATGAAGAGTAGGGCAGACTTGCACATGCACTGACTGTTGTTTTTATACTTTTAGTGTTTTATTGTTTCTGTCCTGACCCGCACATTAGTTGCACTGTGAGCTACTTTGCAGCTCCGATTTTAGGTGTGTGTCAGTGAGCATCTGAATGACAGAATTTCCCTTCGGGATAATTAAAGTATACCTCTATCTTATTGTGCAGGTTTAAAGGTATCCAAAAGACTGAAATCTAAATTAGTTTTTATCAAGCTCTGTATCTATGAACTACATTCAGACTGCAGGTGTTTTATGACTGAATTGTACATTTAATGGGCAGTACCGTCGATCACCTCAGCATAACTAACCATTGCTTCTTTGTCTTCTATCGTTTAGATGAGTTTGATGCCTACATCATCGTTTCTTTCGTTAATGCCACTCTGGTTCTGTCTATCGGAGAAACTGTAGAGGAAGTGACAGATTCTGGTTTTCTGGGAACAACCCCCACTCTTTCCTGTTCTTTGCTCGGTGAGGACGCGCTGGTGCAGGTGAGCAGAAAATATACGCAGCTTGAATTGCAAATGAGTGATACAAAGCATATGTTTACATAGAAGTGTTGCGTCATGTTAGCAGAGGTTAATGGTTGTGGAAATAGCTGAACAAATCTTGTATGACTACTTTTTTGCTTTTCTGTGTGATTCTTAGGTCTTTCTAGCTGCTTACTTGTCTGACTCTGTCCCGTCTTTCCTCTTACAGGTTTACCCAGATGGAATCCGTCATATCCGAGCAGACAAGCGTGTGAACGAGTGGAAGACTCCTGGTAAAAAAACAATTGTCCGCTGTGCTGTGAACCAGAGGCAAGTAGTCATCGCCCTGACAGGAGGAGAACTGGTCTACTTTGAAATGGACCCGGTAAGAAAGCATGTGTTTGTTTGTGTTGTTTAAACAGTATACAATAATTACTTTAGTATAGATGAATTTGCAACAAGAGATTCATCTGTCCTTGATTTAGAGTAATTTTAGAGAGTTAATTATGATTTATTTTACATTTTATTTCAACATTTAAAGAAATGTAGTTTTAGGCTATTTATTTGAGCTTTTTAACCAGTGTTTTCTGCTTTTTCTTTCAGTCCGGCCAGTTGAATGAGTACACAGAGCGAAAGGAAATGTCTGCAGATGTTGTCTGCATGAGTCTGGCAAACGTCCCACCTGGTGAGCAACGATCTCGCTTCCTGGCAGTTGGACTGGTTGACAACACCGTCCGGATCATCTCTCTGGATCCTTCGGTACGAGGAGAAACTCCTTTAACCCTATGGTTCAGCAACAAAACAAACATTTTAGTTTTTTTAAAAAACATCTCTGTTATTGTCAGTTGATTAATGGATGGATGCCGTCAAACCTTTTTCTCACAATTTTCAGGGATGCAAACTTGGTGCTGGTAAGAGATAAACAACCTCATCCTGCAGCCAAATAGCTTAAATGTTTATGTTATCTAGACATCTGGGTAGCATCATGAAGTTTAAAACAATGCATGCATGTTTCATTTGTTGAAATGTTTGGCATGCCTCCACTCCAGACAAAGCAATGTGTCTACCGCAGGAGTTGTCTGTTGTGTGCTGGAGCAACACTTGTACCCTTCCCAAAGGGGAGGTTTGAGGCAACATGAGGTTTAACCGAACATATGGCTTTTTCTTAATCCCACATCCACCTGCTCCCAGTGGATTCTGACCATTACCACCTGATGTTCCACATCTTGGCTCTTGACCTAATCGTTCAATTGATTTTATGCTTTCTGCTGTCTTCTGTTTTATGCATTACTCATATCTGCCAGGGAAGACCATCCAGATGTGAACTCATCAAGCTTCATCTTTGTGATTTTTCCCTTTTGCCTGTTTGTTGTGTTTATAACTGTATTCAGCTAAAGACAGGAGCTGGAGACACAGTGTCTCATCCATCCTATAAACCTCAGAGTGAAACGAGCGACTTAAATAGACCTTTAAGCTCCAGAAAGATTTCTTTCAGGTTATAAAGAATCCAATAAATCACAAAAAAGCACCTTTCTTCTTTCTATAATTGTTTTTAAGCTCATGTATGAAGAGACTGCTGTAACCCTGGAAATGATTTTTGTTTTCAGGACTGTCTTCAGCCGCTGAGCATGCAGGCCCTTCCCGCCCAGCCAGAGAGTCTGTGCATCGTGGAGATGGGAGGAGTTGAGAAACAAGATGAACTTGGGGATAAGGGAACCATTGGCTTCCTCTACCTCAACATTGGGCTTCAGGTGTTATTTTTAATCCATTTCATTCAGGATATTTGTTTCTAAGTTTCATCCTGTTGCAGCAGAAAGACAGCAGAATTATCTGCAGCCATAAGTTCAGTTAAGCAAACGTTCAAAGTTTCTCATTATTAATGTGTCCTCTGTGTTTCCATCTTCTCTTCCAGAATGGTGTACTGCTGAGGACAGTCTTAGACCCGGTGACAGGCGATCTGTCGGACACCAGAACACGCTACCTGGGGTCTCGACCCGTCAAACTGTTTAGGGTCAGGATGCAAGGACAGGAAGCGGTAGGGGACATTTATTTATTAACAAACACACACACACAAAAGTTTAAACAAATTTACTTATTATTAACCCCTTTATAAATACATATTCTCTGGAGATTTGGAAGTTTTATTAATTCAAAGATGAAAAACAAAGACGGATATAAAATTTCAGGACCTATAACAGTTTTATTTAATGGTGTGTACACTGGAATGCTAAGATTGTAGAGCGTCTTGGTACGATTACTGTAAACATATGTATTCGTTTTGCACCACTGTAAATGTGTGAAATCAGCATGAACACAAGTTATTTTGAACATTTACTTTTGAGTGAAGTAGAGAATTTAGAAACACAGGAAAAAACAGCTGTTTTTAGCACAGTGTTTCCTAACTGTGGTCCTCGGGTACCCCTGCCCTGCATTTCTTGGAGGTAACCGTACTTTAATGCACCTGATTCAACTTAATGAACTTTCTCATGAAGTTCTTTACAGCCTGCTAACGACCATTTATTTCATTCAGGTGTGTTTAAGTAAGGTTGCCTGTAAGACCTGTACTTCAAGACCCGGGTTTGGGAAACACTGCTTCAGCAGAATAGTTGCTGTTTGACACATAAGTAACTCTGGAACAGTGGAAATTAAGAAACAAGACATCTAGATAAATATCTGGAATTAAATATAGTTACCATAAGTTATACCATCAAATAAAAAAAACACATCAAAATTAAAAAGACAGTTGATCATGTTTTAACAGAGGAAATACATGGTTTACACCAGGGGTGTCGAGATCCAGTCCTCGAGGGCCGGAATCAAGCAAGTTTTACTGTTTACCTGCACTTAGCACGTCAAAGCTTCTCGTCAACCTATTAAGTAATTTCAGTCAGCTGTGTCGAAGCATGGAGACAACAAAAACATGCTGGATACCGGGCTTGAGGACCTGAGATTGAAACCCCTGGTATACACAAAACACTTTTTTTGTCTTCTCTGTGCTGCTATCGCCTGCTCTGGGATACTACTTTTAGTCCTACATGGTCTGCAATTCAGCATTTTTCCATGTATTCTGGCTGACAAAGCTGACTGAAATGAATGAGTCTTTGTGCAGAACCTGATAGGCTGTTGGATCTATTTAATTTGATTTATGTGTGATAAGCAGGAATACATGGAAAACCTGCTGGATTGTGACCCCCATAGGGCCAAACTGAGTACCCCTCATATAAAGTGAGTATAGGGAATGAAATGCCACAAAAATCTAATGTAAACATATTTTAGGCTGAGATTAAGCAAAATCCTCTACAATTCTCAAAAAGAAGACGTGTCTGGGTAAAAGAGGGCGTTTGGTCACTCTAATTTAAATAACTGACGACAGGAATTACGCCTGAAGTGAGGGGGTTTGTAAACCAGAGATGTTGCAGGTTTGAATCCTGGATCAAGCACCATCTAACATGAAAACAATCACAGCCCTTTTCCATTTACTAATTTAAATTTAAAACGGATTAATCACCCTCATTATCACTGCTAGATCAGGCATATGTAACAGCTGCATTTGTGTTTATGCTGTGATGTGACTGCTGATCTCTGTTTATGTTTCTGTGTGTGTGTAAAGCCCTCGCTGTCTGAGAGGAGAAAATCTGTGACAATAACTCTTGTCACAATGCAGTAAAATGTGTATTCCTTTTGACAGGTGCTTGCTATGTCCAGTCGCTCCTGGCTCAGTTACTCATACCAGTCCCGCTTTCACCTCACCCCCCTCTCGTATGAGACTCTGGAGTATGCCTCTGGCTTTGCTTCTGAGCAGTGCCCAGAGGGCATCGTTGCCATCTCCACCAACACACTGAGGTAAAACACGAAGAGGTGTATTTTCTCAAGATAAAAGATGAGACATCTCAGCACCGAACCTGTCAGACTGGAGGTTAATAACTTATGTGTTTAACCTCTTTCCTGCCTTGTTTTGATTGGTAGGATTTTGGCTTTGGAGAAACTTGGAGCAGTCTTCAACCAGGTGGCTTTCCCTCTGCAGTACACTCCCAGGAAATTTGTAATCCATCCTGAGACCAACAACCTCATCCTGATCGAGACTGACCACAACGCCTACACAGAGGCGACCAAAGCTCAGCGAAAGCAGCAGATGGCCGAGGTATAAAATGCCCTCTGTGTCGGATAATGAGTTGATTTAAAGTTATAAATCTCTCAGGATTTACTGACAAATTTATAAACTGGATTCGGTAAATCAGAGTCACTTGGTCCAGGTTTACAGCCTGAAATAAAGAGCTTGTGTCCTGCTGTGCGGAGTCTTCTGAGAACACAGCTCAATGCCTACGTTTCCATTACCCCGACAATTGCACAAAACCTAAATATTTGCAATTAATCAGGTAATGGCAACACCTAGAGTTTAAAAAGTCTCAATTGCTTAAACATATTTATGATCTCATGGGGTGGTTTTCCAGATTGTTTAATAAGTACATACATGGAATGGAAAAACTTTTTCATGTTCCACGTCACCAGACATGACGTAGTAGGTCATGTGACTAGTTAATAGAACTGGTATTAAAAAAGTTTCAGTACCGATACCCCACACTTTAGTACAATATTTCAACAACATTTTTTTATACCAATTTTAAAAAATCCATTTTAACAAAAAGAAAATTACGCATTATTAACAAATGTTTTATTTTTCAGCTTTCACGTTTTTACACTCAAATCAGTTCTCTTAACATAAATATAAATGCTATTTTTTTAGTGCAAAACAACAATTGCAAACAAGTGACTTCTTCCTGAATTTATACTGAGCACAAAGCATCAACAATGATATTGTTTGTATTATTATTGCTTACTGTAAGAGTCCAACATTATCTCGGCTGAGACATACAAGCTCAGCAATAGCTGCTTACTTACCTTCACCATGGAGCCTGCACTTTGGAAAGAGGCAACAAATATTAACAATAAAGGAGGCTATAACTTATCTTTTCAATTAATCTAAATTACCTCATTAAAGTTGATTACCTAAGTTATAAGTAATCAAATGAAAACACTTGATCTCTCTGCACAACAAGCCTCATTTATACACAAACCTTCATTTCTGTTCACAGTAAGAAAAATCTGTCAGGTTTTCATCACATTTTCACAAAGTTGGAGCATTTCTTCTCACTGCCGCTTGCCTCCCGTTTCTGCAGGAGATGGTGGAAGCTGCTGGCGAGGACGAGCGAGAGCTGGCTGCTGAGATGGCGGCCGCATTCCTTAATGAGAATCTCCCTGAAGCCATTTTTGGTGCCCCCAAAGCCGGTGCTGGGCAGTGGGCTTCTCTGGTACGACTGGTAAACCCTATTCAAGGTTCAACACTGGACCAGGTGCAGCTGGAGCAGAACGAAGCTGCCTTCAGGTGAGTAGGAAAAACCCAGTATGAGGAGGGGAATAATGTATGATCAAGTTCAACACTAGAATTACCAGCCTGTAATGACTAATAATGAGCAGTACGGTCTTATTTTAGCAGGATATGCAGCATTGCTGGGAATTCTTAGAGGAGAAAAGACGATTTCAAGTTTTAAAACAAGAAATCTAATAGCTCACTTGAAAAGTTGTCATCGCAGTGAAGCAGTATGAAAAAAATGTGAAGCTGTCGTAGCAGCTAGCGGTGCTAAAGCTAAAACAAAAATACAGAGGGTCGATGCATTCATTCAGAACTAGGGTTGCACATCTCTTTCTGATAGACGATTCGATTTGCATCTAGATACACAGGTCACGATTCGATTTAAAAACGA
>JBAMHV010000010.1:4901325-4916226 GCA_037177535.1 Pseudomugil gertrudae
CGCTCACACCAGGATTCGAACCGGCAACCTTCTTGCTGTGAGGCCACAGTGCTAACCAGCTGCGCCACCATGAGCCCTAGTAGGAACATCCAACTGGATAAAATCTATGACCACCTATAAGAAGGCAGTCCTACAGCTAAGAATGCTGCACTCAAGAGTCCTTAAGCTCTCAGACCTCTGATAGACGACCCAACATTGAAGGAAAAAATTCATCCATGTCAATTTTTTTTTAACATTGCATTCAACCCATGAGTCCCGTCTTTGTCCAGCCGCTAATTAACCGTTAATTACTGCCGAATCACATGGGTTTATTTTAAACAAGCTGATTATTTTTAGCTTGACTCCAACAAAGTTAAGAATAAATGTTATTAGCTGATCCTTATTATGATTTAGTACATTTTGCAAATAATCCACGCATTCACACACTCAGAAACACCTAATTGGTTTGGAGCTGGTGCATGTACTTGTGACTCTAAGCATTCCAACCCATGCGCAAAACATTAGTTAACCTCAAGATACAGGAAGGATACTTTTTCTGAGAATTCACCCGCCTGTGAAAATGTAATTTATTAAACAATTATTGGTGTGGCTGTTTTCCAGACTGTCCAGTATGGGTAGTGACACACAGCTATTTAAACATTTATGATGGCAGAGGATTGAATTTTCAGGTCTATGTAACTCCAAATTTAACTTAATTTATAGCTTACATTGTTTTTCCATTTGTGGAGGATGTTTTTCCAACCCTGGAATTAAAATTTTAAATCATATCTTTGCTTTTAAGCACTTTTCTGGGTCTGGGTTTCCATCGAACCACCCAAATTACAAATGTAATTTTAAAATATACTATGCTAAATTAAACAGTTATCCACTTAAATCTTAAACCAAAACAAAACTGCAGAAAATGAAGAGCATGAAGCGTCAAGATAACTAGTTATCTTCTTAAATTATCTTCAACAACAAAAAACACTATTTATTCTCCATAGGACTCAGCCGGAGTTCCACTCAGTCTGGATGCTGCTCGTATGAGGTCTGCATTCTTTTAGTTTTCTTTTTCTCATTGTCACGACGCATAAAGGACCAAGTTTTCAATGATAGGATTTGAAACAGAAGATGTGTTCATTTCACGGTGCAACAGCATCCTTTACAATCCCATCCTTGATGACAGATCATTTTCATCATGTGCTTAAAAAGAGAAAAATGATACAGGCTATCTGTAAATCATTTAACTTAACACGAGAGTTTTGTGTAAAAGCGAACATCTAGTTTTGTGTTAGAGTTTTTTTTCTGCTTTTCAGCATTCTGCTCCCTGTTGACACCAAATACTATTGAAACAAATGTATCAGTAATCGTTGGATGTAGCCACTCAGATAAGTGGTGTGATTCAGCAGTAAACAGTGACTGAGTAAGTCTCATTAAGCTGAGCGGGAAATAAAACACTCTACAAGGAAGCACAATTTCCCATGGTCTCCAGATTTCTACCACATCTGGGATTCTTAGACTAAGTGTAACAAAAAACCACACATTTTTAAAGTTGTCTCCTCGTTGTAATGGGCTGTAAAGTCTCTCCATGAGAAGAAACAAATTGGTGAATGAGGACCTAAAAACAGTCAATACAGGCGGGAATGATAGTAATTATGTATTCTGAAGGTAATATAACTAAAATCCCTTAGAGAGCATAGACCTCTGCCATGCTATGTATTGTATTTTATTATTTTTTCCAATGATTTTGGCCATTATTTTTAAGTTAGAAGTTCAAATGGGAAAATAATCCATATCTACGCATAGCTAATTCTGACCTTATCGGTCACCACCTGTGTCAATCTAATCCCCCCCATCTGATCATATCGAATTACTTCTTCCTTTCTCCATTTGGGAGACTTTCCAAAAATGTCATCAAAATCCATCCATAAGCTTTTGAGTTATATTGCTAACAGACAGACAGACAGAACAATGCTGCCAAATACATGATCTCCACCTTGTCATAGGTAATAAAAAATACCCCCCCCCCAAGAAAAAAAAACACATCCAAACTACCTGGACAGGTTAATCACTATGACATGAAAGATTAATGCTAGCATCCATGTTAGCAATGTGCTTAGTGCCACAGCAGCATAAATCTTAGCTTGTTAATCCTTTTTACAAAAATAATGTTAACACAGGCCAGTGTTACTAAATGTCTTCAAAAGAACAAAGCGATTACTAAGTTTACATTTGCTGTGTGTGTATTGTGGATTTCATTTGCTGGCTTTGACCTAGCTTACTAATATCTGAATGTAAGGCTTTTAGATGCTTCTCCAACACACCTGAATCAAATGAATGTTATTACCAGCCCTCGTCTAGAGAGTTGACACGGGGATGCGGGTAATTCAGCCATGTGATCCATTGTGCTGATGAACAGATGCATCTTACTTGTTTGTTAGCAACTTTAGCAAAAATTCTGGGTGGATTATTTTTCTGAGAATATGCCTAAATGTAATATAGATCTGTTTTTTTTTTAAAAAGTAGCTTGAGGTGTTCGCTCCATACGATACAGCTACAAAGTCATTACATTTAGTTGCAACAATGTGCAGTACAAGGAAACTATTATTTTCTTCAAACAATAAGGCAGTTAAATTTATTCCAGAATGACCCCATAATACAAGCATGAAGAAAGAGCAAAACTTGTGAGAGAAATGCTCTTCTTAAATGACATGAAAGTTTTGGTTTTTGTACATCAGACTGAAATCCTGGGAAACAAATGTCAAAGGATAATGGGGCCGGAAATTTCCTGCATGAGTCTCTGTGTGACTCAGTATGATGTGCGATGCTGGGATGTACTCCACTCCTGTGTGATTACTCAACATGTGAGGCAGCTGTTGTGGAGCTAATACGTCTTCACAAGCTACTTTTATAATCATGAGTTATGCACTTTACCGCAGCTATCTGTGGACTCACTGAATCCTGCATTTTGCCTCTGCTAAGATTTGGACAAATGAGGTTTAGACAGCTTAAATAGTCACATATAAAATCAAGTCGAGGTCAGTGCTGCAGGTGGTTTTGATTTGACTTCTTGATTGGAGGCGTTTGGACCACAAGTGCCTCACAGCCTCTGTAGCTGCCACCCTGCTGTTGTTCTGCGGTCGGTCATTACAGACATGTCTGAAAACACGAGTAAATCATGCTTACGTCACGGTGTGGTTGTGGCTAACATTAACTGTAACTTGTTTAGTGATGGTGGTGGAATATTCCAGAGTAAATGATTTACTATCTGTTCATATTTGTGGCACTGATTCACAGTTGGTGTACGTAGTACAGCTAATTCATGAAATACACCACAGTTTCAGCAGTCAAAACAAGCACATTATAGAGGTGTAGCGGAGCAACCTGAAAAAACAAGGCCCTGGGGTGTTTGTGTAAACATCTAGTACATATGCTCTGACAGGTTTCAGGCTCATCCTGCCAAGATTTTAGCAGCTACATACTTCCTAACATTGCCTTTTGGGAGTTTGGTTGATTTAGCTCAGCTTCTTCATGGGAAAAACATGCTTGCAAAACCCGAGTACAATACTGACAGATGCAGGACAAGTGATGCAAATACATTAAAGCTGCAAACTAAACAATTTCGGTTAATTTATGTTAATATACTACCTGTGCTTTGGGGGAATGAGAATACATGTTTTTGCTGATGAGGCCTCTTGTTTGGCATGTACTGGTATCGACCCTTCCAGCAAGTGCTTAATGTATATAAATGACTATTGAACATTCATATATATTGATGCTGGAGGCAAGGGAGGTGAAATGTTTTGACCAGGGACATAATAACAGATTGCCGGTAGAAAGAGATTATTAATAAGCAGGATTGGTTTGGGACTGGTGCCTGTACTTTGACTATTTCAACCTATGCACAAATTAATTTTACATGCAGAATCACACATCAGCAAGTGAATATCAAATGAAATTTCAAAGAAAGATAACTTTATCTGAGGAAGAGAGGGAAATAAAGAGAGAAAAAGGAGAAAGCAAGAGATAATCAACATAACACTGACTTTTACTGATTCGAGGGGTCCCAGAGATGAGACAGGATGCAAGATGGCTGAACTATACAAAGAAATAGCATCCAAATATAACTTAGAAAAGACTGATTGATCTTGCTGCATCTCTTGCTGATTAGATTTTTGTAACAGCTTGTTCATGGGCCTACCCAAATGAGCCAGAAGACAGCTTGAGTATATTTAACATTTTTTATAGAAATGATGACCAAAGGTCACCATGCTCATTTAAAGCATATACATCTAAACAAAAATATAACATCCATTTCTGGACTACAGTCAAATTTTACATTATTTAGTTGACTTGCTCTTTTTTGTACATACAGAAACAATATTTTAACAGTGAACCTCAGTAAGAATGACTGCCTTCACAATTTCATACTTC
This sequence comes from Pseudomugil gertrudae, assembly GCA_037177535.1. Lineage (NCBI taxonomy): Eukaryota > Metazoa > Chordata > Actinopteri > Atheriniformes > Pseudomugilidae > Pseudomugil > Pseudomugil gertrudae. The sequence goes on from JBAMHV010000010.1 coordinate 4,905,739, forward strand.
ATCTCATTATTTAGCTGACTTATTTTATGAAAAGGCAGCTGTATTTATAATGCACATCTCACACATAAGGCAACCAAATGGTTTGTAAATTATCATAAGAAGCATTCAGTGTGGAGAAAACAATGCACATTTTAGCAGGAAGAACAGAATCACTTTTATTAGTATGATTTATAGAGAAAGACAGGATTTACCAGAGCCATAGTTTGATTCAAACTGGAGATTTTCTGGTATTAGTTCCAGATATCAGGTGCAGAAAAACAAGATATTACCAGGAAGTGAATTGGACCCAGATGGTTTTAGAAGTCTCTGTGGCAGATATGTAGTTTAAATCTATATAACGGACCAGAACCATTTAGAGCCTTGAACACAAGTAGTAACTGTCCATCCATCCATTATCTACCGCTTATTCCCTGAACAGGGGGGGGCTGGAGCCAATCCCAGCTGACACTGGGCGTGAGACTGGGTACACCCTGGACTGGTTGCCAGTTTATCACAGGGTAGTAACTATGTAAATCAGTAATTTGCTGGAAAGAGAAGCCATTGTAGAGATCTGCTACAGGCATAATTGCAACCATGTTTACAGCTGTACACTGAGGAGCATGCTGCAAAGGTTTATTTCATACTCAAACTCAGAGTAAATAAAAAGTAGGAAAGAATATGTATGAAAAGGCCAACCTAGACCCAATGCAGTCTGAATATATCTGCAGACACTAAAAACTACTCCAAACGTTTCCCCTGCTTACAGGATGCAACAGTCCAGCGAGCGCTAACTGCTGGAGAGACGAGCCGTTGGTACACATCTTTAAGTAATTAGCAACATGGCTCCTGTTCCTGGAATAATAGGAGATCAAGAATAAGCTTTGGCACCTGGAAAATGACACCTCTTACCAATCCTCTGTCTCACCAGGGGGAAATCTGCAGTAAGCTGTTCGCACATTTTCACGCCACCCTCCCGCAAGTTTGACTGCATTTGGTCACAGGAGGTGGCGAGCTGCTTTTCGACCTGGAGAAGATGCAACCAAACACAGAGGCAGATAAATGGAGCAAACAAATGATATCTGCTGCAGATGACACATCACGTGCGTTTCTGGAATTTTATTGTTGTGGTGCATCATTTTGGGGTTGCAGCATAATCATAATCAGCACGTTTGCCATGAAATGTGGCGTACCACTGCCTTCGCAGCCATAACAACACAATGTATGTCCTGAGCCCAGACGTGAACTCTCCATGTTCAACAGCAACTAATCACAGTAAGAAATATATTCCAACCAGGTTCTGCACATTAAAAGCAAGCGAGAGAGAAAGTTTAAGCAGGATGGGTAAAGGGTAGCAATGATGTCTCCTTGATCCTCTGTTGCATCATAGCTGAGGTGACATTGGTTGTTTCTTTTTCGTTTTAGGTAATAGTCACGTACAATAATCCATCTTTTCAATCTCACAGAGTGAAGGATTTGGGGTTATTGTGTGGCATTGATCGCATTCGTGTGTTGTAAATGTCCTGCAAGGGGACAAACACTCTGACAGTCACTTTTTCTGCAGAAATACCTTAATAAGACAAAGTGAAGACAAGGTTTATGTTTTGCACAGATGGCTTCGATGGCTTGGGGGCATGAAGCTGTTCAATAGTCTTAAAGTTTTAGCATGCACCCTCTGCACACACACACCCAGTCACACAAACCAGCTGCTTTGTTTTAGTTTTTCCTCCACATTTGCTTCTGATGTTGTCTGATGTGTTTTCTTGGAAGCTCTAAAATGTTTAGTGTTGCTTTACAGGTGAACATGATGTTTAACCTTTCTGCTGAGCATTCATTGCAGTTGCTGTGGTTTGTTTTATACTTTTTGTCTTGCTTTTTTATTTTTCTCTTCATTCTCTCTGTTTATCCTTTTCCCACCTTTTCCCTCTAGTGTGTTTGCAGCATAGTCCAGCAGTTAATATCAGAAATGGCACAAAACATAACAATAACATAAATTATACAATAATAAGGAATAAAATGTCAAAATCAAGGGGAGCCTTACATCTAAAAAGCTCCTCTTATCAGAGTAAATTTGTTCAACACAATACAACCAGATCATCCTTCTCCTGTAATGATGCTGGAGAGGACAGGCTTAAAAAAAACTTTGTGTCCATAATAGTACATCTAGTACATCATCAACTGCTTCCTGTAGAGGGCGTTCTCTTGACGGAGAGGTTTAAACAATATTAGAACCACTCATCAGATTAGCCTCATTTACTGTTGTTCTGTAATCTGCTATTGATTGTATATAAGTTTCACTTTTATATTGCAGAACGTTGCATAAAATGTCAATTTATGGGATAATTTTTTATTGATTGAAACCACCTGGATCATTTTGTCTTCATAGAAGCTTCTCAGAATCACCAGAACATGAACAAATATGCTAAGAGTTCTGGGGCCTCATTTATAAAGCTGCCATACATACAAAAAATGGAGTACGCCAATTATATATATATATTGTATTGCTGGTGTCATTATTTTTTCCATTATTAAAATTATTATTTTTATTATTATTAATAGTAATAATGTCAATTCTGTCATTTTCTATACCAGTTCATCCAATTCAGGGTCACGGGGAAGCTGGAGTCTATCCCAGAAGTCAGCAGGTAAAAGACAGGTAGACCACACCTGGATAGGTCGCCAATCCAACACAGGGTAATCACAGAGAGACAAACAACCACCCATGCTCATACACGCATGTCTTTTGCTTTTGGAGAAGACCGGAGTACCCAGAGAGAACCCACGTGGAGAACATGCAAACTCTCAGTCACACAGAAAGTGTATGTGAAACTGGTTGATAAATCAAATATTCAGGGGTTATTTCTACATTTGGTACTTGGTAAGTCCCAATGATCGCTGTTTTAACCCCATTCAGAACATTTTCTCTCACCAAATAAACTACCTAAAGCCCGTATCAGATAGTGTCCTGTATCTGAGACTCCAACCATACTAAACCTGCTCTTGGAAGTCATCAATAATGCAACTTATCAAAACAAAGCGGGTACAAATCTTACAGTGACATCACATGAAGCCTCACTGTAATTACTGACTCACTGCATTACACTTAAAATATCATTAACTGCTATACTGTAGCAACATGCTTTACCCAGGCTGTAATTGTCTGTATGTGAAGTTCTGATATGTTTATGTGCTGCACCTGTGAATGTGCGCTCTGCCTGATTGTTTCCATAGAGGTGAATTTAAATTGCTCGCATGTCCACTTTAGTTTTTATTGAACAAATCAAGACGATTTAAGTCTCATTGTAGTTTTAATCATTCTGAAAGTTGTTTATTTGTCTTCACAGATCAGTGGAAGGTAACTTCTTTAGCAGCAGATCATGCTGATCGGCCAGCTGATGTGCAAAATCATTCAGCCATCAGAGATCTGAAGATGCTCATAGCGTACAAGACAATCGCTACTATCATTCCCTTTAATGAACTTAGTACAAACCCACAACAGAGACGTAGGCTGGAAGTTAGATCTGAAGTGATGTGTGCTTCTTACAGGGACAGCGATCTGATTTACATGAGAACATGTTTACAGGTGTGGCAATGCCCCATGTAGCTATAAAGTACAGTAAGAAAGGGGGAGGCAAAGTCATAGGTAGTCACTTTTCATGTCCAGTAACCAGTAATAATCTTATTTACTGAGTAAAGCTGCTACAGGCTAGTTATTTTATTTGCATAGGCTAATCCCCAGTAGCAGTTCACAGCACTCTCATACTTTCAGGTCACTATCTGCACAAAAGAACATGGGTTATCAATGTTGTTTTATATTGGCCAACACAGTTATATACATATGTGTGAGCTTTAGTTTAACATGATCAAATGTGCTTGCACAATGTTTTGTATTAAGCATGGTTATATTTTGAAATGTTATTCTAACTTGTGGGCCATCTGTTTTACCTTTACTTTTTAATTCTGAATTAAAATAAACTATTTGTCTTTTGTGTTTGGATTCAGGGAATAAAAAGGCAAATTGTTTTTTGCTTTTAAACTGTCCCTCGTTTTAAAGACAAATGAAAAACCAGCGTTTCCATTTTTTAAAATATTTTTATTTTGGTTGAAATGGAAATGACGAATCGCCTGAACGAACATGGACCCCTCAGCTTTTACATCTGAGTTTAATCTGTAAACAGCTGTACATCTGTGTTTCATCAGTGAATCCCTCTACATTTCCTCCCCCTTGTCTCATCTCAGTTTTCTTGTCAATCACAGAGTTTCTTGTGCATTTCTACTTCTGTGCATTTTTCTGTTTCTTAATATTGCTGGATATTTCCCACTCCATATTAGTTCCCCCCTGTCTGACTACCCTCCCAAGCTGGAATCTGCCCTGACCATAACCCTTGGAATCTGGACTTTAACATGTCTTGATGCCCTTTCTTTTATTCTCCTTTGCCAATGTACAGCCACAATACTCTTATTAAGTCTTGCATATTGGAGATCTTAAACATCCATCTGACACATGAACACTTCTCGTGCATGTGCTACGCATCTGTGACCCAGAGATTGTCTGGCGGGTAAGACTTACACAAACAGCTCAGCAATGTCAAACAAAAACATACTTAAATAAACAGCAAGCTACAAAGAAAAAGCAAAAATAAAAAATGTTCTTCAATTAGCCGTGATCAAAACATACTAATACAGATTTTCATTTATAGCAGAAACAGAAAAATAAATGCAATTTATTTTAATTTCATCTAACTCTTGTTGAATCCTGCTTTTTTTTAGCAGCAACGTCCCCTTGTCATCATGAATTTTCTGCCATTCAAGAATTTGGTCTTTCTTTATATTAAAGTATTTATATTTCTTACTGAATGCACTTATGGTTATGCTTAACATAATAATTATAGGTTCAAATGAGCAATGAAAAAAATTCCTTTAGCTGTGTCCATAATCTGGTTCTTCTCACCTCGTCCTACAAGCCCATCGTTCAGCAACAACCTGTCATTAGAAAGATGATTAAAACCTGGTCTGATGATGATGAAGATGCTCTGAGAGGATGCTTCCACGCTACAGACTGGAATGTCCTGTGTGATCCTCATGGAGATGACGTCAACAGCTTGACTGAGTGTGTGACTGATTATATAAACTTCTGTGTGGACAGCACCATTCCAACAAGAACAGTGAGGTGCTTCTCCAGTAACAAACCCTGGATCACCAGTGACCTGAAGAAGCTGCTGTAAACTTGAATTTCCCTCAGTGATAAATAAAGTATTTTTCATTTCATAAACCAAAGAGCTAAATCCTTTCTTGAACGGTCGCTGTGATAAACTTTGAATGTCTTTCCCTTTCCTGCTCCTGTAAGAGTTTTATCATTTCTATCATCAAGACAAGAACCAAGCATAGGCAAGCCATTTGTAACTATTGTTTTTTTACTCATAAAGGTTTGAGCATACAGAAACATCTACCACAGAAGCCATCTGATTGACTTTTTTCTTCCTGGCTGATAAGCTGAGGTGTTATTTTTACTCTGACTGGACGTTGGATCTGATCAAATCTGCTCCATGCAAATGCAACAAAGACCTGTTAGACATAAAACCTGGAAGTAAGTTTAAAAACACTAAAATAAGCATTAAGGACCAAGGTCACTTCTTTCACTGTTTTTCTGCCTCCTGATTAAACATCCTGAGTGGATGAGTAATGCAAGCTCTCATCAGCTGATTTTTTTGCTTGTGCTTGCTATATTATCCAGATCTAATCCAGTATCAGTATTCAGGGCTTAACCTAATGTGTCACCAGGTGACTGGTCAGATCTGTTGCGCTACTTGAGTTTGGCAGGTGTTCCAAATGATTTCCAGATACCTGCAGAAGCTTTCACAGACAGGGCCAAGTAGGACATTTAGAAAAGTCACAGGTTCAATTAGTACACCTGGACAAAAACTTTGCATTCATAAAAATACATATAACTTGAACAAAATCTTTAAAACGTCACTATAAATCCCACACTGTGGATGCATACTGCTTCTGCAGAACAATAGATGAGCACGGGGAGCTGGAGGTCAAAAAGAAGCAACATGCCAACTATTCATCCATCCATTTTCTACCGCTTTTTCCCTGAATGGGGTCGCAGGGGGGCTGGAACCAATCCCACCTCACAACGGGGGAGAGGTGGGGTACACCCTGGACAGTTCATCACAGGGCCAACACACACAGACAAACAACCATGCACACACACTCACTCCTATGGGTAATTTAGAATCTCCAATCAGCCTATCCCCAAGGTGCATGTCTTGTGGGAGGAAGCCAACATGGTAACTATAATGAACAAAATGAAACATACAAATAAACTTCAATCAGACACAGATCCATGATAAAACAAAAAAAATGCTAAAAGGCAGGCTTCATCTGTGGGACCACTGGCATGAGACCAGTCATGTAATGTCACAGAGCTGACAGTAGGGGAATGTCAGTGGACTGGACTGGAGCAGAAGTGGTTGCAGCGGTCCCAGTGGGATGAAACAAACCAGATCCAGCAATTCCCAACCAAGACAGTCGAGTTTCCAAAGGAAGTGGAGCAAAAGCACACCGTGATGCACAGCCCACCAAGGTGCAAAGCACAGCTTCCCCCAGCGGAAATGGAGATAAAGGCCTGCAGTCACATGCTAAGCTGCTTGGATCAGCTCGCTTAATTTATCCATTCACAGCCAGCAGACCACCATGGTCAGAGGGTCGGTGGACCTGCTGATGTGGAACAGAATGAATCAAGGAGCCAGGCTGAGGAGCAAACCCCTGTCCAATTATAAAGGGGTCACACCTGATAGGTGCAAACTGGGGAGGAAAATGAAGAGTGAAAACCTTCCCTGCCACATTTGCATGCAGTGCAGTTATGTATATAAACCTCTTTCCCCTCTTTATCCGAACTAGGCTGGCTGAGACGCTGTACGCGTGGTATCCAGACTCAGATAACCACCTAGCAATGCAAAGAAGTAACAGGTGCAAAGATCTCTGCTGAAATACCTCTACCTCTGATTTCTTAATGAAATAAAAGTCACAGTGTCTCTGTAAGTTCTGACATAATTTATTAGGATTTTTAACACTAACACAGATGGCTTGTATGCAACTGTGAACAATGCAAAGGCTAAACTGGACACAATAACAAGTCCGTGTCTGACCACAGGGCCGTTTACTGGTCGCAACCCAGCATTTCTACCAGAGCTGAATCACCGCTGTCGGTGAGGGAGGGAGCATTTTTATGGCTTTGCTATCATTGTCATTTGGTATTTCTAGATTGTTTTACAGTTACTTTTTATAAAAAGGTGTAATCAGCACAAATGGATGCATATTTTGTGAAAATGTAGAGTACAGCTGAGCTGGCTGTATTTCATAGAGATGTGAATATGTTAGCTGGACCTTTTTTTAAAAATATCTGCATTGTTGTGTTTGATGTGCGTTGGATGAGTCCAGATTAAAGTCTAAAAGCCCACATGGTTCATCAATGTCTTAAGGCCACTGACTCAGTGTGCTCTCCAACTCTGAGGTGTATTATGTGACATGGTGAATGACCTCTGGACCTCAGTTACCATGGTGATATCATTGCTGTTTGTTTGGGTAACTCAGAGGATTTTAGCTAAATTAGAGTGGCATCCAAGGAAGATGCTTTGTTAGGCTGGCATTCCAACCCATCAAGCAGAACATAAATAAACGGCTAATTCTGTATTAAAGATGTTTATTGAACTTTTTAGACAGGGTTTTGTATCGACTCCTTCATATCTTCATTACGTATGTGGTTTTAGCAGATAACTCCATTTGTTATGCAGTGGACATGACAGTGAACAATCTAAAGATGAACTTCATGTTTTTTCACCCCTAACTTAGGATTTAATGTTTAACATGCTGGTAAATATTAATAATTAACCAGCCCCAACAGGCCAAAATGAAGAGTGAAAGCTAAAGTAAACAGTCGCTGAGAACAGGATCAAACTTATATAGTCAGAGATAAAAAAAATAATTAAATTTGGACATTTTGGATGATAATCTGTGGGAGGAAAGTTTGTATATTCATTTAATGCAAGTGCATTGTCATGCTTTGTAACCTTTTTAAAGCTTTAGCCTTTGGAAGAGCACTGAATGCAGAAGCTGGACCTGAACAAAGCCTGAGTGGTCACCCCGTTTTCTATGGAGAATCCATTTCCAGCGTATCTTTTTCCAAGTGCCGTTACATCTTGTTCATTCATTGAATGAATAAATAAAGAAAGAAAGACAGCATATTGCAATCAGGCTGAGGTTGCACCGTCTGATGACAAAATGCACTGAATGCGTCTGATGCACACACTTCTTTCAGGTAAGCCTATAGAGGTGTAACAGGGTCATTTTAACAAAGAGGCATGATTGGATTGGATAATGACTTCCTAAAATCAGCAGAAGTTGTTTTAGAAATCATATAAAAGTGAAGCTATTAACAAAGGTAAATAAAGGCCACACATCCACATTATTTATCTGGTTTATCTGCAAACCAACTCTGATTATGTTTGCTCCACGCATGTGGTTAAAAGGGGCGTCCTCAGTGAACACGCCATGTGCAGGTCATTCTGTGCAATCAATTTAAATGCAGTGAAAACTACACCCTCCCAGTTTGCTTCCGGGTCAGCAATGGTGCAGACACACTACTTCAAACAAGCAATACTGTTTTATTTAGACAGTTAACAACCTTTATATTAGGACACACTGAAATTAACAATATCAAATTAAACAAGCTTTTGTTCACCCCTCCATCAGACCTGTTTCCATTCACCATGGTTACAAATCATAATAAAATCCTGATGAGAATAAAAAACACCTCTCTCAATCAGAATAAAATTTATATTGGAATGGGATGTACATTTTATTCTGAGTGAGAGGGGTGGTTTGTGCAGATTGCTGCTGCAACCATTGAAGAAATAATCCTTAGCGTGTATGCGTGTTACATCAGCCATATGGCAACGTTACATAATCCTCCACTCTGTTACAGCGGGAACTGTTGGTTTTAGTTGAGAAAGTTTTTTTTTAAGTATAAAACATGCTGGAACAGACAACTGGCCCCTATAAGCAAAACAAATGGATTTCTGAAGTTTAAAAAGAGAAAAATCATTAAAGGATGGAATCCCCACACCAAACACGGCCGTGTTTGCTTCCATCGGACATCAATGTAAAACCTACAGTTGGTTGAATTGGTACAGTTGGTACATCTTTTTACCTCTAAAACCATCTGCAAAAAAAAAAAAAAAGAAAAAAAATCTTGCTCTCATCGCGCTGGCATTAAATTACACCAATACTAACCTTGATATCAATACTTTTAATCCTGGGATCAATCTGCCCAGCCATAATCTCTGGTGCACAGCTGTAGTTGGAGAGGTGTTTCCATCAGTCTGTCCCAGAACAGCTGTGGTTACACAAGAAGACAACTTTCAACAAATGAAGACTAGATAAATAAGTCCTGACTCTTCTTCTCGCTGACAGCTCTCTGGAAATCACATTGATTCTCCTACAATCTTGTTTTCTGTCTTTTCTGTGACATTTTTATTTCGCATTTGTGAAACAAATTGGTTTCTTCCATCTGCCCACCAGATATAAGAGTTGTGCAGATAAAAAAAGTAATTTAGTGGGCACATATATTGATGATTTCATTCATATTTGAACAATACTAATAGAAATGTAAAGCTTAGATGGGACTTCTCTTCATCTGAATCAGCTTCCTGGATCTGAAAATCACAAAAGATGTCAGTGGAGACTTATACACCTCCATTTCTAGAAAATCTACAGATTGTAACACAATTCTTCGGGCTGACAGTTTTCATCCTCCATGGCTAATAGTATCCCTTTTGGACAGTTCCAGAGGTTAAAGCATATCTGTGACACAGAAGAAGAGTTTGAAAGAAATGCTCAGAATATGAGCTACAGATTTAAGACAAGAGGATAACAACAAAAAAAGCCTATAATAAAGCAAAACACCTTCCTAGAGAACAACTAAAGAAAAACATCAACAAAATTCAGACCAAATAGTCTTTGTGACACAATATAGCAGTGAAGCAAATCAGATTAAACAAATTGTTAAAAAGAATTGGGACATACTGAAAAGTGTTTTACAGAAGCTTTCCCACAACAGCTTAGTAAGGGCTCCAACTTTAAACCATAAACTTGTGAAAAGTTCCTTCTACAACAAAAAACCTGGTTTTCCACCACAAAAGGCAACCACAAGGGTGGAACTGTAATCACTGTAGAAATATGATAAATGTCAACTACTTAACTATGATGCTTTTTCTGGTTGTACGTTTGACATTTATTTATTGCAATACATCATACATAGTTTATCAATCAATCAATCAAAGTTTATTTATAGAGCACTTTACAACAACACATAGGAGACCAAAGTGCTTTACAGGAATAAAAAACAACAAATAAAACACTAGAAGTATTTAAAAAGACTATTAAAAAACATCAATCTAAAGTGTCACAGTGCTAGTTGTTAAAAGCCAGTCTGTACAGGTGAGTCTT
>JBAMHV010000010.1:4930334-4942316 GCA_037177535.1 Pseudomugil gertrudae
CGGACCGGAAAAAGACGGGAAAAAAGATGCAAAAGTGTGCCTGAGATATGATTACTGAAGATTGTTGCAGGAGCTCCGGGAGACGCGTCCTACTCCATCAGTCAATACACCGGAAGTCACCGTAGACCACTGTTCTGAGGTTAGAATGGTCAGGTCATCATCATAACAAGGTTTAAAATGGTCTAAATGCAACCTCAGATAAAGAACAACCCACAACAAACTGTGTGTGTGTGTATATACCAGAGTCCTCTCCAGGGGCTGCTGGTATAAGTGGGCTAACAGGGCTTAGCCCTCCCTGGATTTTTTTTAGATAAGATGAAAAAATAATATATTAATGAATATTTTTTTTAAAAAACTGTAAAAAAAAAAAAAAAAAAAACAAACACCTAATGGTTTAAAAATGGGTTAATTATTTACAGCCCAAGCAGATCAACACAGTTTCACTGGACTCTGCGTGATTGACAGGTAGTGTGACACGCCCCCTTCATTTGCTTCTCATTTGGGCTAAATCTTCGCAGCTCCAGCGGGCTGTAACAGCGGAAATCCACGCCGGACACAGAGGTCTGTCTGCGCGTCTGTGGCCTCTCAGTGCTGCAGCATCATGATGGAGCAGTCAAAAGCTCGCTTTGAGAAAACCTGACACCTAATGTTGTTTGAACTGATAAATCCAGAGCTGTTTTCACAGTTTAAGGCCAGTTTCCAACTACATGCCACATGTAAACATTTCCCAATAATCTGAGAAACTAAAGGGTGAACTGATCTTATAGGGTGAACTAAATCTTGTTCTGTATATTGTAATGGGACACTTTTATGTTAAAATAAGGTCCGTTTGGCTCAAAAATATATGTTAGCCCTCCATTCAGTGTGACCACAAGCCGTCACTGGTCCTCTCCATGATTCTTCAGCTTCAGGTACATGTTGCTGTTTTTCAGGGGCTTAAAACAATGCTTTCAAGTACACTGTGAAACTCAAGTGATTGTGCTGTTCTGCTAGTTTCTTTCCAGCTCTGACAGGAAGTCAAGGTCAAGGTGGATGTGATGGTCAGAGCTAACGAGATTTGGTGCAACTTGCTTTTTTTTTCCATCAGAGACACACATTTACTCAACATTGGGTTTATGAAACTTACTGAACCAGGAGACGTTGATCAAATTTTACCTGCCATTATGATAGCTGGCAGTTTCCACTTAGTCCAACTTTGTTGGGCATTCCTGGTCTAATTAAAGATATTAAGTTAGTCTGTTAACCTGAGGAAACCGAAGTAACCGAAATGTCTGTCCAACTCCGCTTACAGCATTTAGTAGGAATGTTATCTTTTCATGCTGCAGCAGAACATCTGCCCTGTGGGAGGTAAACTGGAAACAATAGGCTCTTGCTCAATAGGAAAGTTCAATCAGTTTGTTTTAGTTGATTATAATGTGTTTAAAAAAGCTTTTTAACTGTTTTGGTGTAAAAATGGTTTGAGATCATTTCCTCCAGGGAATTCTATAAAAGCCACACATCTGGTTAGTGTATGCTTTCAGTATGGGAGTCTTTGTTTGAGATTACCATCCAGAAGGCCTTCGCATCGGTCCTCTTATGCACCAAAAGCAACATTAGAGGCTGATAGCAGACATGGCAAATGTCATTCAGAGAGGGAGAAACAAGTGGCTCGAGACAAGCTCGGCCTTTAGACATTTATTTCTCACTTTTGTATCTTCGTGTGCAGGCTGTTTGACTCACTGTTGGGTCATAAGACATCCCATCATTATAAATGAGAAGTTGTTCTCAGTCTATTTTTCCTGGTAAGGTTACATAAAGTAAACAAATAAAATCAGGTCCTCGTAACATTTATGCGATTTAACCTGGGATGCTAAAGACTGATGATTAAGGCCACATTTGATTGTTTTATTCCACGCAGAGACCGGGATGAAACAGCAGAATGAGAACAAGATGCCCGGTTTGATCTAAGCTGAAAGTTGTTTGGCAGATTAAAAACAATGTTTCCATCTGCACTAATGCAGCATGATTTCTCTTTTGGAAATATTAGGAGCTGTTTAATGATGTGGAATTACCATCAATTAAACAGTTTCATCACCTACTTTGGTTTCATACAGGTGTGTTTAGTTTGCCTTTTGTTGCTTTTCTCTACAAAAACAAGTTTAACAATGTCTCATTCTTCTTGTCACCGACCTGGCAGAGGTTGTTCCGTGCACAATTAACCTCATTTCCAAATGTTTGCCACATTCCTCCATCACTGGATATACCCAGGAGGATCATGCATCTCCAGACCATAAAACACAGGTCTGGTCACATCTTTATCTTTGCATTGTAACAGCTTGCAATCAAAATTGCACCTAATTGTTTACCACGAAAAACTCAAAAACAACCATAAGCACCTTTTTTTCATTCTTATTTTTTGTCTTGCAACATTCATCAAAGTGGTCGATTGCAAACAGATTGCAAAATTATAGAGTACCTTTTGGAGCAAGGCAGGTTTTTTAGTGTTGGACAGGTCGTGTACAGGTCATTAAGAAGTGCAGATGGTGCAAAGATGCATGAAAAAAACAAATAGCAAAAATCACAAGACAATCACAGGTTATATTAAATTACACTAAAGCAAGATGAGGTAAGTTGCTGTGCAGTTTTCATTCATAGATGCAGGAGAAAAGAAATGTTTTAACCTGGATGTAAAAGTGTCTACATGTGGTGAGATTTCAATCTTTACTGGTAGTTTGTAACACACGTTTACAGCATAACAGCTAAATGCTGTGTTAAGATGTTAAACTGGCGTGATATTTTCAGCTCTTAGTCCTACTTACAGCTCCAGATCTGGATGAGCTGCAGATGTTTAATGTTCTATTTTGGTCCCGTTAAAAGACCATTACAGTGATCCAGTCTACTGGAGATGATGGATGGATGAGTTTCTCCTGGTTTTTCTGAGAGACTAAACTTTTAATTGGAGAATAAATGTGACTGCATAAGAAAGCCTGGAGCTAACCCCTGTTCTGCACTCCTGACAGTGATGTGGTTAATCATAGAGTTCAAGATTTGTTCTAATTTGTGTGAGAATTAACGAGACTAAGACAGCGGAGGATATTAGAGACAATAATGAATGAGCAGAATGACAGATTTTGGCTCAGGATGACAGGCTAGCTACCCTGAGAGACTTGGGTCTTACAAGGAAATATCCTTTTTTTAAGCTTTTGAGGTTTATACCGGTGTGCCATGTTTTCCTTCTGAGGTGAATTTTAGTTTTAAGTCCACGAGGCAGAAAAGAGGCAGCAAACCAAGTTGGAAGTTTGTTTTCTTGATATTTGTCCTCTGTCCACTAGTGGGTACCTTTCTACCATAATAATCCTGAGCTATCACATGGTAATGAACATAATTTATACCATGGTCAGAGTTTAGCTGTTTGGCTACTAGAAACAAGTTGTTCTGCGTTGGCCAATAAATGAGATTCTTTATTGTTTGTCTCGACTTCTCCATTAGTATTTCTTGGTGCAGCGCCTCCTCTGGTTGAAAGTGGAATATGTAATGAAAAGTTCTCATTTGGTTAAGAAATGCAGTGCGAACGCAATCTCAGTCCCTCATACTGACCCAAGCCCCGAATTGAACCGAGTCTAGCAGACTACCCTGTTGTAAATGCATCCTCAATGTACCTATAACCTTTTAACAAAGGAAGTGATTGCATAACGAGGTAACATAATCAGCTTGTTGACTACTTGTTACGGTAGGATAAATGGCCATTATTAGATTTAAATGCTATCTCTGTGCCTGTAGTGAAGTAAAAAGAGGTCCCCAAGGCATAAAAAATGTGGCCAAGCATCAATATATAACAGGTTTGGAAAGATAATGTGTTATTTGTTGTGTCCTCTGGGCAATTTGTGTGTTTTTTTTTAGACTCAACTCTTATGCATCCTGCATAAATTTGCAATAGCTGAGTTCAGGGCTAAAATCTTAGGTTGGTCTCCTGTTTCAAAGCTTCAACATATAATTGAGGACATGCTTCTGTTTAAACTCCAAGTTTAGTACAAGTATGTCTCACTGATGGGTTGAGATTTTGCTGGAAAAGGACGAGATATTCCTTCACGTTTATCGAGCAGAAAAACAGCCCTGAGCATGAAACTGCCACCACTTCCCATGGCTCTGTCTAACCTTTCATAAAATCATTTTAGTCTTTTCTAATTATAAAAAAAACATCTTAAATCAGAGTTTGAACTTCTTTGGACAGCAGCCTTTCAGCACTTGGTGATGTAAAAACAAAATGGGAACACCATTCCTGGCTTGTTTCAAGCCATCTCTGTCAATATCCTATGAGCTGCAGCTGATAGTTCAGGCCGCTTGGATCTTCTTTCAGCTCTTAGAAAACAGCAGCTTGAAGAAAAATAAAGCCCTTGCTCTAATGCAGAACTCTTGAAACGGACGACGTGGGAATATGAAGTTGTTTAGAAATGACTGAGAGACCTTCCTGACCTGTGCAAACTTCCACATCTTTGTATTTTCTCTGGTTATTCCAGGGAGTTCTGTCAATAAAACTGTTTCATGTGTCGGCAGAGTCAGTCCTTACGGAGGCAACATAATCTTCTGTTTCTACCTGTACCCTGTTTTATTTCTTTCAGGCATATACCACAGCGGCTAAATACTGAATATTGACCCTTTTTTTCTCACCTTTGCTCCCTACGTTGCTGTGGTTTTATTTCCATCAGCTGTTTTATGTAAAGCTTTAGGCTGTGTCTCAATACTGTAGTGCACTCAAATGTAGTGTGTAAATATTGTGAACACACTTAAACATAGTGTGCAAAGTAGTGTTAGTGCGCTGATTGAGACACAGCCTTAGTCTCTCCTGATGGTCATGTTACTGATGTAGTAAATGGCAGTAGTTGGTGCCATATAATATATCTACCTATCGACATTGAGAGAAATGGTTTCCTATATTTTTTAGTGTGTATGATGGGCTAAAATGTAATAAAATATTAATAACTTGGTCACTACCAAAAGGTTTATGACCCAGAAATAAACTGAACACTTCTGTTATTTAGAAGAAAACAAACTGAATAAAGAACAACCTCAATGAAAACCTGGACTGGAAACACAGTCAGATGATGACCAAATGATTAATGCATTTCAGGCTCGTTGCTGAAAACAAATTATCGTTAATTCATAAATTGTCACGTACAAGCTGAGACCGTGTTGACGGAAATTGTGAAATGTGTTTAACACAAATATTTGGCCTCTGTGTGACCCATACAGAACCTTTATTCCAGTGCTTCTGGTTGCTGTACATACCAGCAGAATAAATGAAGCACCTAACACAAATGAGAAAGTTTCAGGTTGAATAGAAATGTTCTATCTGAATGATGGAGCTAAAAACATGAATTTAAGGGCTAAAAACATGGAATTAAGGACTAAAAACATGGATTTAAGGGCTAAAAACATGAATTTAAGGACTAAAAACATGGATTTAAGGGCTAAAAACATGGATTTAAGGACTAAAAATCTGGATTTAAGGGCTAAAAACATGAACCGCATCTTTTGAAAGGTTTTAGGCATTTAAATGGCTATGACACACTGATATGACCTTTTTACTGGCTGCAGGTACCCCACCATCGCCTCAACACTCCTCTACCGCACATATGAGCAGTGACAATGAGGACATTCATCCGGTTTCTGCTCAGAGTATATACAAATGCTGGGTTGCTTGTATTAATTTTGGTTCCAGGATTGCTTTATTTTAAGAAGCTGGGACAGGAGCGTGTTTACCTTTGCATAGCTGCCTCTTTAAAAACAACATGCTGCATGTGTTTGGAGATCAGTTCCACATGTCTGCTTTTAATTCAGCATTGCCTGAAGGCCTGAAGATCTCAGTCATTCAATATGAGTTTTCAGCCTTGTCCCATGGGTCCAGAAACGTCTCCAGATCCTTTGAATCTTACTGTTATTATGTACTTTAGATGATGAAATCCACAAATTCTTTGCAAATTTATACTGAGAAATCTTATCTGTAAATTGTTGTAGTCAGGGTTGAACTGTTTTTTTTCCTCCAAGACATGAAGAGCAGGTTTGTAAAGGTTTGTGGGATGGATGGCAGCAGGGAGAGATGATGAAGATAAGGATTAAGTTTGGCTGCAGAGGCAACATGATCTTCCATTGTCCTTCAGTCAAGTCCTGAGATGTGTTCAATTGCTTCCAAATCAATACAGAGCTGATTTGATGCTTTGCAATCAACACTGCAAATATTTCTATGTTGGCCATCACTGTTATCTGAGATAACACGAATATGAGATGTTTTAAGGTTAAAAAAAAGAAGCAAAAATACCTTAAAAAGAGGTTGTTTTAATGTGGAGGGCCCAGATCATTTCAAGGGGTCATTAGATAATTATTTAGCCTACATTTTATTAAAAAAAAATGGGAAATTTTACCAGAGCTGTTTAAAAATTAAACTATTAATGCAGAGATTAATATTTTGAAAAAAGTATTTTTACAAGCCATGACAAGCCATGCTTTGCAACAACATGCAAATATAGGTAAGTCAACATATCAGGGGCCGTCCACACGGCACCAAAATGCAGTAAAACCACAAAGTATTTCAGCAATAAGCCCTTACATCCACATGAAACCAATATCTGAAACCAGGTTTAAATATCTACTATTCGTGTACCGTCAGGACAGCGCAACCGCACAGCTGGAGGATATATATCAGTGTGAGGAACATGCACTAAACACAACAATACCAGCTGTGTTGTGGTGATTCTCCAGACCATCCTGGCATGCATACTGCTTTTACAGCAGAGTATTACGCTGCTGTACCATCACCAGCACGAGCAAGCGGACATGGAGAACAGTGCATGTCAGGTGAACGTCATAGGAACTACCGATACAGCAGATTCATTGAGGTGGTGAAGCCGTCCTTCGAGTTTTTGCCCCCATTTTCACACCTGAACCGGCTTCAGTGCCGTGTGGACACAGCTTTAGTAAGGCACGACCTCATCCTCTTCATCACATGCATAGTAATTGGTCATGCAATACACATATTTCTTTCTGATGTCACCAGGCGGGTTCTGTATTTTTCCCATTTTTACTCAGAATGAAGGCGAGTAAGACATGCTGAAACATGCAGCATGGTCTGGAAGTGATCTCTCCAGACAAAAGGTTTCAGGAAACTCCAATAAACATGAATATGGATGATTGCATGGAACGTTATATATCAACAGATCTGTTTCTAACGCATCAGAAGAAGTCAGAACTGATGCACTAGTGAAGTGATGTACTACATAACTGTCCAAACATTACAGAATTTTTCCGACTTTCTGGGACAGATTAAATAATGGAGCCGTGTAAATATAGTAAATTGTTTCTGAAGCAGTCCCTACAGATGTCTTGCCAGCCGTATTGAATTTGTCCTGAAAGACCTTCTCACACAATGTTAACCATGTGAAATGCTTCGATTTAACTTAACATAATTTTAGACTTGAGCAAAATGAGCCCGACCTCTAGGTTTGACCCTTTCATTCACCTGAACCTCCTCCACATGCTGACAGTGTTGACCTTTACCTTTTCACCTGACCTAAAGTCTACCAGTATGTTTAGTTTTGTATTTTGTGGATGAAGTTAGAGGGGGTGGGGGGATTTATGACACCCTCTCCTTGTGTGACTTGATCTGATCTTTTGGAGCTGAGGAAATCAGTGTTCCTGCTGGAGCTGGAATTGGAGCGAACCCTGTGTTACGAAAGGCTTGAGCAGTCACTCCAGACCAGGATCCCCTGACATCCCTAATCAAAGTGTTAAAAGCGGTGGGGTCACTGTGACCTGGCAGCACTTTCACTCAGGAATGCTTTGTCATGGAAATACACATAAAACTTCAGAAGACAAGCTTGGAAATGGAAATATTCCCTCATGAATACAGTATGTTTTGAATTAGGCTGTGATGAATGCAATCCTTTACATTTCTATGGAAAAATGTAAATGTTTGTATGAGTGTCAGCGGATATTTGTCTCATACAACAAAGATTCAGATGTGAGGTTGAAATGTGAGTTATGATCCATAAAAAACAAGACGGCAGTCTTGATGGCTAGCCAAACCCTCACGGGAATTTGGATGATAAATATCAATAACCAATAAAACAGGGGGAAACAAAAACCAGTATTCATCATTTAGCAATTCCTTCACATAATGTAATTAGTATAATATTTTTAGTGCTGGGAATTTATTTTTCAAAGCAAGCTTATGCAGTCAGAGTAATGCACCAAATGACTTGTGTTGTCTCAGAGGAGACAAAAGTTAAATATGATTAAATAATAAATCAATTGTCTTCAAGCCTGAACATGGAGACTGTGTGATGCCACTTGGCTGATTATGATGATGATGATGTTCTGAGTTTAAATGGCTTTCTGCAGTTTGTGTTCATTGTGCTGCCTTGAGTTGGTCTCCTCTAACAGAAACTCTTTTGCATGATTAATATGAGGCCATTTAACTGGAATATTCCCAGTGAACAACCTCAGGAGGGAAATCTGTCAGGCGGTGAGGTGCATCCTTGTTTTTCTTGTCACATGTAGATTAAAAATCTGCTGATAAACATATTGCTCCACATCTGTAGGCTGGTGCTTCTCAGCCTGAAGTATGGATGCTGTGTCTGTCAGCATGTGAGAATCAGTTTTTAAATTGTCATCCAATCAGACCCGATACACTCATAGTGTAATAATGTTTGTCCATTGTTTACATTTTACCTGATCCAGCCTCCTCTGGTGCAGATTGTAATGGCTGTCTTACATCGTGATCACAACACATGATCCTGTCATGTGACATGGCTACAACACATAAACTGGACTGGGTGTGATTTGGAAAGATCTGGTTTGTGGTGTTCAGACCAAACACAAATAATAAACAATGTTTATCTGCATTGTGAGTGTAGTTTACGGGTCTCTCCAGAATATCTGATCTAAATTTTTATTTTGAATTATGTGATCAAAACCCTGCAAGGAAACTAAAACCATGTGAACGGGAATTACATATGCAGCTCTTTGCAATCTGAAAATCTAATTATAGGTCCTATTTGCAAACAGAATCAGAAGCATCTGATAGAAATCAGTGATGAGTTGCACACAAAGTTGTTCTGAACTGAGTTTGATGATTCTCTGATGTTTTCACTGCAGGTTGCTTTTTTCCAGACATACTTCACCTCATGCAGGCACATCAAAGTAGTTACAGTACATAAAAAGAGGTTTTATGGGTCTTGCAACAGTCATGCAGCTAAAAGCCAGAAATCAAACCAGCTGAGCTAAAAAAAAAGGTATTTATTTGTGCATTAAAGCACATTTTTCATGTGTGACAGTGACCTGTATCATAACTACATCTCTGCCCTTTGTAACAAACCAAACTGTGAGAAAATCAGGTAAAAATGTGTGAAGTAATGACTTGTGTGGCTGGGCACAGACCTTATAAATAAATGCACTGTAGGAGCATGGGAGACCCATCCAACATGGCAGCTGGGTTGATCCATCGGCTCCTATAGGCAGCGTGACTCTGAGGTTTCTACGTATATCATGTCTGTGGTTTCTGAAGTGAGTTTGGAAACTTGTCCTTGTTGTTACACACTGATTGATCTCTCCAAGTATTGATCATGAACACCAAAAGATATTTTGCTAACACCTTATTATTTAACACATCATTAGAGGATGGATCTATCTAATGAAAAGCAGATGTGTTGGAGCAGGGATACATGGAAAACCTGCAGGACAGTTTCCCCCATTGACTGACTTTGGACACACCTGGTCTAGGTAAACATACCTTCACCGTGCAGGAGTGATTAGACTTTCAACATTATGCAGGTGGATTAGTCTGACTGTCAGATATTATATTTAATATGATTTCAGTCAGATTAACATGCTCATGTGAACTCCAAAAATTTAGTTTTAGTCGGATTAATAAGACAATAAGATTTTTTGTATCCACACAAATAAACATGGATATAGAAAAAATATGAATATCTATTTAAAAAAAGGGAAAAGTGCTGAAGAAAATACTAAAAATGTTTAAGAAATAACCAAAAAATAAACATATCACATTAAAATATGTATAAATACAGACATATCTTAATAAATTATACTAAAAACAAATGTTAAAAAACAGTAATGACTCACTGCACTAACATGCAAGCAAGGCATCCCTGCTCGTGTGCACGTGCCTGCAAATGCATTGGTCTGTCTTTGCATGTTGTTGGTTGTTTGTCCAGGAGGCTTGTATGTTTTCCTGTTTCTTAGAGATGCATTGTGATGGGATCCAGCTGTGGGGGATCGTTGAACAGGATAAGTAGGAGTAGAAAGGAGAGACGGAGCAATGTCTTTGTTAGGAAGTGTTACTGGGATAGAGATATTTTCTGAGAACACGTCACCAAAATATGTTGAATGTTTAGTTTTGAGTGTTTTACTTAATGACCAAGTCATGGTTTCTTAAAAATATTATAGGAAGTTATGTGCTGACAGATGATGATGTTGTTAAATTAAGTATCAAACAACAAATGCATTAACTATAATTAACTCTAGATGTTGTTGATGAGTTTAATTAACCAGAAACTGATAAACGCTCATTAAAAGAATCACTTGGCCTAAATGCAAGTCTCCACTTTGCTCCTGCCTCATGTGTATCTGGTTGTGTAACGCATAAAACAGAATATGAAGGTATTTTCTTTGCCATTTGCATGTTTCCTCCTGCTCACTGACTCCTTTAAAAACCCATTTAGCACCATTTTCAAATAAATCATGAGTAGCTTGTTGGACAGGAATAAACGGAGGAGATGGATGATGAGCTGTGCATCCAGCATGCCATATATGAGGAGCAAAGCAGCTGTAAGCAGCTGAAAAGAGACAAAAAAACCTTGTTTCCAATGTTATTAGGATGTTGTGTAACGCGTAAATGAAAACCAAATCCAATCAACTGGTTCCTTTTAATAGTACTCAGTGTGAGTTTGGGACCTAAGGACACTAATTGTTGAAGCTTTGTAGGTGGATTTCTTTCTCATTCCTGGTTGATGTACAACTTCAGTTGCTCATCTGTCCAGGATGGGAGGCCAGTGTAATACCTGTACTTGTTTACTACGAAGCCGTGCTGACGGAACACCTGGAGAATGTGGCTTGTTGAGACAAGCAGGGACAAGCAGCCATGTCACATGATGGACATAATTTACTCCATCTTTGCTCTGCTTACTGAGGTCATTTTAGATTTGACCCAAACAGTTTGAAACATTTTTCATCAAGTACACAAATAAAAAAAATGTAATTTCAGATATATCCACAGCTACAGTATAATTGTGAAACTGTAATTCTATTGTTTTCATAATGTTAACTGGATCCTGAAGCTTCTGGAATAAGAAAACATCTCTGTCGTAACGACACTGAAAGGAATGACACCAGTCTGGTTAGTTTGTTTTATAAACATCAGCATCTATTTATCTCTACATTTACAGTTACTCTTCACATGCAGTCAAAATAAATTTTTATTTTTTTCATCTTATTCTCCATCCTAGGTAAAATATTTTTCAACTATTTTCTTTTTAAAGTTCACTGTGCCTGTTTTAGTACAGTAACCTGCTGACTAGTTTAATGACACCTGGTTAAGTAATGATCTCAGAGACGTATTACTACAAGGTGAATGCAGTTATATATTATGACTTTTCATTACTTATTTTATAACCAAATATAAAGGGGACATATCATGCAAAATCCACTTTTGTTAGTTAAATACATGTTTTGTGCGCTTTTAGGGTTCAGGAAAGCAGAAAATGTAAATTTATTCCCTCCTAAAGCTGCACACATATCTTTAAATTATTTGTTGTCATATTTTTCAGTCTGTTTTATTTTCTCTATTTTCTATTACATTTCTATATCTATTGCATCACAGTATTTGCTGTGGGTCTGCCAAATAAGGTCGTGGACTTCCAGGTAATCAATTTCATGAATCTGATACGTTGACATTTATAGTAAACTTACCAATAAAATGTTTCTCTGTCG
>JBAMHV010000010.1:4942416-4953206 GCA_037177535.1 Pseudomugil gertrudae
GTATGTCCAACTCCACTCGTGATGTATGTGTGTATGTGTATATATATATATATATATATATATATATATATATATATATATATGAAAAATGCTTTTTGCTGCATCGTTGAGATTTCTTCAAGTTATCGTTGCAAGATCCAGTAAACACAAGTCATGCGTACGGTCTCAAGAAGATTATATTTTCATATTCTGTTTAAATTCCTGTTTTTTTTTCTTTTCTTCTACTGAAAACAAATAAACAAAGAAAAACCAATCTCACATTTCACCTGAAATGTTGCAGGCAGGAGTTGTGGTATTTAGGTTACAGGACTCCATCTGCACTCAGCTTACAGAGGAACAATCTGGTCGCTCATGGTTGAGAATACATTCAAACTGATTCAGTTTCAGCACCCAGACTCAGGCCAGAATGTGTGGACTGGTTCTGGAGAGTCATTCAAGTTGTATTTGGTCCTAAATGCTTCTGCTGGACAAACTGTCCCCACCTCTTACCCGTTGATTGCTGAGATAGGCTCCAGCTACCCTGAATCGGATGAAGCTGTATGGAAATGGATGGATGCTTGTGCTGAACGAAAGCAAACTCCTTTTGTTTTGGTTTTTTACTAACTCAGAGGGGTTAGATCGGGTCAGAAGACACCTTCAGACCCTCCTAAAGCATAAAAATGACTGGAACTGTTTTATATGATGAACAGCCTGGAAGGTCGTAGCATAAATTTCCCCTTTGGTGCTGTACCTTTTGTCACACAAGATGTTTTATTGCAGTGCTCTGAAAAATATTTTTCTAGTTTTACACCAAAGTAGCCTTTAAAGATTAAACCTCTTTTGAAAAAGTGTCTGAATTATCGCCTCATCTCAGTATCTGTCGGGCCTATATCATAATGTAGACTCATAAAATAAAAAGCATGCTTTTTGGGCCTACAACTACAGATTTGCACAACTATCCTGCATGAAAAACAGAGCCAGAAATGATCTTTGTCATGCAGTGACAAACTATAACTGGCGTTCTGTTGGCAGCATGGTCTGGTTCATCATGTCATGTAGACAAATGACCCAGCGTGCTGCTTCATGTCAGCTGCTCCCACAACATCCCTAAATCTTTTCTAAAGTGTGACTTTGCTTTTGTTTTTCGACGTGTCCTCTGACTGAAATTTTTCAAACTTACTCATTTTATCAACTGGCTGAGATCAGGAATTAATGGAGATGTGGCCGTCGATGTTTTTTTATCAGGTTTGTTTCACTCAGTGTTTTTAATGTGGTATGTCAGATTGTGCATTACACTTTCACACCAGTCAAAGCTTTCTGTCTGACACAACGTGCATGAAGTATTGGTAAGATTTTTCATCTAAATCAATAAAAAATAATAAATGCTAAAAATATGTCTGTGACATAAATGTATTTAGTCCCCATAGATGGCCTTTTTCAGCATAGACAGTTTCGAGAGACAACGCAACACTGTAGGTCAACAAAATGTCAACTGATGTCCATCCTGGCTTAATAACATGACATGAAGGAATGAACCCACCACTGAGACGTCTCTGAACTGACAGGAGCTTTCAGGGGTTGAGTCATGATCTCAGCATGACAGTTTAAAGTTGTAATGGTTCTTAATGTGTGTGACTATTATGGAGTATCAATCAGCACTCAAATGCAGGCAAGCAGTACCACCAACTTTAACTGGTGCAGCTTTTGTATTGGAACACACGCAACATGGTCTTTGTAAAGACAGTACATGTTTTCTCTTTACAGCCCTGTGTCTGATGGCTCCTGTTCTGATGGCTTCAACACCAGCCAGTATGTGCACACCTCTGAAGACGCTCAACGACAGCCTCAGCCACCGGCGGCGCTACATGGTGAGAAATGTGCATAGGTAGTATTTGAGGCAAGAGCAGTTCTAGAAGGTCTTGAAAAAGACTTGCATTTCTGCAGATCTCCATCAGCAATGGAGACAAAACGATAACAAGAACTGGGTTTTTTTTTTATTTAAAAACAATCTAAACTCTACAGGCGGTTACAGCATAATTACTAAATCTATCTGTATGAGTAATGTGAAAGCCAATAACTGTCTACCCTACCTAATATGAGCAAACAAATTTTGTTTTTGTGTAGCTGAAGGAAGCTTTGGCACATTTCGGCATTAAACTCTTCAATGCATTTATTAAGATCATGTACAAGGCCTCGTTCTCCCAGTGGCATTGCAATATAAATGTGTGTCATTAGCATCGTTTTGGTAACTACGTTAGTTCTTTTATGACCTGTGTCAGTGGGAGCATGTACATGTTAAATAAAAGAGGCTTGAGGATGAAACCTTGGGGAACTAGTATTTCTTGTCTGTTCAGATGTGAAGTTACCTTTTGACACAAAGTACTTCTTGTTGATGACTTGTTACTTGACAATGATTTGTGTAATCTTTGGTTTATATTGTGCATTTATAAAATTTGTGATATTTGCTGAGTGACAAAGCAGTTCTTTATTTTGAATGGAACTTTATTTAATTGAACAATACTTTAATAATACCAATGTAAGAGAAAGCTGTCGTATATATCAATGACAAACAGAAACATTTAAATCATATGACAACAAATTGTTATTGCAGAGTTATTACACAAGGCTCTCACATTGTTTTGGGGATGACCTCCCGTACTGACCTTTGTTGTACTAATATTACAGCAGTTTCAATATGTTTGGGTCACAGTTGGTTAGTGAGACTTTATATGGTAACAGTATTTATGCACCAGATTTACAGTACATATGGGATCAGGTTGTATTTACTAACACAGCTTTTTTGTGTATTACAGAAGCATAACTTCCCCATAAACTACTCCATCAGAGTGTATCACGAGGAAATCTTTAAACTGTCAAATATCAGCAGGATGGTAAGTCATAGGATTTTCTTCTTTATGTGCCTGTAAGAGCTTGTCTGTAACTTTCTCCCAGTATCAGGCTGCATAGACCAGTAGACCTTTACACTTAACCTGGTTGTCGAGCTTTATTTTCTGCTTGGCCCATGTGTTGCTTAAACATTAGAGTATATTCAGCATGTCTTGTTTTCTCTTCTCTCTTTAACAGAGATTAAAGGTGGGTGGATTGGATGATCTGGTTCTCCAAAGACTGTGGTTCCAAGTCAACCAAGGAGTGTTAAAAAAGGTAGATTTAAACAGACATGTACAGAAAATAGAATATCATATGGTTTAATAGAATGGATATAATGGGAGTGGGAAGGGGCATCTGGTCGGGTACATTGATGTGTTGATTTAAGATTCACCTCACACACCTCCAAGCAAAGCTAGTCTGTTTATCAGGTATTGTCTTTTCTCTTGGAGGTTAAATGAGCAGCACTTTGAGATAAGAAATGCCACAAACCTTCCCAGGTAACTAAAACAAAAGTATGGAAACTGAGCGAGTATGTTTTTATAGCTGGTTCCTCAATCAATTCAAAACCAAAAATATCCATTATATTGTATTGTGATGTGACGTGCCATCTAGACTAAGTTAAAATCCAGAAAATGATACTTTGCACTGTCAAATTATTTGCAACTGAAATTTAATCAATATGCCCACCAGACACAAAAAATGTAAGAAAATAAGCAACCAGGTCCTCCATATTTTTAGATTTGAACCACTAACTTGCTTGTTGACCCGCTCTACTACACACGCCACAGCCGCCACTTCTGTAGCTTACAAACATGGAAACAGGTTTCTTGTAGTAGATTGCCATCACATAGCATTTGTTGCATATGATACATTTGTGCTAATAATTTAGCGTCATAGGGATCCATCCATCCATTTTCTACCGCTTTTCCCTGAACAGGGTCGCAGGGGGGCTGGAGCCAATCCCAGCTCACAACAGGCGAGAGGAGGGGTATACCCTGGACAGGTCGCCAGTCCATCACAGGGCTGCATCATAGCGATATTTAACCTAAAGTATTAGCATTATTATCAATGAAACGAATGTGTAACATTATTTACCCTAAATCATTAGCATTATGTAACTGACTCTTCATTATTTCAGGTTAATTGTAGCATTTTTTTTGTTGCCGGTCGGAGCATGACCTCCATGTTCAGATGACTAACGTCCGGGTAGTTCTGGTTCCACTTTTACTGAATCCTATTCTGGTAGATTCTCCATCTGTCCTCCAGTCTGACTCACACTTGCAATCACACGTCACCAATTACTCAGGAAAGTGTGTACCACTTATGAAAAAAAACATGCTTTAATCACATTTGATGCACACTTAACCTAATAGTGACCAGTATTTACAGTTAAGTGAGTTTATCTGTCATTACAGTCAGCTGCAACCAATCAGTCCAGTCCGCTGAGATATCTGTACGATTTCTACGTCAAAATCCAGTAAACAAGTTTAATCATAGTTTGTTACCATTGCACTACAGCTTGAGTGTGAGGAGTACAAAAGCTTCAGCCTGAGTTAGGTTATTTATTCCAGCAGCAAGAGAAAAAGGCAGCAGGCTTGAATGACCTCAGTTGCATAACAAAGCCTACTGTGGGAAATTTAACAAATCTCCATGAGGACATGACCCTGCATGTTGCTTTGTCACATGAATAAGTCCCTCTTTTATCTTCAGGAATAGGGGTGGTAATCCTATGAGCGAGTGAGTCATTTTAGGGTGTTGCACAGTCCAGATTTGATTTCATTTTTGGTTGTTAAGGGTGTTTTACACATATCACCCTCTCTGGAGATCTGTTTAAATCTTTACCTATCAATTAGATCCATAAACCACAAACCATCCTGCTGTTTGACATCATTGCTGACTGTCATTTTCTTACCAAGCGTGCCCTTATCTGTTAAGAAGAAACTGCTCCGAAGTCCTTTTAGCACGCTCGGAAAACTTAACAAGCACACGAGGGCAGATAAAGATGAACACACACTTGTAATTTTCACTTCCTTTTATTCCCTTTTCACTTATTAACTTCTTTCAGTGATGCTTTGAGTAACAGCTTTTGACCAGGTTTCTCCCTCCTCCTCTTTGTTTCACGTCACACACTTTATGTTTATGCTATCATGAAGTGCAGCTGGCAGTAAAGCTTTTCACTGGCAGCACCAGTGCAAGCCAGCCGGTTGCCTCAGGTCATGCTCTGATCTCACCTTATATTTTGGAGGGAAAAATACGATCTTCGTCATAATCAAGTCTGTACTTCATATAAAGGTTTAAATGTTTTCCATAGTTGCTTCCCTGCAGAAATGAAGCCAACATCTCCCACGTCATCATCATCATCATCAAAAAGAACGTTTGTTCACTAATTATGTCCGTCCTCGGGGTTAAATCGGGCAGCTTTTGGGATGGAATGGGCACGCTCGCATCAATGTGACACAACCTCTTGTCTGTACTCTAAATTTGTTCTTGTTCCAGTGTGCAAAGCTATAAATCCTTCTGTAACAGCCTGAGTCACTAAGATCATGTTTTCTAGTTGCTAATTATTCAGCACGCTTTTAATGCTGCTGATAAACTAAACTCAGCTGAACTTTCAGATCATCCGGGTCATGCCAGAGAGACATCCTTCACGTTCGTACACAGCTGAGGTGGAGAGACGCTTCAGGGATGCAGAGGGTGTCTTTGTACAGTCACATCCTGCAGAGGTGAGACAGAGTTCACATATTTCTGTCACAGCTGTCTCCAGTTTCTCTAATAAATGTCATGTTGCATCCATTTTTGCTTATTGGAAATGAATACTCTTATTAGAGCATGAAACATGGCTTGTTTCTAGTATGAAACCAACTCTTTGGCAAAGTGAGTTGAGGGGGCTGAAATCAGTCCTGTCATTGATCCTTGTGAGCTCATATGAGTGCTGGTTCTGTTTGCTCGTCGCAGCTTTTCTGTCCGGGTATTTTAAAAATCCAATTTTCCAATCCAGTTTATCCAGTTTGCACAACTTTACACAGGCCAACATGGGTGATAAAAGAGCTTACATAGATTTCTATGGTTTCCTATAAGGCATCTTCACACATTGTTGTAATAACGCAGGCAAATGGCTAATGACCGCAGACTGTAGGTCTGCCTTTATGTTTATGAGATATTTCCTGTTTAATCTTGTCATTACTTGTGCATCTTTTGTCATCATATTATCTGTATAATGTGGTTAAAAACATACTTTAAAGAGGAGTGTCTCTGTGTTTACCTTGACAGCCACCAGGTCTCAGCTGCTCACACATCTGGTTTTCTTCTCTGTGAGCTTACTGTGATCACATTTACTAAGCTTTTTATCTTTCCACAAGGAGCGATAACAGTTATTAGCTTAAATGGCTCGGTTACTGTTTTTCATCTTATTATCATCGTAAACTTTAAATTCAGTTACTAAGATCAAGGGATGACCACCGAATTGGACTGTGAGCTGTCAATGGTCGTTGTGGGGCAAAAGAAAGGCTGGTTATGTTGAAAGAAATAACATAAAAAAATTACATATTTCTATCTAGGTCTTAAAATGATGGAAGTGAAACTTCAGATATAAAAACAGGTTAGTTTGATTTCATGAAGATCTCTAAGATAATAGGAAAAAGAAGGGTAGGTAGCATCCAGGTGGGTTAAACTGGCTCGACATGGCAATGATAAGAAACACTGAAATGTGTGTTAGGAAAAGCAATGATCTCACAGAAGCAACGTAAATCTGGGAAACATTATAAGATTGTTTCCAAACTATTTCCTATCTATTGTTCAACGGAAAAAATTCAAGACCACTGCCAACCTTCCCAGGACTGGACATCCCAGCAAGTTCAGTCCAACATCAGTCCATGGGATGCTCAGAGAAACGACATAAAACCCAGGAGCTACATGTCAGTCTTTCCAGGCCTCCGTTAGCATGGTTAATGTTGAAGTTGAGTTAGAAAATAATGAACACACTGGCCTGGTTTGAAAGGGTTGCCAGAGAAAGACTCCTCGTTTTAAAAACAACATGGCGGCATGACTTCGCTTGCAAAGCTGCATCCCTTAGGGGTAGTTTGAAAGGCATAAAGAGCTAAACCAGTAAAGGATGCAGAACATCAGACAACATACAGAAAGTCAAAGTACTCTATGTTAAAAGAAACGTGCTGTGTGCTATAAGAGGCAGGATTGTTGCATCTGAACAGTGTTTAGGGACAAAGAGGGATTAAATATTCCAAATATTAGATGTGCATAAATGAAAGCTGTGAGGCTAACTGGGACAACTGGAAACATGAATAAAAGTCTTCTCTCGCTCTTTTCATGTGGAAATGTTTTTTAACTTGCTGTTTCTGGCTACTGAAGCAAGATTTTTATGCTTTTTTATTTTTGTTTTCCGTGAGTCATACAAGCAAATACTAACTTCCCACAACATCCATAAAATCTCCCAGAAAAACTGAATGTGCCTGTTCATCCTTCTGTGATTTATTCCCCGTGAGCTTCTGACACTGCAAAGCACCTGACGTATGTGCATCCACTGACTCAGGAAGCCTACCTGAGCCATCTCTGACACGTGTGTGTGTTTTTGTGTGTATCCAGGTGTTCCAGGAAGAGCTTCCAGAGAAAGTTCAGAACATATGGGACCAGTTAACAGAAGAGTCTGACAGAGTGCTGGAGTCCCGCTGGAGATTAGCATCTCCAAAGTCTCTGGTGGACAACTTGTGCTACACCATGTACTGCCTCTTCAGTGAGTGCTTCTCCAGCACGGAAGCTCAGCAGGACTGTAAGTATAACAGAAACACACCCTGCCTCCCTCTCCAGTGATGCTCCAGCTCATAACTAAAGCTATTAAAATGCACAAAGATTTTTACATAAATCAACAAGGTTCAAGGTTTAATTAACTGAATGTTTCTGCATCATTAAATATCCACTTTTGTTTTTGTCAACAAAAACCTGAAGCCATGATCGTTATATGGGTTTAAAGATAAAGTTTGAAGTTGAGGTGGAATCAGTTTTTTGACCCAGAAAAGAATTAAAGTTTCAGAATAGTTTTAGTGGCAACCTCTGTTGGATAAAAGCAAAACCTAAATAGTTGTTCTCCCCTCATCTGCTCGTGGCTCCAAAACAGAGCAAATCTCCATAGACTTCCATGTTAAAAAAGACCAACCTCACACCTAACCTAAATGTGTTTACAGCCTGGTACAAAAAAAAAACATTTTAGGTTTATTAGGTTGATTTTACCTTTCTTGACGCCTGTGAGGGTGGTGAATTTTTTTCAAAACTCATCCATTTAGATGTTATTTAACTCGCTGGCTGCCAAAGGCGTCTTTTAAAATCTTTACAAATCTGAACGTTTACTGCTAAATATGTGTTTTGTGGTTTTTAACTGAAGGGCCTGCAGGACACTCCGGTGGAGCTATTTAGTGAAAATCAAACTTTAATTATGCAATTTAGTATAATAATGACCTGATCCGGTAGTTGGCAGTGCCAAAGTCGGACTACAGCACATCTGCTGCAGCAGGAAGACAAGAGTTTAGTATTTGGCGAGAGAGAGAAAGAAAGAGAGAGAATATGGCGAAACGATCGAAATCCAATTGTTTCAGGCAGCTTACGTTAGAGCAAATAATGTGATGCAGGGGTTCGGTTGCAGAAAGTGCCACATTTAATCAGGTGATGGACTGAAGTTCAGCGGGAATGTCCTTTTATAGATGGAAGAGAGGACGAGAAAGGGATGGAGAAGTGAAAAGATGGAATGACTTTTTGTTGTAAAATGTTTGTTGTTGTTATAAGTTAAAGTGAATCCATTATTTTGCCACCAAAACCCCTTTATGCTGTTGTTCTTTCAAATAAGTGATTGTTCAGATGTTCAAGATGCCTCTAAATTAAGTAATTTTTCCCTCAAAGTTCTTCGTTTCAGAAAAACATTTTCAGTTTTTTGGTCAAAAGCAGCATTTTTGCTGAAACCTCCCTATGTTCTGCTGCAGATTACTAAAGAATGGAAAGGGATAGAAATAAAAATGTTCTTAGGAAAGTCTACGCGTTCCTTTGGTAGTTTCTGAGTTTCTGTAGTCCTGGAACTCAATATTCTGTGGGTCCTGAAAGATGAGGCAAAATACCCCAAAAGGCTGCAGTATAGCGCTCTCTGCTAAAACAAGGGCTGGCTGTAAATAAGTTAATCTTGATATTTGGCATAATTATGAGCAGGTTCATTTAATTGACAGGTATCCAATATCCACAGCAAGAAGGCAGAGTGCCGTACAAACGCTGTTTTAAGCTGGCTAACAGCATGCCTTAGCTTTAGCCACCTGCCCTCGTTATCCATTACAACTGTTAGCTCCCATTAGATCAATTTAGCTCAGTTAATTCTTAGCTACAGGCAGCTATGAGTATAATCGATGTCAATCATCCATCCCCACACTCTCAGCCTCCCTCTCAGCTCCAGCTTTTTGCCCAGTTTGCATTTTTTGGGAGTGACAACACGCATGATGCTGCCAAGATGGCTACGATGGGAACCGCCCAATGAGCTTCACCTTTGCACACTTCACACAAACCAAAGTTGTGACACAAGCTGAATTTATTTGGCAGTCTGGTCATGTGTATCTGTTGTTTTTCTGGGTTCCTCAGCCTTGTTACATTGTAAAAGTGTCTTTTTGCTAGCTCATGAAGTACCACCAGGCCTTGGAATCACGAGCTCCTGGAGTTTTTGACATGCTATCTGGTAAAATTTTCTGTCTTTAGGAAACCTTTTCAAAAGTTGATGAGATATTGACACCACTGGTGACCTATTCATGATGTACCCCACCTCTCGCCCAATTACTGCTGGCGACCTTTTATTTGGAATAAGCGATACAAATAATGAATGAATGGATGGATATTGATATCAGTCATATGAAATCTAAAAAACAGGAGACGTAACATACAGCATAACTTTAATTGTTGCTAGTCATGATGCTAATAATGACACTCCCTCCATAGTCCAGCAGTGACAATGCTCGATACCTGTTCGAGACATTCTAATACATGACAAACATGTGCCTAATTTGGGCTTCAATCTTATAAGACTGATTACTGTAGGAAGGATTTAATGAGGAAGTTTTACACACAAACACCTTAACTTCCTTTCTTTTAGACTGAGTAGCATCCATATATGCAGCTAGGTTTAATCAATCACAACCTATAAAGAGCAAAGAGGGAAATGAGGACTTGTGAGTGCATTAGTAGAAAGAAGCTGGACATTCTCTCTGTGTTTACACTCATAAAATGTCTCTGTTGGTGTTACCGAACTTCTATGCTGTTATTACTTTAATGCCTCTACTTCTAGTTGAAGTCACCTATGAGTCAAGTCTGGAAAAATCAACACAGCATCCAGCAGAGAGGAAATGAATAACAGCAGTAAAGACATCATTAGTCTATATGTGGCCTCAGTAATAAGATGTCTTCTCCAAACACTAAAGACAGTTATCCACAAATCCTGGATGGTAAGGATGAGACAAGTGAAAATATTCTACAATGACAAGAAAACCAAACATTAAACAGAGGATCACACATCAGCTTTTTCTCTCATGACCATCCGAACTGTGGTTGGGAAGGTCAACGCCTCGTGGGGAATGTTATTATCCAGATAATATCCTAAATGCCTGCAAAAATGTTTTCTTTCCTCACACTGATCTTTGTCAAATTACTACTTTAGACATGTGGGAATATTGTCACTATTTCAGAAAATATCAGGCTTTAACAGACAGCGATAGTCAGTTAAATGGGCAGAGAGGAGAGTTTATTAATACCCTAGAGGGAAAATTAGTTTACAACCAAACATTAACAATAGAAATGTTCTATGTTTATGCTTGTCAAGTTCTGCACTTAATTCATGCAGTGGCCCCACTTGAAGGGTATGGATTTGTCCATGCAGTGTTTAATCCAGA
>JBAMHV010000010.1:4955090-4970461 GCA_037177535.1 Pseudomugil gertrudae
TGCACCTTGGGGATAGGCTGATTGGAGACTCTAAATTGCCCATAGGAGTGAGTGTGTGTGTGCATGGTTGTGTGTGTTGGCCCTGTGATGGACTGGCGACCTGTCCAGGGTGTATCCAGCCTCTCGCTCATTGTCAGCTGGGATTGGCATCTTAAATACCTGAGCTGCATGCTCCACATGTCTGTGAGACACAGCAAGCATTACAGCTCAGCTTATACAACGCACATACACTTTTACCTCTCACACAACACAACATACCTTCTTATATGAACACAGCTGCTCTAAAACATTCCTCCTTATTTTATTTTCGCTGTGCATTCTCTATTTCTCACCTTGCCCTCATATTCTCCAACCATCAATAAATGAAAGAGATGAAGAGGAGGAGAGAGAAATGTAATGAAGTACATTTGTAAAAAATTGGATTTGTTCCACGTACGGGTTCTGTTAACCTACTGTGGACAGTTTTTACTCCCGACGTTTTTGTCCACTTTTCACCATGCTATTAAGTGTTTTTTGTTGGGAATCGCCTTGTTGCTCCTAAAATCCTGTTTTCTGTCTGTAAAGCTGCATCATCATTGCAACTGATTTTCTCATTTTGTTGATCAATTCCTTTTTTTCTCATTGGACGCATTGAGTGAAAAACAAGGCGGCTTCATTAAATTTGCTTTGTCATCTGTGTTTCAGACTGCAGAGTTCCTCGTTCAACGAGAAGCAGGAAGACGTCCAACCCCAGACCCGAGACAGAGCCATCAGAGTGAAGCTTCTCCCCGCAGATGCTGATCAGCGATAGAATGATTATGTCCCTGGAGCTACGGGGGAGAGGGGTAAAGGAACAGCCCACCATGAAAGAACATCCCAAATGTACCAAACACAGCCAAGATTGTCTTATTACCCTGAGATGACTCCATCAGTGAAAGCGGACAGAATATGTAGTCACAGTAACTCCACTTCGGATTGTTTTTATGAGCACATGGACTCTGTGATTCTGAAATATGGTTCTTCTTTGAGAGGAAGCTCCAAATTTTCCAATTCTGTCATTTACGAGGTATTTCTGAGACATTTCCACTGGTATTGACTTCTGCAAGAGATGCTCATGTTCTCATTTATCAACCAAACTAAAAAGAAGGAGCTACTTTGCTATTCGCAAAGGCTTAACTTCACCTGTCAGGGGTCGTGATGATTTTTTACCGTCTGTCCTCACAAACCTACATCGTTCATCTTCCAGCTTTGCATATTACTGCAACCACAAACTTTAATGAAAAGAAAGAAATAAGTTCATTTTTGCTTAATTTTGTGCGTTTTTGCTTTTTTTTTCTGCCATGTCATGAAACCCAGTGATATGACGACTTGTTTACTTTCTTCCATCCCAGATTTGCATTTGCTATTCAGTGTAAACCAGTTTGATCTGAAAGAAGAGGAGCAGTAACAGGAAATGATGAAAACAAAAAATTGGCACTAGATTCTGCTTTCACATTCCTCCAGTGTGAACATGCTAGAAAATTCTTGCATGAAAAGATGAAATCTGATCCTCGTGCCTTGACATGTGACTGTTAAGAGCCTATTTTCAGCATCAAAATACAGAATCCATCACGCTGTTTCACCTCCAAATTTCACTAGAGGATGTCTGCGTTACCTGTTGTCTCTTTAAGATGGACTCCAGGAGTCTGTCCCTCCCCACTTGTGCAATTGAAATCCAGGTGAGGATTTTTTTGGGGGGTTTTTTGTCATAAGGCGCTGATGGCTGAAGAGATGAACGTTGATCTTCTTGCTGCGATGATGCCTATGTGCTTTTCCCACCAATGATTACAGCCGATTCCAACAAGAAAACACAGAAAGACTTTGTAGAAACTGTATGAAGAAGAAGACCCCCTGATATGCTGGAACAGAGTACCAAAGTTAATGTCCTGAGGAGATAAGGGTGCATGGCTACAGGACTCAGACATGTTTTAGATTCCAGTAACTTCTCTTGGAACTGGTTTGCATAATGCATCAGCCAAACCTAACATGGCAAAAGCTTTGCTTGGTTTGTCCTTCTTTAGCTGTTGAGAAGCTAACCAGTTAAGTTTTAAACTGTGAGGAAACCAACCCGAAAATGGCAGCCATTTTCTAGACACTACCATCAGGTGATTGGATGAAGCGTTCATCACCAGATGTTAGGTAGCTAACAGGCTAGCTACATGGCTCACAGATTCAAGAACAAGATGCTGTTTTGGTTTAACTGGGATAGGTTATGAAAAGCAGCTTGTACACCTGAGCCCTACCTTTCCCAGGTCCTGTTTTATATAACCCACAAGTATGAGGTCCAATGTATATTGCAAAGAGCTACAAGCTAGAGGTATAACATAACATGGCATGAAATGCCACTGGGAAATAAGTACAGACCCTAAATTAAGCTTTAGTGACCAGATCAGCCCTGTTTGCATAGTTTAAAGTTGCTGTGCCACCAATATTTGTTGCTGTATAATGTTTTTAAGTAACCACGTTTCTTGACCATAGATTGTTCTAATTTTCCTGCTAAAGACAACTCGCTAGTAGTTTCAATGGGTGTCCAAAGTTGCAGACGTTTTTGGGTTATTACAAACATGCATGTTTGTTGCAATTTGTTTTCTTGCATTTATCTTCTTTTGTCCAACTTTAATGTTGGGCCTGTGCACAACCCCAGCTGTATTAGGAAGCACACCAGTCCTTATCAGAGATCAGGAGGGAGAGGAACTCTGAAATGTCTGTTTCTTCTGGAAAAATTCACTTAAACTAAAAATACCATCTACTTTATGGTCAGAGCTTAAAAAACATTAACACATAACACTGTGTGGGACAAAGTGGTAGAAAAATCCACATTGGGGGTGGGGGGGGGGGAGGGGGTCAGTAGTTACATATTTGTGGTTTTAGAAACATAACATGTCAGGTGTGTGGAGACTACACATAAAACAGCACAAGCGTAAATATTGACGCATGTTTCTTTGATCAGTGTTAAAAATGTGGATCTACTTTTAGTTAGAGTTGCAGTGAAAGTATGGATTTTATATAACTTTAGCTGTCTTTACAGTGTTTGTTATAATGCATTACATCTGTTTGGCCTCATTTTGCCATAAGAAAAGAGAGATTTTCTCAAATTGCTTTTCTAACTTGGGACTGGAGTGCAGTCATCTCCACTCAAAGCTGAACATTGTTTTTTTTCTTGTTTTACATCCAGTGCCAAACCAAACCGAAGTTAGGAATTTATTTGTTTATTTGTTTTATTAGTGTTATTTGTTTGCATTGGTGAAAAGGGTCAGTCTCCACTTGAAATGAGGAAATATGGAATAGGTGGTCGAGCAGAGTTGATTGATAAGATAAGGAAATGCTCTCAAATGCAGAATTATTTTCACTCCATTAATGTGTGTTTAATACATTTTAATTTACCGTAATTTTTTTCATCTTAAATTGTTTTCTAAGAAAAAACATGACGGGATTAATAGAAAAACATGACCACTTTCTGCCACCAGAAGCCTTATTTTTAGTTTTTTTTTTTCTCCAGGTCTAAATGATCCAACACCATGTCTGCACTTGGTTTAACATGTTCAACATTACCAGCTTTTCTGTTTGTTTAGGTTTTTCTGATCTTTCTATTTTACACAGTCGTGATCAAAGCATTTGTTCTGCTTAAATACAGCTTCCACCATCAGATATTTGCAAGAAAAGAAAACCCATTTAAACAAATGTGACAAAATGAACCACTTTTATGCAAACATATGTAAGGTTTTGTCTCGCTACTCCTGTTTAAGCACAACATACAAGTATATTGCTCTGAATTTAGATTTATTTAGTATAAAGTCTGGTAAAGAGGAAGATTTGGTGCCAAGAAGTCACAGTTTGACACAAAGTTTTTATTAGAAACCTACTGATATAATGTTATCTGACTGAGCTCTGCAGCCAGTATGGCGGTATCGATTACATACAATCCAACAATGATGGCTGCAACTATACTGTATATACATTAAATATTGTCAGATTTTAGATTTACAGCATAAACCCAGATATGCTTTTGCTATGAACCTTTCTGCTGCCAGTGATAGCAAGCCATGCAGAGGTTTTTTTATGAAGCTGTATTACCACATCCTGTGTTGACCCACCCAGTAGCGATATGTTCGTTATGAGCGAGCCGGCTTTAAGAGTTGATTCTTTTTAGTGAACAAAAGGGAAACAATTCATGTCTAAGAGAGCCATAACTTTAAAAAGGGGCAGAGTTTTTTTTGTTTTTTTTTTATTGGCACACCATGCAGTCAGATACATCCAAAGAAAGACTTGGATCATACTACTATGTAAAGAGGGAAGGCCTCTTAGAGGACAGGAAGCACAATGGTACAGAACAGATACTCAGAGAGAGCTGGAAGCCAGGGTTATAATACAAATGTGCCAGAAAAAATTGAGCAATTGGCTAATTTAAAGTCATAATGTTGAGAATTTGATCCTTATTTACTTGATTTGCTCAAAGTGGTTCTCTGTTCAGTTGTTCATTTAAAAGTTTAATTAAATATTAATATATTTACAATGAAAAACCAAAAATGACAGATGTTATTAAATACATGCTTACTAACAAACCACTCAAAATTGCTAAGTTGACTATTATAGAAACTCTGAGTGAAACTAATTGCAGAACCATAAAAGCGCTCAAAGAGTTGAGTCTTCAAAAGGAGCCAAGTCAAAAGAGCCAAATAGCACACTTCTCAACTACTTAATCTCATCATGTTCATCTTATAATGAACATAATGCATCTCCAAGAATCAAATTTACATTTTTTTTTAAACTTACCCATTTAAAATGGTAATAATTTGATCCTTTGAAATGCTTAGACATGTCAGAAAGGAAAAGACTTTAAAAAATCAGCGCTTCATGAACTCTTAATGTTCCTTAGTATGTTGTTCTTACATGTGACAATGGTGCCACGAGATCCATCTCCTGTTAATCTTGTCAAACTTGTTCACTCACGTTAAAATAATAATAATCAAAACCAACTTCATCCCTGTAAAAACTGGATAGGATTTAAAGAATCTGCTACACTTAAAAGATTCAGTTATTTGTTTGATTGAAACCTCAGTTCCTCCTAAAATGGAATTACCTGTGTTTATGACAGCGTTATTGGTGGTCCAATAATATTTACAATGTTCAGTTATGTAACAAAGGATGGCGTGTACAGCCAGTGGTAATTGTTGTATTTCCATAAACCCATACAGTGTATTTTATGATGCTTTAATCAGTCATATGTAAGTGTATGGTTGTATAGCTGTGACCACAAAGAGCAACTTCTCTGTATTTAACATTCCCACACAAAAATGCAACACGTCTGTGGTCTGCACAGAACTTATACAGATTTTTTTTATACACAAGATATTGAATATTTATTTTTTGAAAATTTATAATGCTTTGTAATAATACTTTTTATGGAAGAAAAACAAAATAAATCCTTATTTTTATCAACTACACTGTTTCTATGGATGATTTTTCTTTGAATCTATCCATCCATTTTCTACTGCTTATTCCCTGAACGGGGGGAGGGGGGGGGATGCTGCTGGAGCAAATACCAGCTGACATCGGGCGAATGGCGGGATATACCCTGGACAGGTCGCCAGTTCATCACAAGGCCAACACACACAGACAAACAACCATGCACACTCCTACGGGCAATTTAGAATCTCCAATCAGCCTATCGCCAAGGTGCATGTCTTTGGACTGTGGGAGGAAGTCGGAGTACCACCCTGGACAGGTCGCCAGTCCATCACAGGGCCCCCAATTCAATTCAGTTCAGCTTTATTTGTATAGCACCACTTCACGACGATGTCGTCTCAGGGCGCTTCACAAACATCAGTTCATAATAAATTGTCTAGTTTAGGGATACCAAAAGATTGCATTGAATCCTGGCAATCTCCAGCCTGAACTGCATGAGGTGACAGTGGGAAGGTAAACTCCCTTTAACACAAAGACAAAACCTCTGGCAGAACCAGGCTCAGGCAGGGCAACCATCTGCCTCGACTTGGTGGAGTGGACAGGAAAGACAGATTAACACACACTGCAGCTTGTCCAGGAAGATCTGCAGAAAAAGGAGAAATAGGTAAATGATGTCAATACTGTCATATATTTATAATTTATACAGGGAAGATAA
Organism: Pseudomugil gertrudae; assembly: GCA_037177535.1. Lineage (NCBI taxonomy): Eukaryota > Metazoa > Chordata > Actinopteri > Atheriniformes > Pseudomugilidae > Pseudomugil > Pseudomugil gertrudae. Next base: position 4,961,230 of record JBAMHV010000010.1, read on the forward strand.
GAAGCAGAGAAAGGAAAATGAAGTGCTCAGTGTATTATGGGATGTCCCCATGACTGTAAATAATGGCTAGACTATAAAAATATGCATAACTAATTTAAGACTAATGTTAAAAAGATTAAGATTAAAACTAAGTTACATTCCACTAAATATATTATGTTCACGCTAATCTTACACTTTACAGTATTTCAGATTATGGTTGCATATTTTGGAACATTTTTGCATGTATTTCCCATTTGCCGGACAGTAAACTCCGTGATAAGGAATGAATTTTGCACAGTACTGCTTTGTTTTATTTAGCCTTACTTTTTTATTGTTCTAAAGTTGTTATCTAAATATGTAATTGTTAATACGCATCTTGAGACTACAAAAATGACGGTCTGTTGTATTTTGCGTTTTCCTTAACAAACTTATATTGTCCTTCTACGGTTGCCGTATTACAGGAAATACCGGAAGTACAGTCGAAATATTGTAAAAGAAAAAAGTTTATTTTGAGGGAGTAGAAATAATGAAGAGGTTAATGTAAAGACGTATTTCCCCGTATTAAAAAAAAATAAAGAACGTTTCTTATATTTTAAGTATTTTAAGCTTGTCAACATTTGGACTCGGCAACGAACACATTTATTTTGAAGGTACTTTCCGGAAGTTGTTTATACCCAGCTGACCTGTTAGACAACACACCGCTGAGGGTTTGCATGAGTTTTGTTGTAACCTAACAGTGATTTACCTGTGATCTAAACTGGGCGTCATGGCTTCAGGCGGCGGAATTCAGATACCGAGCCGTCTCCCGCTGCTGCTGACCCACGAGGGAGTGCTCCTCCCGGGCTCAACCGTTCGGTTCAGCGTGGACTCCCCGCGGAACATGCACCTGGTCAGCCAGAGGCTGCTGAAGGGGACTTCGCTGAAAAGCACCATTATTGGAGTGATTCCTAACACCAGAGACCCCGAGCACGACTCTGACGAGCTCCCCTCGTTACACAAGTAAAACACATTTAGCCTGAAATGGAAATATTTGGGTTATTTCCTGAGTCTTGTGTTTAAATTGTTTAACAGCTAGCATGGACTCCTCTGTTATGTAGAAATATACAAAAGATGCTTATGAAGCACTGAAATGGGCTTTTCTAGTGTTTGATTTATTTATATTTATCAGGGTTAAACATAACTTAAAATAGGATCCACTTTGTAGTTTGTTTATACTTTTGGATGTTGTATCTAAACAGTGTTTAAAGTATAAATTTACCAGCAGATTTTCATTTAATATCCTCATACTTGGCTTTTAGGTTAATAAAGGTGTCCCTGAAACCTCCTGTCAGATATGGGAGATGCTGACAAACTTGTAACTTAGATTTAGCAGGTTTTAATGTCTTGTGGACATTATACTTTTGTTTCTTCCTTATTGGAGTTTTGTTTTAAACATGTGATTTGTTGCAGAACCGTCTGCAGTTCAGCAGTGACCTTGCAAAAACAATCAGGAAAGCCCAGAGAAAGAAAAGTGGACTTTAAACGTTTATCAGCGGCCGGCCGACAAACCAATCATGAACTCTGGTTGGTTTGTCCTCCTTAAAAACTGCAATAACTGGAAAACAAAACTCCCACATCTCCACCCATCAACTTAATAAGCTGCTTATCCTTACTGCCTGATGATGCCGAAAAACACAGTAAATCAACATATATCTATAAAGAAATATTATCATGTTTTAAAACTAAACATTACTCAGCAATATGCCATCTCAGCCTTAAAATTGAATCATTGTTTCTTTTAGTTCATATAAAGTTCAATATTAGATGTATTATTTGGGATCACAGGGGTTCAGATAAATGTATTTTTATTAGTTAGTCCTCGATTCTTTCTCGGGTCTTATCATTACCACCCTCCACGTGTCAAAACACAAAGGTTATCTGTAAAACAAGCGGAGAATACTTCTAAGTTTTACAAACATGCAACTCGGTCCGTGGAACAGGATATTTCCACAGTATTATTTCCTGTAACAATTAGTTTGGAATTTGATTGGGATCAAATGTATTTCAATGATCCCAGAAGAGTGTTTGTGTATGTATGTGCTGCTGTGACCTGTTTGATCCATTTTTAATGCTTTTTATAGATCAGGGCCACCCAACTATGCTCCTTAAACTCCACAATCCTGCAAGATTTCAACCTGTTTTAACACACATTTAAAGAATAAGCCATTTTCAGAACTTCCTATGCTGTAGGTTATTTATTATGAGTCAGGTATGTTGGAGCAGATAAACACAGAAATTCTATGGTGGGAAAAAAACCTTTCTGTTGGTTCTTTTTTACACCACAAACTGCTGCATGGAGCCACGTCAGTTTTCTGCAGAGTCGCTGGGGGACTGTGTTTTGGGCTGACAACAAAGATTGCATTACTCTGCTCTTCCTCATCATCTTCTCTCTCTCTCTTATAGGATTGGAACAGCAGGAATAGCAGTGCAGGTGGTGGGCAGCAACTGGCCAAAGCCTCACTACACCCTGCTCATCACTGGCTTGTGCCGCTTTAGGGTGTCAAGTGTACTGAAGGAGCGACCGTTTGTCATGGCTGAGGTAACACTAGCTCCTTATCAATAAACCCTCATTCTGCTTAGATGAAGGTTAAAGATGTTTCTGCTACAGCTGTACTTTCTGAACTTTCTCCCTCCCTTCCATTATGCGAGAGAGGAAATTATATGCAATTTTCTTCTTTCTGCTTGTTTTTATTGAAATATTTTGAAATGTATATTTGTGTTGATCGTTTTGTCTGGTAAACAATTAAATACTTAAACAGTAATGAATAGTAAGAGATGGACAAGCTTCTCAGTAGCAGCTACTCGTAATTAATCTGCTCATATCAGTATGTAATATGTAACAGCACTGCACTGACCACCTATCCCACTTACAATCAAGCTGAGGTGTAAATCTGATGCAGAACTCGGAGATCTCAGCCGATGGGATCAGCTGAACTACATTTGGTGTTAACCCTGCTCAGGCTGTGATCAGATCTTAGCCAGCTGTACATGCAGCACATACTGCATGAGCACACCAGTCGTAGAAGTGGAAAGGTCAGCTGACTCCACCTCTGTGTGAACTCTCACCAGCTCAATAAACGCTTCAAGCAGGAAAGGTCCTGTTTGTTCAGCATAGGAAGCAAGAATAAGGCCACACAGAAACTATGTTTGCCTCCACCAGGGACATGCGGGGCTTGTTGACATGGCAGCCTTGAATTAGGATTCTCAAAACGGATCAAATTGATTGAGATAATAGTCTCATCTTACTTGCACATGTGAATGCAAAATGGACCAGATGTCCAGGTTTACACAATATGCATTAATACCACATTTTAAAAACCTAGTACAAATACAAGTACTACAAGTACAAGTATAGATATGAGTACTAATAAATCCTGTTACATCTATGGGCTGGGATATACTTGCTGATTGACAACTACGTCTGTCTACTGTATATTACTTGCTGAAAATAACGCAAACATGTTGCAACCAAAACATTCAGTACATGAGTCCACCACACGGGGGCAGTACACAGCACCAGGTCTCTGAACTGCTAACAATATCATTCCCCAGTAAAGTTGTATTTCTGCAGTATTTCCATAAACACTTTACTAATCTCTGTTGCTAACTGTTAGATACAAGTGTTTGTCACTAGTGACATGGAGAAACTATTCTTTAAAAAATGACAGAACAAGGTTTGAGAGACGCTCTTTAATAGTATCCGCAATCTACTACCAATCTCATGTTTATGCTTTGTTCGCATGACTACCTCTAGTGTCCAGGTTAATATTGCACCTCACACATGCAACACGTTACCTTGTGTCAAAGCAGCCTACATGCCAAACATAAGCTGATAAATAAGCACCATGATACGTATGTGGATGCGTTGCCAATAGCACGTATATCGCATTGCTAACAATGCAAAAGATGGATACACAGATACACTTTTTTTATTCTCCTGTGTTGGTTTTGCACATAATTTAGTCAGTATTCAAGGGGCTTAGCTATCATCAGTAAAAACACTGAAAACAGAGAAACATCACTGGAAATACTGGTGGGATAAACAACTGACTTAAAACTACTTAAAGAGGCATGGAAGTATAATAACAGTGACGTATGACAGCATTTGAAATGGATTTCCCCAATCTTTTGTCTGTAAGGAGGCAGAAATTAAGCAGCCTTAAGGCTTGAACAATCAGGATCTTCATACATAAGAAGCATGAAGGGATTTTTGGTTAACAGCTGAGACAAGGCACTCATAGAGAATGCACACCAACGTTACCTTACGTTGAACTTTGGGGTTAATTTACACGCTTACAGCAACTCAGCAGCAGCTGTCATCTTCATATCAGTTCTGTTGAGCATTTCTTACAAGTTATGTGCCATAGGTGGTGGTGGTCTGAGGCTGGCATTGTAACTGTAAATAAAAGGTAACCGGACGCAGAACAGAAACAAGAGCGTGGTGGTTTTAAATTAAAATTTATTAACATAAACTGAAAGCCTGCTGCAGTAGGTAGAATCTGTCGGCCTCTCTCCTTGATGCCGTCTTCTGGCCTTATACATCTACACCTGGGCTAAGAGCCGGTGCAGGTAATTAGGAGGCAGAGCTGAAAATGACATTAAACAGGCCCCTGCCCATAACACAAGTATTTAATCTTTTTATATTTTAACCAAGTCATGTCCAGACTTACTAGTAGCTGAAATTACTTCCGTCTTGTGACATTTGTGACCAGAAATGTCCACACACACACTAGCTGACATATTTTTCTGTTTTCATAAATCATGTTTGAATATCTAAATTCCTGCATTATGAGTTATTAAAAGTTATTAAAATTATTAAATGTTAAATTATTTTGTCTCTGGGGTGAATTATCTCCTGTTATGTTTTCAGAAGAGTACTTAGGCTTAATGCATACTCCACGAGAAGCAAGAAGTTTATTTTTGTTCTCGAGGCAGCAAGAACAAGAAAAAGTTCTTGTTGGTCTGGTCCACTCATACTCCATGAGAAGCTGCAACAGGGTGTGGATCACTGCAGGTGGTCTTTCAGTGAAATAAGGAATTGATTTGCTTTGTAAACTGTGAGATAAGTCGTCTGGGGCAGGTTGGGTTATGCACACGACTGTGTCCGCGCCTTTAAATGCCACATGTTGTAAACATTTTCTTTTTTTTTTAAATTTAGTTATGTCATAAACATTTTCATATTTTCTCAGCACCTCAATCAGCTGTTTTTATTAATATTATCCGTTCAACCTCACATCAGTGGAAATTCAAAAACGGTAACTGTCCACTATATACTTTTTTGCAGTAACCACGCCCACCAGTGTAACCACGCCCACTTTAACTGTCTGACCAATCACACGATATTTCTTAGTGCCCAACAAGAAAAACCTTCTGCCAGCCTGAGGTGTCTAAAACTGTCTTCAATCACAAGGCGAGAAAAAGCTCTCGCTTCTTGTGGAGTATGCAACAAGCTTTAAACTCGACTCGCTCCATACTTCAGAATAAAAGTATGTGAATATTTTTGCATTAACTAAAGTACTTGGTTAAACATCTCCAGGTGGAGCAGCTGGATAAACTGGAGCAGTACACGACTTCAGGAACAGAGGGGGTCTCAGCAGAGGATGGAGGGCTGGGGGAGCTGTCGCAGAAGTTCTACCAGGCTGCTGTACAGGTGTGTGTGTGGGTGTGTGTGTGTGTGTGTGTGTTTAACCCCTTAAAGCAGCAATAGTCTGCTTGTGACTACACTGTTATTTTTTGCATGGTGATGTCATTCCTCTGAATATTTTTAAATCTTTTATATTTCTGAAAATACTCAAAAATCTGAATTGTTTTAATGACGTTTTATTTTAAAAAAAGACAAAAAAGGTGATCCAAATCATTTCTAAATGTACAAAAAGAAAATAATACTTTACAATATACAAGTTATTGCAATAATCTGTCTATTCCAGTTTTTGAAATACACTTTTTAGGAATCAATATAAAGGTGTTTAGATTAAAACTACAATACTAGACAAATGGAATATGGAGTATATGAAATAAAAATACTTTATTTGTCCCAGAGGGAAATTTAGTAGTAGTAGTAGTAAAAGATCTCAGCTTCCTTATGAAGTAGAGTCTGCCTTGACCTTTCTTATAGATGTTCTCAATGTTGCTTTTCCACTCAAGTCTGTTGTCCAGCAAAACGCCAAGGTACTTGTATTCCTCCTTCACCTCCTCTCCCAGGATGGAAACAGTCCCATGTGTATTCTTGTTCTTCCTGAAGTCAACAATCATCTCTTTTGTTATGTATTCAGGATGAGATGATTGTTACTGCATCATATAACAAACTGACTGATCAGTTCACAGAGTAATCAGAGTATTTCTGCAGATGGCAGGACTCAGACTTGTACTGGAAGTGCATGCAAACATGTGGTTTTTTATAACTGTGGTGTCATTTAATGTTTAATTTTAAGGGTTTTTTATCCATAAGAGAGTGTACTATTTTGTTTTTTATGTATAAGAAGCAGTTTCTTTTGTCCAAGTACTTTGCACTGTAATTTTACTGGTGATGATCCTCAAGTCAGTTTCTGTCAATGACACACAGGAAAATCTTGCAAGCAACATGAAATACTTTTCACATCCCTCTGTGGCCTTCTTAGGGGGATTTGTGCTTTTGGCAATTGCAACAGGTGTGTGCTGGGACTATCTCACCTCTTGTCTCAGCAGCCTCCATAGTGGGACTATGAGCTGTCAGCTTCTGTAGTAACATGAGTCCATGTCCTCCTTTTTTCAGCACGTTGGACTTTCTCTCAGTTTCTGAGCCTCCATGTCAGATGCAGTGATATAAGCGTCTACCAGTAAAAGGAAAGTCTGCATCTAGTGAGCCCCAGTCACAGAAGATGTAGAGAAAGCTGTTTTATCTCATGCTTCCCATTTTCCTTTAACTGTAGCTTGGGCTTTCTCTCATCATCCATCCATCCACATCTTGTTACCTAAAACAACTGTGACCTGTGCTGATGGAGCTGTGGGTTCCTCAGGTTTTTGTGATAAGGTCACATGTCAGATTTCCATCTTCTATGAAAACTTCAAAGCAGCAGAATGAAGCTTTGCACTGGTTAAACCTTCCTGCAGCTCTTCTGATGCCCACAGGGGGAGTTTCACTTTGGTTTTTGGCAGAGCAGATGTGAAGTTTGATTCAACATTCAACACTTTGTTTTTTAGATCTTACCTGAAACATAAACTTACCTTCTTCGACTGAACAGAGTGCAGTCAGGAAAAGCTTGACGAGCAGTTAAGTATTGTATGTATGTATTGTAAGTAACAGTATTGTATGCTAAACTGACACAGAAGACAGACGGTACGTTTGTGTCAAGCATAAGCGTCCCTAGATATCCCTGTAACATCACTTGGCGGACCCCCAGTTCCACATTCAAACACCCGAGTCGTACTTTTTGAGTCTGAATATCTCAAAACATGCTCACGCCATTATATGTGTGCCCTCTCACTGGGGCTATAGAAGTCCAGCTCATATGGTTTTGCTCTGTGGATATCTTTTTTCCACTAACTGCCAGCTAGCTGGCATGGTACATTTTAAAGCTAAGCCCCTGAAATCAGACCAAAATGTGCACACATCTAACATAGGAGACAGACAAAGCTGTCCTTCCAGGGGTATATTCTTCTTCTGTATAAAACATAAATGGATCTTTAAAGCCTTATTTCCACCAACGGGGCCAAACTGGCTTCATTGGCTCCTCCTTTATGTTTTTAAACATTTTCATGGCCTTTCAATGATGTTTTAAATGAATTTATATGAAGTATTTGAACATTTTCTGTGTTTTGATAATTTTATGGGGTTATATGTGTGCAGCATTTTGGCCAATCTGCATTGTTTTAAAGCGCTCTATAAAAAAGATTACCGTAATTAAATTGAGCTGAGTAAACCACCATAATCCCGGTAATGAGGGTTTAATGTCTTAACAAACCAATCTCAAATGGGCTGCTCTGAATTTAGTTACAATCAGCAAATGTCCAAAAGAATATTTGTAGGGGGACCAAAGAGAGCCGAAGAACCATTGCTGTAGAATACTGTGGAAGATTATGACAGTCTGGTCGCTGGGATTAGGACTCCTGCTTAATTTTGTCTCGTTATAAAAGGTGGAAGTAAGTCAGGCACTGGTTTCCATCCTTAATAAACCACTTTAACAAATGAAAGTTTATTTTTGTAATATACTGAGACCACACTAACATAGTTGTTCTCACCTGTGCACATCTTTGGACAAAGTTTTCTACTTAAACCGTAGTTATGAGTGTTGTATGTATGTATGTACAGCATATTTTTTTATATTCCTGGATTGAACGACCACCTAGAATGGATCAAACTTTAGGCTTTAGCTTCCCGGGCAGCTGCAGCAAATTGAGACTGAATGAGCTTGAATGTCAGAATTTCCTGGCAGATGTGAGGGATTGTTTTTAAAAAAAAACTTTGACATGTGTCTTCAATAAAAACACAGCCAGGAGGCGGGGGACAGCCCGGTTCTCCGTTTCTGTTACCGTCCCCAAATCTGATGGATCCAGACCATATTTCATCAGTAGGGATGATAACAAAAATAGTTTGGTCAGGAGTACTTTCTAAACTAAATGTCTCCTAGAATGTGAAAAAATTCAACTGTGGTGCTGAAATGTGACTTGTGAGTATTGTGTAGGTGGTCATCTTCCTAATTAAAAAGATTTCTAAAGATCCACTTATGAAGGTTTTTTTCCATCTGTTGCTGAAATTATTTTTATGTTGTGTGAAAGTGAAAGTTTCTACTGAGTCAGTTTGTTTAGTTTAAATGAATGAATTTAAGATTAAAATGTGTAAAATCATCAGATTTTTATGCTACTTTTATTTTACATACTGCTTACGTGTACAGGTTGCCAGTCCAATACAAGTTTTAATATCTTTTTATTACAATTCTATTAATCAATGTGTTGCTTTTACGGTGGCTCAATGCAGCATAATTTAATTGTGCATCTCTGGTGTGATAATGTTTAATAACAGGTAGGTCAACTAAATCAATTTATTTTTTTGTTTGTTTTTTTTTAAAAGATGTTTTTATTCTTAAAGCATAATCCTCAAAACCCTGTTCAAACATAATACTGAATCTTCCATTTTAGTTTTCCCTCCTTTGCCCTTTAGTTTGCCCTCTTCCCACTCGCTACCCCTAAAAGACATAAACAAAACACTACCAACACAGACAAAAAAATAAATTGATTT
>JBAMHV010000010.1:4975701-4986725 GCA_037177535.1 Pseudomugil gertrudae
ATTGAAACATGGACCCACATCTTAATAAAAACAAAGAAATGGACCCTAAGAACAAGCAGAATATGTCTGAGGAGGAGCCTCAGAGTTTCCTGGCTTTATGTCACATGTGGTGATTCAAAGTAAATTAAACGGGACAAATTGGACAAAATCTGTGTTCAAGATATTGCCAAATGATCCACAGCAGGAAATAGGATCAGAAATAGGATCGGGAAAATGCTGGTTGCTTTTGGATCGTTACCGCGGTTTTCTCTCCTGATCTATGAAATCTATTAAAGCTTTTATCATATGCTGATCAGCTGATCAAGCTGATCGAGACGGCTGCGAGCTTTACAGCAGAATAAGCCCGCGGTGAGACACTGCTTGCAGCTACAAACGGCACCTTGATCAGCTGCTCAAAGCAACCAGCATTTTTGCGATCCTATTTCTGATCGGTGAACTAAACAACCGGTGCCCTAAACTCCACCATGGTTGAGTTATTCCTCCTGTCCATGGTGGAAAATACCGTGGTAAAAACTCATAACTTCAACACCACGAAGTCTGGGAAGTGTGTTGTTACTCATATGTGATGGGAGGCTGTGACGTTTATTATTACGCACGTAAACATGATGTAGATTATTAATGACGCAGAACCGACCAGGAGTTGAACCAGAAAAGCTCTGGCTCTAGCTCAAGAACTGAACTAGAACGGGAACCAGCCTGGTGGAAAAACACCCATGGAGGGTGAGAGTTTTTATCCACAGCCTGTTATGCTTCTCTACAGTGGTCAGAAATCCATTACTCATGTTTTTTAAATGTGTTAAATGACTTATTTCCAGTTAATTACTCCCTGCATCAGCCACATTACGAAACACTGAGATTTAACACTGTAAAACTACATTTTTCACTTTAAAACTTTGTTTCATAGATGGAAGTAAAGAAGACAAACTTTGTTTTCACGAGATAAAGGAATATTCACATGGGGGGGGTGTTCAGGTTTCAGGTCAGGTCCGAGCCCATCAGAACCAACACAGACAGTAATAAACATCCTCGTTCTTTCACTGTCCTACAACATGGATGATAACTTAGCCATCTTCTTCTCTAACACCTCAGCTGGTGGATTTGATGTCCGCTTGGCTTGATTAAACCAAGACATTCCAGAAACATTTACCTGTGATGTCTCTGTACAGTCAAGCCAGTCAGGTGTATTGCCAACTGCAATACACTAGCAAGTCCCGAGTCAAGTCCCAAATCAAGACTAGCAAGTCCCGAGTCAAGACAAAAAGTCTGTGCTACACACACACACAAGTGTGGGCTCAATGGATTGCTGTGTGCTTCATTAATGTTCTGGTACTAAGCTAAAATTAGCTAGCTAACTTTGACTAGCTAACTTCACTTCCAAGTCAATAGTCCAAAGTAAAGTTAAGTCATTTCAGTGAAAGTCAAAGTCGAGTCTGAAGTCATTAAATTCCTGACTTAAGTCTAACTTGAGTCCAAGTCATCTGACTCGAGTCCACACCCCTGCTACATACTGAGCATAACTGAGAAACATAACTGAGGAAAACAGTCTTCTTTATCTCGAGATAAGGAGAAAATTGACTAGTTTTCTTTAAATAATGACAAAAAAAAGAACAATAGTGGAGCACGACTGCTGTCAGCTTTCATAATTAACAATATTTTTTCTTTTTTTTTATTATTTACATGCATCTCACCATCTCTTAGATTGCCTGGACATTCGTGCTGCTCGGACTCTGCTGGACAACGATCACTACGCCATGGACAAGCTGAAGAGACGTGTCCTGGAGTACCTCGCTGTCAGACAGCTGAAAACGTCCCTCAAGGTGATTATTGTTTATAGACCACTGTGTCCACAGGAGAATAAAGATAGATAAATGGATACTTTTATTCATCCCCGTACAGCTAAAACCAGAATACACAGTAGACACACACAGACATATACAAGTAATGACCTTCTGAGGTGCTGCCAGCCTAAAGCGGTGCACCTTTATGAAGTTGGTACAGAGCACACACATAGGACTGTGAAGTCTGTGAAAATACAACTTTGTTTTATTGTCTTCTCACTAATTAAAACACAACTTTTATCTTCAAACAAACATTTTAAGCTTTTGCTTCTCAGGCTCATGTTCATGCTGCTCTGCTGTGTCCCTAGGGCCCCATTCTGTGTTTCGTTGGGCCTCCTGGAGTTGGTAAAACCAGCGTGGGGCGCTCCATCGCCAGAACCCTGGGCAGGGAATTTCATCGTATTGCTGTGGGAGGTGTGTGTGACCAGTCTGACATCAGAGGACACAGGTATGCAGATGTCTTGATTTCAGATTAATTGCTTTTGGAGAGTTTTCTAATAAAGTACTCAGCCTCAGTGAAATGCAGGTACTGACATTAGATTTAGTTGTCGGGTTCTTGTATTTTGGGGGGGAAAGTGGGTCTCAAGAAAGGATTGCTGAAAACATTTGTAGCCATCAGAAATGCAGGTTCAAGATGTCCATCCTGCCAACATCCCTTCAGCTTTCATTAAACTCTGCTTGCATTTGATTTTCATGACTGATGTTTTTTTCTAAAAGGCATTTTAAGATCCTTTGAGTGATTGAACATTCCAGAAGCATTCATTCATTTAGCAGCACATCCATTTCTGGATGTCCAGTGTTGGTATGTTCCTCCATGATGGTGTGGATTAACCTGGAATTCTCTTTTGGGTGTTTTTTTTTAGAAATGTTACAATAAAACCTTGAGATACTGACTTCCATAAATATGGACAGAGCGATCTGGTGTTTGTCTTGTGAGAGTTCATGCAACAGGAAAGAGAACCCATATGCAGACCGGCACACGTGCATTTCAGAGATTTGTACTTTAGCAAGAAGTCGTGAAGGCAGGTTCTGACATTCAGGGAAAGTTAAAACGCTTCAGATTCATGACGTGCAGAGCATTTATGAGGTGGCAATCTGCGGAAACAGAGCTGGCCTGTTTACTGTGAGCAGATGGAAAGCAGGTATGTGGAGATGTGCATCTCAGCCAGAAAGAGAGAAGAAGACACGAGGACATCTGGACAGAAGGACAATGAGTACTTTATCAAACTTGAAAGTCCTCTATACTAAAACATAATGAATACCCCCCTTTCTCCTTCCTTTGTTTCCCATCACATCAAATCTACCAGCCCAATGACCCACAAATGTCACATATACATAACATATTTACACACACACACACACACGCACCCACGTACATAAAAGCACTGTCCTAACCAACACAAGTCGCATCAAGCGAACTAATACACTGGAGAAAAAAGTAACAGAAAATATAGGAAAATACACTAAAATACAATTAAATAAGTTAAAGAATAAAAATATAAAATACAAGTTAAGTTATTTAAAAGCTTTTCTGAAAAGTCTTGAGCTTGATGTCAGCACTCCCAGCTGCTCTCAGGTCCTCTGAAAGACGTAAAAGCTAAAAGATGCCTCCTTTCTCTATATATTGCTCCTGTCCTATGATGACCTGAGTGCCCTACAAGGTTCAGAACCAGTTACATAAATATCCAGGACTAAAACTTATACGGGCTTCAAAATCTTATAAAATTATTTAAAATCGTGTCACGAACTTGGAGGTGTCACCAGGAGACACAGCAAGAGAAAGCTGTGTATCATCAGCATAACTATAAAAGTTTATGCTGTCTATTATTTAAAGAAGAATAAAATCACACTCTGCTTTATGAATGTTGAGAAAGATGTTTCTGACTGTAACAACGTAAAATAAAACAGCATAACATTACCGTAGTATAAATGTAACAAAATACTAAAAAGTACAATTATACTATATATACATTAAACAATTATCCAGTTTTATTCATGTATTTATTGGGATAATAGAATAATAAACCTTTTTTTATAAAGGGGACCAGTTTTTCTTTGTAAAAATAATTCTTAAACAAAAATAATTATCTGGTTTTATATTTATTTATTTAAAAAATAAATAAATAAAATAAATAGGGAGGTTTTATTTTGTGCTTTAAATAAAACAAAGAAAAGTAAGAAATGTGTAAGTTTTTTATTGTTAATTTATCTCTATTTGAAAAATTAACTCATACATAAAAAGAAATAATGCAGTTTTTAAGGTCAAATAATCTTTTATTCTTCCATTTATTATTTATATTATTTTTAAAAGTAAATAAAATAAACAACATTTGAAATAATTGAACAGAAAACAACATATAACAGCAGTTAAATAATACAAACACCCAACAAACAAGTTTCTGCAAAGATGCTTTTACATGTTAATATTCATGTTTGGTGTCTTTGAACCCCATAAAGTTCCCTGTTCTTGCCTTCAGCTTGAAGAAAGCTTGCATTGGATCTGTTAGGTACAGGAACAGTGTATGTGGTCCTCCTCTGAGTTTCAGTACGGTTGCAAGGCTTAATCGTCTCCACTGTGGACAGAACCCCATGTTGACCTCGTCTTGTATACTTCTGCTCCTTTCTGTTGCCATCATTAAACTAAAGAACCTTTCTGAGTGTTTACAATGTGTTTCTTGTCTCCAGGCGTACTTATGTAGGCAGCATGCCCGGCCGGATTATAAACGGTTTGAAGACGGTTGGTGTCAATAATCCCGTCTTCCTCCTGGACGAGGTGGACAAACTGGGGAAGAGTCTGCAGGGAGACCCTGCTGCTGCACTGCTGGAGGTGGGTTTCTTTCATCATTCTGTCCGATGCTGATTAGCCAAACCCTAAGCTGTAGCTGGTCTCACTGCAACGCTGCCATCATGGCTGGGAAGTGTTCGCTCTGCTACCTCATCAGATCTTTTTTCTTATTGTTATATTTTAGAAACAAATTCACAAAGAACCCAATTAGCTCTACTGTCAAAATCCATTTTCAGGGTTATTTGAAACCAGTCTCCTAATAATCCCTCAGGTCCTGGACCCAGAGCAGAACCACAGCTTCACAGACCATTACCTCAACGTGGCTTTTGACCTCTCCCAAGTGCTCTTTATTGCGACAGCAAACACCACCTCGACCATCCCCCCGGCGCTGCTGGACAGGATGGAGGTGCTTCAGGTTCCAGGTTGGTGATCTTCACGCCTTCTACCTGAACCCTCGCCTCGGTGCAGGAACAGATCCTCGCTAATCTGCTCAGAAGCCCGACATTGTGTGTGTGCTTTGGGGTTGTTGCTCGCTTATGTCACTGCAGCTCGTCAGGAGCAGAAAGATGAAACCCAGGAGACCTGTTTGTGGCTGGTTTCATGTCATGTTTCATTTAACCCGCAAGAAACATGAAAAAGTGGCTAACGTGTTCTGGACACATGGAAAAAGTTCTTATACTGAGTTACTCAAGGTCACGAAGACAGGGCAGGAAACCAAGGATCAATCAAAATGCTTATCATCAGTACTGCAGTTAGTGAGGGATCTGTAACGGGATCTTTGTGGCTAAGGTCAAGCTGAAAAGACGTAGCTGCTTTCTGGTTTCTCTGCGTGACCGGCTCTCCGGCATGCAGATGTTTTGTGTATGTGAGAGGGACGTCGCTGGGACATTTTCTACAGAGCTGGTAGATTCATCAACACAGTTTCTGATTCATGAAACCTTTTTTTCTAATTATGAAAGTGCATATAAGGTCCATTTACTTTTATATTTGTGTCTGAGCTCAGAGAAGCTGAGCCCCTCCAGCGGTGCAGAATTAAGTCTATTTATTTTCTCCATTTTCAGCAAGATGCTAGAAATGTAACTACAACTGGTTTTTATCGCCAGAGGCGGATCGGTGCACTGGTCTGTTGTGGTGAAGAGGGAGCTGAGCCGGAAGGCGAAGTTCTCAATTTACCAGTCGCTCTATGTTCCCACCTTCACCTATGGTCACGAGCTGTGGGTCGTGACCGAAAGAATGAGATCCTGGGTACAGGCTGGTGAATGTAGCTGGGGAGAGGGAAGTCTGGGCTTCCCTCCTTAGGCTGCTGCCCCCGCGACCCGACCTTGGATAAGCGGTGGAAAATGGATGGATGGATGGACTTAATCCTGCTGTGTGGAAATGTTTCCTGGAGTTTTCAAACTACCCACCTTTTTCTTTTTCTACTTTCAGGATACACACAGGAGGAGAAGGTGGAAATAGCTCACCGTCACCTGATCCCAAACCAGCTGGAGCAGCATGGATTAACACCTCAACAACTGCACATACCTCAGGACACCACACAGGATATAATCAGCAGGTCCAGTTCAAATATGCACTTTTTACTTTAAAACACATGTCAAACACAATTAAAGGCAGCCCACAAGCTCATTTTAGATTATTGTCATTAATCCACCAGTGATATAAAACACTGACAGCACAATAAACTACAGATCCCATAAAGCAGCACTTCAGTTACCTCGCTGAACGTGTTCCACATCAATCCAGTCTAGCTTCTGTTGCTACAGTCATTGGGAAGCTAGCAACGTCTTTATATTATCGGCTAAATATAAGCCTGAGTAGAAATACGGTTGTTTGTTTAGGAACACAGCTGAGTGAAGAAGCAAAGGGTTTATTGCCTATTCTCACACTGAATAAACGTACTGACACTGCACAGCTTGGACTCCAGTTTGCGTGGAAATATGGGACATTAAATAGATGGACTTAAAAAAGACGTATATCAAAGTGTAACCGACATGAAACCACCCCTGGACAAACTATACTGGTGTGAATGCTCACTAAAACTCCCCAACAACTGGTTTCCTCACCTCCCAGCTTCACTGAGCTGGTACTCTGTTAATTCTTCTGAGAAAGTACTGTCCCAACTGGATCTACAGTTTGTCTTCCAGTTACAGTTATTTATTTAATAAAGGCTGTTTTCTGCTTCATGGTTTTCCTGCAGGAAAAGACTAATCATCCTTTGATGAGTCCACAGAGGTCTCATATCCAGAAACAGCCCCGTACAGAGCTCAGCACGGTTCAGGTCGCTCCTCACTGCTGGGATTTGAACTGTGGTTGACACCCTGGCTTATTCCGACCCACTCACATTCTTCAAGTACATTGTGATTTAATTACAGTCATAAACGTATCAGTGTGGATCAGTTGAACATATTAACTTCTTTATATTTAGGTGACTTATGTATACTTAGCCTGTGAGAGTCAGTTCCATTATCTGTGCATGCAGGTCATGCAGGGCTTTGGGTTTAAAGAGATTTACCACACATGTTCCTGTTTAAGAGATTTTAAGCAGCTACATACTTGCAGGTCTGCAGCTCTACACTGAGGATCACTCAGAAGTCCAACTAGATTAATAATCACTTACATAAACTAATAACGGCTTATGACACTTATCTTCTAGTTTTTTCTTAGAGCAAAACATCGTCCAGTGACAGGGAGATGAAAACACATGATACCCAAACAACTACCTGATAATAAACCTCAGGAGGAAGAGAGCAGAACTTCTTTCACCTGTAAATCACAGAGGAAGTGGTGGAGAGGGTCAGCAGTTTAGGTTTGTGGGCAAATTCATCTTTCACTGTTCACTTTTCTTTAAAAAAGGAAAAACATGCCCTCGGCTTTGAGGAGCGTGAACTCGTCTCATGAGACAGGGCTCACCGAAGACATGGAGCCAGTTAAGAGACTTTGGGATCACATGATGCTCATTTCTTGATGTTGATATACCTGATATAGCTCTCTACAGATGGTTACCAGGTTATATCAGGGCTTTTGCAGGCCTGTCCTCCTGGCAGGTGCATGAGGTCCTGTGACCAGAGCCTAAGACCAGACCAGACAGTTGCCTCCAGACCCTGGAACTTTTTTCTTTGGTCTTGAGATCGGTGATCGTTGCTTTTAATAGCCAGTTAAAAACCTCTTCTGGTTTTCATACATTTCTCTTATTGTAAGCATTGAATGGTGCTAATATGGTACCAGTATCCTGCAGCAGGTTCCTAATTTAAATTAAACATCTCTCTGACAGCTTGTTGTCTCTGCACCAGCCTCTAAATGAGCCAATAATGTGAGTCAAGAGTGTTGCACCATATCTGTACCTGACAGGACACACACAACCAGAACTTTTCCTGCCACAGATATGGGTCAAACCAGAGCACTGTGACAGGTTATCATGCAAGAGAAGCCGCAGTACAAGTCCAGCCTAGTCTCACATTTAGGCTTTTTATGTGTGTATGTCTCTTAGGTACACCCGGGAGGCAGGTGTGCGCTCCCTGGAGAGGAAAATTGGAGCCATCTGCCGAGCTGTGGCTGTGAAAGTCGCTGAAGGCCACAGAATCCCCAAAACAGACACGGTGACGAGTGAGAACTCTCCGCAGCAGGGAGGTGAGAGCTGGAGATATTCTTGATCGTTTGTCTGACTGAAGCCTAGTTTGATGCGAATCCTATGCTTTCTAAGATACACGCAGATTTGATTTAAGCTCATTTAACTCGTATTGATGTAGTTTTTTCTTTTTCAGCTTTCTTCATCCTGAAATAATTTAACATAGATGGAATGGTGCAAAGCTCATTCATGCTCTGAAATGACCAGTAATAACTGGCTTCACAAGAAACAGCTCCTGCTCCCTGCTAGTTAAAAAAAAACATGAGTTGTGAGCTTTTATGAAGCTGGAATTTGTTCCATTAAAAAGATGACATCCCATTACATTCCCATCAGACTGCTTGGTTTGGATGCCAATGCTCGGCCATAATATACATTATGTATAAAGTGCTGCTGCTCATCATGTAGACCTATAGCGGCTACTCTACCCATGTGAGGGTCCTGAAGCAGAGTAGTAATGAGGTTTATATTCTTCCACACACAGCCATGATCAGGATCTTTATGTCCAGCAAGGCAAATGTCCTACATTGTTATATGTAGTCATATTAGTAGCTGTATCAGCATCTACAGGCACTGATGCAGTGGAGCTTCATTCCAATATGGCTGTCTTTAAATAAAGCTTTAACTTGGAGCAGGTTACAGCACGCACAAGCATTTACATTTGCACGATACACAACAATAAGTTTATAAGCTTGAATTCGTCCAGCCGATGGACTTTATCACATGTGAAGCTGTGTGTTTTCAGATATAAACGCGGCGCCCCCAGAGATGCCCATCGTCATTGATCAGGTCGCCCTGAAAGACATCCTGGGACCTCCCCTGTTTGAGATGGAGGTAAGTGGGATGACTTGGATGAAGCAGCATGTGAGCTCGCTACCCCATGTGGTGTAATTCTCCATTTTCCAAACAAACGGCAACATTTTTAAAAAAAATTTAACATGTAATGATGTGACGCTCTTTCACTCCGTTTACTGACCGTCTTAGAGCGTCTTTATAGACGTTTTTGTGTTATTGTGAAGGTCTCGGAGCGACTCACCCTGCCAGGCGTAGCACTCGGCCTGGCCTGGACGCCACTTGGTGGGGAGATCATGTTCGTGGAGGCCAGTCGCACAGAGGGAGAGGGTCAGCTGACTCTGACGGGTCAACTGGGGGATGTTATGAAAGAATCGGCACATTTAGCCATCAGCTGGCTAAGAGCTAATGCTAAAACCTACCAGCTGACCAACAGTGAGTTCACATCAAAGTGGAAAAGATGCACGTTTAGTGAATGTTTGACTGACTTGTATTTTTATGTCTGCATGAACAGTGGTGGGGGGTCCAGACCCTTCAGAAGGGACAGACATCCACCTCCACTTCCCAGCTGGAGGTGTCACCAAGGATGGCCCCTCTGCTGGTGTTACCATAGTAACCTGCTTGGCTTCTCTGTTTAGCGGACGATTGGTCCGTTCAGATGTTGCCATGACAGGAGAAATCACGCTGAGAGGGCTGGTCCTGCCGGTCAGTTTTCACATTTATGACTCGTGATATGGAAAATCCCCATCAGCCGCTTTAACCCACCGGAACTTTCTGTCCCCCACAGGTCGGTGGGATCAAGGACAAGATCTTGGCGGCACACAGGGCCGGAGTTAAGCGAGTCATCCTCCCAAAACGCAACGAGAAGGACCTGGAGGAGCTCCCACCCAATGTCCGAGCCAACCTCGACTTCGTCATGACCTCCAACCTGGATGAGGTGCTGAACGCGTCCTTCGATGGAGGGTTTCCAGGGGCAACCAGCTCATGCACACACCCTCAGCTCAGCAGCAAGCTGTAATGTTGATAATAATGAAGTCCAGAGATTTCCTGAGTAGTCCTAACAAAGCAGAGCCCTCCTGATGAGCAGGAACGTGTGCCGATGCTGATCATAAACACGTTTATGGCCGATGAGTTGAATTTAAACGCTTTAATAAAGTTTCAATCTACTTTTAATTTCACTGTTAGCACTGATAAAAGCAATATTATATTGATTTAGATTGATTAGTTTGTTCTTTTATTCATTTTGGCAGTTTTTCTCATACAATTAGATAAAAATGCACTAAATTTTTAGTCATTTTTTAGTAATTTTTAATCAAAATTTAATGAAAATATAAGTTATCAGCGTGATTTATAATTTTGATATAAGTTTTATCAGTCCAGAGGATCTGGTACATCTGGTTTTCTGAAGAACTGGGCTGAATATGACCCCCTCTGCATGGTGGGCCTCCTGATCGATCGTATGATTAGAGATTAGCTGCAGAAAGAGGAGGATGCATGGATGTGGTAATAAAACCTAAAAGCTGTAACTGAGGCCAGGTGAGTTTGGAAATCTGGACCCGAGCTGGATGGTGATTTATGAAAGTTTGTGGGATTCATAATAAAGACTCAATCTTGTTTCCATTAATGTGACATCTCAGTGATTATGCTTAAACCCAGGATGCACATGTGACCTGTTCTATAAAAACAAAGCTAAAAATGTAAATAAAAGTTTAAATTAGATCTTTTTGGTTTTTTTCTTGTGCTTAACAGTGAGTGAGTGTTAAATCTACAGAAGCTCTAAATGTGTGTGTTCCACTGCGCTATAGATGCAGGCTGTTTCTCTGCACACTTACGACGTAAGAAGAAATATCTGCTTTTAAATGCATCCTTTTAACATGTAAATCATTAATTTATTGTCTGTATAAAGTAGCACCGCAATGCTTTGGTCTGAATTCCTGCTTATTCTCGCTCCACACACACCTTATAACCCTGTTCTGAGGTGTGTATC
>JBAMHV010000010.1:4994242-5014264 GCA_037177535.1 Pseudomugil gertrudae
GGGGGGGAAAAAAAAAAAAAAAAAAAAAAAAAAAAAAAAAAAAAAAAAAAAAAAAAAAAAAAAAAAAAAAAAAAAAATGCCCCTATTGTTTTTCAACTTTAACGGTCTTCTCTAGAAAAGTACTTAGCACATAGAGATGGTAACATTAATGCCGAGGTTGCCGTTTTCGGCAAACAGCTGTGCGATCGACGTGTCAAAAACCAGGCAGTCGCTGTTCATGATGGCCGTCGCGATGCCCTCGTGGATGGAGCGGGGCGTGGCCTCCCAGGTCAGCCGGCGTCTGTGCCCATTCAGCTCGAGCCGGTAGGCAAAGTTCTCGGCCTGCTTACGGGTCCCGATGAGCTGCACGATGGCAAAGAACTGCTGGTGGCCGTCGTATTTCTCCTGTTTCTCCAGAACCAGCATGAAGTGGAAGCCGAAGCAGGACTGCATCATCACCCAGTCCACCGCACCCGGCAGATTGATGTCGGTCGCCAGGAACACGATGTCCTCCCCCTGCAACGCATCAACACAGAGGTTTCATTCAGACATGGCACCGTGTTGGAGGTTTAAAAAGTGCATGTGAACAGCACCAACGTCTGCAGTCTGAACTGAATAAATGACTCTTTATTCACAGTCACAACCAAAGCAAACCAAAGGTTTCACCTCATTATTAAAAACACACATTCCCCGGACTGTCCTGGTGTGAAGCCGAATATAATATAAGCTGCCAGGTTATTGTTATAATTTTAATCTATTTAGTTGTTTATTTGATAGAGACTGTGTATATTAAACATCCTTAGCAAAAGATGCCAGATTAAAGCTAACAAGCCAGAGTAAAACACAGAAGCAGGGTGTAAAAATGTCCAAGTCTCTTCCTGCCTCATTAGAAGTTAAGAGTAAGGTCCTGTTTAAACTGTGTTTACACACAAAACAAAACCTTTAACTTTGCATATGTAAAAAAAGCAATTACACAACAGTGGAACAAAAAGGTCTCTGTGCAGGAGAAAAGTGAAATCAGAGCAGAAATGATGCAATGTGCCTCTAGTGTGCAGTGACACCTTGTAACAACACATCCAGGGGTTCACCGCATCCCCATAAGACTGTAAAAAACCCAACAATAGAGATGTTGTATGCATGTGGTGGGTGTAACCTCTGCATAAATGTTTAACCACAAACACGCTTTCTCTCAATGGACCAAATTTTTAAAAAAGGTCCAGAAGCACGAACATGACATGCAGGATGACATGAAAGATTTCAGCCTCAGTTTACACTGGCGGGACTTGTGTTACAGGAAACTTCCCTCTAAAGGCTGTTGTCAAATCTTTGGGGTTTTATCTGCCAAAAACTCCGTTACTATGGAAACGAGATGCCAGCACGTACCTAAACGTTTGTATTTAACTGTCAGCCATGTGGTATAAGCAGTTATAACCAACACAGAGGAAAATATTTATCTTATACTGCCAGAAGAAACGTTGGAAAGAAACATTTCAGCCTATTGCACTACAAAATGCTTCTGCATCAATATGATA
The DNA here is from genome assembly GCA_037177535.1 of Pseudomugil gertrudae. Taxonomy (NCBI): domain Eukaryota; kingdom Metazoa; phylum Chordata; class Actinopteri; order Atheriniformes; family Pseudomugilidae; genus Pseudomugil; species Pseudomugil gertrudae. The sequence continues at coordinate 4,995,754 of JBAMHV010000010.1, forward strand.
CATCATGTTGTTGTTCATTTGTGCATTACTATTAAGCCAGGTGTTTCACCTGGACGACCAGCAGAGGGCGCCTGTAATCATTAACATCAGGGTGGAAAACATCTGGATCACATTCTGTAATGCTAGTGCTTTTTTTTAAGCAGCTGGTCTGATGCCGGCATGTAAAGACTGGAGCTCATCTCTTCACGAGTGTCTGACCTGCAGCGTGGTGATGGACTTGTGCTGGTGCATCAGGTGAGGCATGACGGCGTCCAGGGACCCCTGCCATTTGCAGGAGGCCCCAGGGCAGGGGCAGGAGTATGGCCGAAACTCGCACAGCTCCTCGTGCTCCGTCTTGTCAGTGTGAGGCAGCGTGACTTCGCAGCCCGATGACGCGTACTTGCAGGGAAAGAGGACAGAGTTGGCAACCTTCTCCATGGCCAGGTTCCTGATGGAGCCCAGAGGTCCTCTGCAGGTGGGGCAGCAGGTGAGCTTTGGCCGACAGTTGGAGCATACCTGGGATAAAACACGGATACATATTTCCACACTAACATTTAGACGTGTGTTAAGATGAATTAAAATAGTCTGGTCAGACGAGGACGTACCAAGTGTCCAGACTGACACTGCAGGATGGGGGGGAGGACATAGTCGAAGCAGACAGGACACTCGAACAGGCTGGCCAGGTCACTGTTGGAGGCTGTGGTGCCGGATAGGGTGGGCACGCGCTGAGAAGGGGGGCACTTTGAAGTTCCTGTGGGCAGCGCGGTGGCGGTCTGGCGACTCATTTCTAAAAAGAAAAACCACAATTCAGTTTTTTAACCATATCCACCAAATACACGTTCCTCTAATATTTATTATGAAAATAATACAGGTTTTGTAGTTTTTTGTAATAAATGAGACAATAATTAAAATATTTAAACATAAAAAGAGTTTGTTTGCGAACACTTTTAGCCACGAGGGTCACCAGAGGGTGGCAAGTCTGAGAAGAGCACAGAGATCAACACAGATAATCTTTTGGTGGTTTTTGTTGGCCTTGAAACAAAGAGTATTTTTGAAAAAGGTTAAATTTATAAAACAATTCAGTAAAAAACTCCACACAGTGGTTAAAGGTGAACCATCAGATGCTCTTCATCAGAATAAAGAAACAGTGAACTCGGATGTGGTTTGTCTGTGCAGAGCTGCTGTTTCCCATCATGCTGACTAACTGCCTTGGTAACTGGTTTGTGGTTAATATGGGATGTCCTGCGGGTCAGAGGGAAGAGACAGCTGTTGGGCATGAAGGGAGGTTAAGAAACTGAAGACAGCCAGAGGAAACTAGACAAGAGTCAGCAGAGTTTGGACATTTGTGTCCAACAACATTTAACTCTTGGCAATCTGATCAGATTACGCAATGTTTTCAATCAACAACGGTCACCGACGGCAATGAAAACCCCACAAACAGCTGGGGGACATTTCATTCTGTGTGAGGCTCAACAACAACATAGTGGCAGCCAAAAAGCTTTTAGTACGTCTCTCTGGTCTTTCTGAGAGAGCAAAGGATAAAATGGAGGTAAAAACTACCCTGCTGCCTCTAAACACAACTGCTGTGATAGAGACGCAGCCTCAGTGGCTAATAATAGCACTTCTTAGCCAAGCTAACATGCTAGCTGCAGCAGGACCAAATTAGCTCAGGACAGTGAGCAAGGCCGAGACCAGGGTCATGCATGCATGCATGCAGCATGCATGACTGCCGTCACAGGTTGAGTTATGATCACAACTTCAGAGATCTGATGCAGAAAGGGAGCACGAGGCTACAAATTTAGCTTACAACAAACAGACTACAGGGACCCCCGTCGATCCGGGGTGTGGTGATGTGTGGGAGAAAATAGAAACCATCAGCTGCGTCTCTAAGAGGTTGTTTATGTGCTCCGGGTGTGGCAGATGGGACTTCCGTCTCACACGGCACCAACTAAACCAGTATGCTGATCAGATTACCCCGCTCCAGTAAAACAAACAAACTGGTGTAAGGAAATGTTTAGCGAGGGCTGATTCATTGACTGAACCATGCAGGTATCGGGTATAAGTGCAGCATTAACGTCATGCTGAATGGCTCAAAGTAGATAGAAAACTGCTAAAATATTTAAAACACAAAGCAGAAAATACATTAAAAAACTGCAGCTTAATGAGAGTTATAGTTCAGTGTTTATGACTAATAAAAAATACTCCCCCTGAGAACTATGAGACAACCAAAGAAAACATCCAAGTTAGAATTTTATGGATCTAATCTAGATTTTTTCCCAAAAAATGATATGACACAACCAGGATGGTAGATAAACTCCTGCCAACCTGCTAAATGTTGGGTAAAATGAGAGTTTAAAGGCTGAACTAAGTATTTGTACACATCACGATTCCTACTGACACTACTCCATGATGCATCACTCCTATTGGCTGGATTGAGTCTCCACAATGGGAGACGGGGACGTCCAAGCAGTTGTCCCGCAGCTCTGGAATGTCCCCCGAGTCCCTAAATGTGGAGGTCTTTAAAAAAGGCCTCAAGACATTTCTGTTTCCAAAGGCCTTTTAAATGTGTTTTTAGTGCTTTTATATGTAAAAATGTATTTTCAATGTTTTTAAATCTTTTTTAAATTAGTCTTTTTTTATTTTGGTTCAGCTTTTTGTACTGTTGTAATGTAGCACTTTGAGATTTCTTTGAAATATAAAGTGCACTATAAATAAAATGTTTTATTATTGTTAGTATGTTGTCGTTTGAACTGCTGAGAGAAACGTACACACAGTGTACATTTAGCAAAGACATTGGATTCAGTATCCATCTATCTAGGAATCTAGTATGTATACATATGAAATGAAAGTAAGACTAGGACTAAGCTCCTAGGTAAAGATTTGTGCTCTCAGTGCTTTTCTATGAGACTAGTTATTAAAAATGTGATTAAATGCATTCAGTTTAGGGCAGCGTTTTTCAACCACGCTCCTCAGAGAGCACCGCCCTGCGTGTTTCAGAGGTAACTCTAGTTTACCACACCTGACTCTAATCAATGACTCGTTAGTAGAGATGCAGAGAGCTTAACGAGCAGTTTAATGAAGCTCAATCAGGTGTGCTGAAGGTGGAAAGAACCAAAACACGCAGGGCCGTGTTTCCTGAGTAAAAGGGCTGAAAAATGCTGGTTTAGGGCTTCGCAATATAAAAAAAGTAACATTGCTTTATTTTCTAAGCCTGCGATATATTTTATCACATTAAAAAAAGAGGAATTTTCAACAGGTGACTTTAAGTTCTGCTGCTCTCCTGCCATCTATTCACATTAAGCTGCACTGATCTGGTTTTTCTCTTATTCTCACCATCTTTTATTACACTGGGTAAATATTTCATTCTATAATCTTCAAAACTGAGTTGTGTTTTTACCAGAGGTTTGCTTGTCAGCTACCCTTAAAATTGATACCAACATGTTGAATTAATTCGCCTCCTATATAGCCGGACCTGCAATGTTACAACTGCACATACGTACATGGCGATGTTAAAGCAACATATTGTGCAGCTTTAATAATTTGCACTTACAATCCACCAGGCACGTATCTGCAATAAGCCGGTCTATACCAATGTTTGAAGCTCGACCGTCAAAGAAAATCTCAGCGTGCAGTGCAGCATTGGCATTTTCTACTTTTCTTTGACATGCTAATGTGTCCTGGATAAAGCAGCCACATGTTGACAGGATGTGCGGCTACAGCAAGTCCAGCATCCACCCTGCAGAGCACCGATAGCTAAACATATTATCCCTTATTCTGTTGGCACGTGTGAAGCCAGGGAGGCGATACTGCACAGATAAAAAGGAAAAAACACAGACTAGAAGCCTTTTGTTGAGCAGGAGGAATGGGTAGGGGACAGTTTACACAACATCTGAGCATTACATGGCACGGTGTGGACACTGGAAACTACAAACTGTTACAGGATGTAAAAATGATACATCCAACAGAAAGTATTGTGAAGAAAGAAAGAGAGAGTCCACCAACTAGGTAGAGTCATGTTCAAACACTGTTCTGTGTGTTCAAAGGTGGAGAAAGGACGACAGAACAAACAAAAGTGGAGCAGAAAACTGTTCATAGTAATGGAAGTAAAAATGAAAGCAGGTAAAACCAGGCAGACATGCAGGACACGAGAGACAGGGAGCTAGAAATCTGAAATTAATGTCAAATTTGGGAGTAGACGCGTAATTTTCCCTGATAAAATAATCTGAATTAATGATAAATCTGTCATGAATAAAAAGAACTTCAGCCCTGGAGATGAACAGAAACAGATACTCACCTTCGTCCATAAGATTTCCAAATAAGGCTTTCGTCTCCTCTTGAAATGTGGGGACCTCTGAAAAAGACAAAATACCAGAAACATTTAAATCAGGCTAATTAAATCCAACAGCCCAGCCAGAGTAATACTGTACAACACACACACACACACACACACACACACACACACACACACACACACACACCGGCTGGGTCAGCATGCAGACCGAGCCAGTAAGCCGTATAACTCAGGAAGAACACGGCCCATCTTGTACATCTGAGTGGATTTAACACTCACTGAAGGCTTTTACAGCACTTTTCCTGCTGCTAATGCAACGCACTGCGAGCCCTATAATCACTGATGGATGCTGTGCAGCCTGCTGGCTCCACAATAATTCATTCATATTTCATACAGGACATAAAGCTGGATCCGGCTCATCATCACCATGTTCCCGTCAGTCTCATTCATACTGATAAGATACAAGTAGCCACCGACTTTATATTCACAGTGAAAACGAATATTTAAAATATTTATATTACTTGTGTGTGAGAGGTAATATTTTTTTTCAGCTATTTTTGAACGCAACACAGCAGGAAATGTGATGAGGAAAAAAACAACCCTAGTATTTGTCCAAACAAAAGTAAAAGTAAAGTTTCTTCTGGTTTTACACCATGCAGATGTCCTGTTAATCTAAACAATGGGTCTAAGGAGGCATTCCTTCCTGAGCCTGCTGGTTTTATATAACTCATTTAATCCATCTGATTTTACATATTTTCAGAGGATTTTCTGGTTAAACAGAAAGAAACTGATTGACATGATTATGAAGAACAGAAAATACACCAGTTTGTCTGAAAGGTTTTGCAGATCATTAGTATAAAGTAGAGAATAAAGTTTAAGTTTGAATTAAATTGTACAGAATTTAATTTGAAGTAAATTTTGTACAAAAAAAACAAAAACAAGCTCCATATTAAAAGAGGTCAGGTTAACTTTAAGGCCAAAACATGGAAATAAACCACTCCTCCATCAAATAAATCAGACACAAAGTCACATCATAAATACTTCTCATAGATTCCTTAGAGATTAAACATGTAGGTTAAGGTTAGCTAGGGTTAGCTTCTTCTATATGACCTGCATTTGGAGATGATCTGGTTGGATGATGAAGAGGACCGTTTACATACAAGCTGTTATAGAACCAGAACAGTTAAGGCGCTTTTCCATTAGTACCTACTCCGCCTGGCCTCACACGATTATACCCAGAAACAGAGCGTTTCCATTAGGATGTGTCGTGTCGTACGGTTACATTTTTCGTACCTACTTCGTTGTGGTTCTAAGCGTGTCGGGCCGTGCGGGTAGCGTGACGTACACAGACTGGCATCCATTGATTGGTTTGATATGATCCAGGGTGTTTCGTCTTGTCCTCTGACAACTTCAGGTAAAAAGTTACCAGGAAGTCTTCTATCTTCGTGTCGGTCTTCTTATATGGTATTTGTCGTCTTCTGTGGTTTTCTGCAGACTCCGCGCAAAGTGTCTAGAAACTCGCATTGTGCGGGGGACCCCTCCCACATTAGAGGATCACGACTTGTAATGGAAAAGCAGTCCAGTACAATATCGTACTGCCCGGGCCGGTAGAGTCGCGTCACGTAGGTACTAATGGAAAAGCGCCTTTAGTGGTTTGTTCATGGTTCACTTTTCATAGCTAATCATCTTGTTAGAGAACAGCATGCTGTTGTGTGAGTACAGCTGAATTCAAAAGGTAAAAGAAGGTTCAATTATGTTCAATCTGACCTTCGTATTCAATAGTACGTATACATCATAACCAGTAAAACTTTACATCTCACAGGTGTAACATTATCATGATAATAAAGCAGTTTTTATACTCAGAACACTACCTAGTAGTGGTGAACCAATTCAATTACAAATGGGTAAATATTTAAAACTGATTATTTCTCCTAAATGACAGAAACACAGCTGGAAAGTGTAGGAACAGGAACGCTGCCTGAATATAAAGTTTCCACACAGCCAATAGCAACAGACATAGCAGGAAGCTAGCAGCTAGCCTTACTGAGCATGAGGTTTACTCATCAAGTCTAAATACAAACATTTACATACATATTGATCTGCATGGACAGGACATGGCTTACTCCATATGCAAGTTGTTTGATGCCTACATAAAATATCATCGTGATAATGCAAACATGTGACTCCAGCTCCAGTCCAGCCCAAGTTGGAGAAACTTTTTTTGTTGGTTCTCCTGAATTAATAGATACTGCATGGAGTCAGTAATAAAAGATGATCACAGAGAGAAAAAAGATTCACTGATAACCGTTACGCCTGTTGCAAAAAGCAATGAGATAATTAACTGCATGACAAGAAAATAATTGTAATAATTTTAGTTTGTTTCTCTCTCTTTTTAACAAAGACTGGAGGACAACTGGTGTCTCTACGGTGCATCACTGTAAAGAGATCAACTCAGAGGCAGCCGTGCTAATGCCTAACATGTTTCACAAATATGTAGTCTAAGTCCATGAGTAGTGGCAAGCCCAGAGCAAGCCAGGAGAGATATGGAAGGGGAAAAAAATGTCATTTTGTTTTTACAAGCGTGAATGGGGACAACTTACCCTGAGTGCATGGGTTTCATTGTACATAGGATGTATGGGCTGGTTCTGAGACTTCAGAACCAGATGTTTGTCTGACAACACTGTAAGCACTGCAGCCACTCAGAAAGAGGGGAAGATTTCAGTGGGGAAAGAAGGACAGGAGAGCGAAGTGGAGGCAAAACCAAAGCTAGTTTCAACACAAACATGGCATTCTTTGTTCTGAACTCGCTGCCCACTTTACTCTGTCTGACATGCAGACTACAACGTACACTTCACCACAATGTACAAAGCTTCAAAGCTTCTTCTGTACTCACCCACACGCAAACAACTCGCAGCACACAACATGCACAACACTTTCAGCTGCTCAGGCTCCCTGCACACAAAGTATTAATTCATCAGCTCCTCACAAAACACCAAGAGCAGCAAACAGATTTTACCACAACTTAGCTGCAACTTACAGGGCAGCTGCACAACCACACTTCCACTGAGTACATTCTCTCTTGCATCACAGTTTTCAGGCTCCTTCACCTTTATTTGTGTGGTCATTCCTTGTGGCTACACATGAGAAGAGTCTGAACAAGGAGTTCCAGGGTGGAGCTTGTAGTGCTACGCTTGCCGGCTTCGATTTCACTTGGACCACAGACATAGACGTGAAGCATTTATGGAGCCCCTCTGTGCCACATTTCTTTGGCCTTTTCCATAGAAACCACACTGCTGCTGCTCTCAACACACTACAAAACATAGGATCATATTTCCTCCTCCTGCTCCCCCCATTTAGGAAGCATAAGCTCATGAGGGTCCGGGTATGCTGTGGTAAGAGAAGGAGGGCTGTGTCCACAGAAGAGCAAACAGGACCTTAATAGCAGGGAAAAACAGCAATGCATGAGAGGACTGGACAATATAGGGGACAACTAAATCTTCATTTCCAAAGCTCTTCAGGAGAAAACCTTTTCTGTTTAACAGCCGTCTGTGGTGTGTGAGGTCAACCTGCCAGTGTCCCACCAGGCTGTTTAGCCGAGTCCTTTCACCGTCTTCAACACGACATAATTATCTTTCTGCAATTTCCACCTTCGTTTCTCTTGTGCCAAATTTTCAGGACTTGGCATAAAAAGTTGCTTTGAAGAAAAGCATCAAGCCAGTGGAACTGAAAAACACTCTGCCAAACACGGCCCAAAACGGCAGATTTGCAACACAAAAATGTAACTTAAAGCAGAATCCTCCTGGTTCCAGTGTAAAAAAACAGTTCGGTGTAGAGGCGTTCCCGCAGGAATAATCCTTCACTGGTGGGAAAACAAAGCCTCGCTCTCTTGGTTTCCCGGGAGGAAAAGGGAGGGAAGGAAGGGAAAGTCAGACGTAAAGTCTTTCCCTCTCTCTCTCCCAGTGTCCTTAGCTTCTGTCCAACTGGTGTTCTTTGTCCCCTGGAGTGTGGTAGGTGTCGCTGCTGCTGGGCGTGTTTGTGCTAATCCGGCATCCAGTGTCACAAGCTTCCCTATTCTTCTTATACAAACATCTCTCTCCTCCACATGTCTACTTTACTCACTTTTATTTCACCTTCCCACCCCTCCTTATTCCTACTTTTCCCTCTGTGCTGGTTTTCCTGCTTGCATGGTTTTTCCTCTACTTAAAACCTGCATATTTTGCCCTCTTTTCTCCTGGATGGACACATTCCCTCTCTCTTCCCCCCCCTCCCCCTTTCCCTTGCCTGGCTCTGTGGTTGTGCAAGTCTCAGATTTCACCCTCGTCTAACTGCAGGCTGTACCACCAGATGCCCTCGCTAACACTACACCTCACTTTCTCACCGTTTTCCCTTCTCATCCCCCTCCAACATTGTCCCGTTTTACTCATTTGTGGAACTGACTCGATGTTCTCAATCCCACCTTGGTAAAAGTCGGGGAGTGTGCTGCGTATTCTGAGCTCTGGAATGTGTGTTTTTCTTACTCTGACCGTACCAAGAATGTCATGTTCGCTCCGACCCCCCACCCCCCCCCAATCTTACATAAACTCTGTCGTGCAAACATGGCTGACCCAACCAGAAAGAGCCCCTACAGGGAAAATCAAACTCCTGCAAGTTAGAATCTCTCAAAAAGAGAAAGTGAACGTGGTTCTCCTGGGATTCAGTCCCGTGTGGCTTGGTACACATGCTGATCATTCAGGGGAATTCAGTAAGTACAGCAACACGATGTTGAAGCTGTTTATTTGGACCATAATTTGTGTCCCAGTACAAAAGCATAAGAGGGAAACCGTCCAAAGCTGAGCGAGCCTGCAACGTTCAGTGACATCGTACATGCAACCACAGAATAATTAACTGCAGATGAAGCTGTAGAAATGAAAAAATATGATTTATGAGCCGCTGCACCGTGATCTATTAGAGTCCGACAAGCCTGTTTACCTTTGTGATGAGACTTGCTCCATAATTAACAAAATGTTAAATAAAAATGGCTGCACAAAGTAAATAGTGCCTGATCGCACCACTAGCAGAACAGCTACAGGTTCCGGTCCAAGTTTTACACCTGGCAAACTTATTAGACATGATTATTTTCAACCTGAACTGGTCATGCAGGAATGCAGGGTTCGGGAAGGGCCAGCAGGGATGCACGACTCCTCTGCTTACTCGAGCTAAAACATGTCCGTGTCCTGGATTTGCTTTGCTTCAAACTACTTGAGATAAAGGTTTTAAACATGAAGGAGTTCTTCTTGTGCAGGAGGACTTCTTTCTTGTGCATCAGAGTTCAGCTTCACGTGAACCAGAACTGCACGATGCCGTCCAGCTGGTTCGGGCCGTTTCAGTAACAGGCAGCATGAAAACAAATCAGAGCAAAAGGAAGCAACGGCTTTCACAACTCCCTATCCAATCAAACCAACCACACCTTGATGTAAATGCTTTCTCAGTAACACCACTTACTGGAGAGAGCTGCTGGAACCAGGAACCCTCTGACTTTGAGGCAACCACTACCCATCATGCAGCAATGATCACATATCTCATGTTTAAATGAGATATTTTTAACCTGATACCAAAATACTGCATACAGCATCTGCAAGTAAAACTGGTGGTTTAAATAAAAAGTGGTGATATTTGTTTGGACGACAGGCTTTCAGTGAACAATAAATAGTTTTTAAATCTAAATCACCACCTAAAAACAGAGCGATTAGCAAATCAGTAACTGATATGCAGTGTCTGATCTCTGCTTCTGAATCCAGTCACTTCATGCAGGATTCCTGCATCATCAGGTGTGCATCACTCCCTAGACTTGTTAAAGTTCCCTCTCTCTCAGTCAGCATGGTAGCGGAAGGAGGCAGCTGCTGTGCAGAAACGACAGAGTAACAACGAGCAACCTGCGAGTTACGCTCCCTCCTCACATTTTGAACATGTCGGGGCTGCATTAAAACTTTTCTCAGTAAAAGTGATGAGGGATGTCACATCATAAGGGTAAAGTTAGAAATGCAGCTCAACTGTAAAATATTTCTCCACTTTATGTAGTAAAAAATAAATACAACTTTATCAGGGTGGCTGCTGGTGAACGTACGCAGCAAACACATTATTATGGAAAACAAAGATGGATCATTAAGATCTAGAAGTTTTTTTTAACTGTGCTTTTAAAACTTTACCTTGTCAGAAAATACTAGAATGTGAGACAAGCATCAGAAAGCTGCATAAATAATGTTTTCCTGTCATTTTTCCCCACTTATGTTGCTTATAAGTAGCATACACCTTAAAATCTCTGTCCTACAAAGTGAAACAAGCACTAAAGGACAAAGTATTGTGAAACAGTAATTCATATTTTCATTATTGTAAATGGTAAGGGACCAAAAAAGAAAAGATTTTATTCATTCATTATATATTTTTCATTTAAAATCAGCAGATTGATCGATTATACTATTTCATACCCATCTTCCCATCAAAATCTCACATGAAAGCAGGATTCCCTGCATCAGGAACCTTCAATGGTTACACTACATCTGCTCCCATTATGCCCAGACAATCCTGTCCAATATTAAGCAGCACAGAAAATGTGTGTCCAAAGATGTCCCACTGTGACACACATGCCAACTGTGAGCTATAAAACAGCACCAGAGACATTAGGCCGGTCCCAAAGTGTGTTATTAAAGGGGCCGGCTAAGAGATGTAACAATGAGCCATCTGGAGCAGGCGGCAGTTCATCACCAGTGACCCAAACACTTCAACACCTACAGCCAGGGCTTTACAAAGGAGAGGGGAAGGAGACATTTACATCTTAAACCTCTTTTTCTAAAACAGATATTCTGTCACTGAGATGAAGTCAAAAGCAGTGAAATTTATTTGAATCAAGGTAGGGGTGTGTATGTGTGTGTGAAAGAGAGAGAGAGATGGTGGGGGTTGTTAAGTAAAGCTCATTTCCATATGAAACAACAGCTGCTGTCCATTTACTGTGTGTTGCAAGTATCCGACATGAGGCCAAACAGTCAATTCTGAGAGTATTGTGAGGAAGAATTCACTTTCACCTCTGGTCTAAAGCGGTTTTGCCGTCAACCATGGATCGAAAGACTCCTTCAGTACATTAACAGCATGACATTGTCTGTGGTTTGATTATGATTTTTATTTGGAATAAATTATTCAGATTTACAATAATTCCATATTTAGGTATTCTCCTTTGAGTTTCCATCAAATAGAATTGAGGTTTACATGGAAAACGCATTTTTTCACCTTTACCTAATTTCACTTTAGATCGGTGGGTTGGGAAGGCTTCTGATTGGACAAAAGATGGACGTGATGCACTTCCGTCTACTGGTATTAAACGTCACTTCTGGCTTCTCATCTTTTTGGCTCCAACGTGGAAAACCACACAAGTAGATAGATAAATTAGATAAAAGAGATGGATAAAGGTAGAGAGAGAGAGAAATAGAGAGACAGATGGATTAACTGCTAAATCTGGTAGCTAAAAAAAAAAATATATAAGAGAGAAGTTTGAAAAGTGTATCAGGGTGGCTGATGGGTCAGGTGTGCAGCCAACGCAGGTATTAAGTCTGCACAGAGAACACTAAAGATGGACATCTATAAGAATGTAGCAGTTTTAGATTGTTTGGGTCACATAACTAACACACACAAAGAAAAAGATGGTTTCTTATTTATGCCATTCTCATCTTCCCAGGTGGAAAAACACTACAAAAGAAAGATGCCTCCAAATAGCTTGTTGCCATAGTGAAGTCAAAAAGAGCAGATGGGAGCAAAGGCAACCCCATCCTGAAGTCAGTCCACGTGCACGGAGGATACACATCCACATGTTGACACAAACACCACAGGGAATGACAAAGAAAGCCGGGACTCCCTTTGGCTTAAGTAACACAGCTAGAATTACTTCCTGGTTACCGCCAGTGGCTGATGTCCATCTAACACGCAGAAATACACAAACCCCTCCTTTCTGCAACGGCTTGCACAGAAACAGCTGAAACTCTTGTGACGATGAGCTGATCGAGACACAACCTAGACTTACTGACACACAACACGACACGCGCAAGAAGGCAAAACATAGATTAAACTCAAATAAAAACCCTGTCTGGTGTTGTTCCATGTCATACAGTGAACACAGGAACAAGGTTCAGATGGAGCACAATTAAAAAAGACTAATATCAGAACCTCTCTCTCACACGGATCAACGCAGACAACAAAACTATAGTAATGACAAAATCCAGCTATCTGCATCCTGATCAAAAGAAAACAAGTATTTAATGTCTGTAGTGGAACTCAAAGGAGCTCAATCTTACTATGGGACAAAGAAAATGACTTAATATTTATAAGACAGAGGCATGTTTTCAATGCTGTTCTATGAAAAGACTTTTTTTCAGTTCAACTTATGCTTGAAATAATGGGTATGGTTACGTGGCGTTTTTCTAATTCCAAATTAATATAATTCTTCTTAACTAGGTTTACCTGAAGCCTTCTCTTAAGTTTGCAGACGTAACACATGTACAGATTCTGGAAGTAAACAAACTACTTCCAGCTTCTTGGTTACATCTAAAACTACATAACAGGTATAGTTCTCACTTAAATTTTGATCATATTTTTAAGTACTAGCTCCACACAAGCATACTACTTTGCTTATTTGAGCAGCTGAGAACAATAGAACATCGGAGACAAGCGGCCAGAGACTGTGCAACCGCATCACAGCGGGAAAAGGTAACGAGCATGCGCACAACGACCAGACTGAAGATTGCAGCGAAATGAAGGTTTACATGATGGAGTAATTAACCAACTCTGCTTTAAAATGGAAATAAACCAGCCAACATGATCCTTTTAGGTGTTTGCACGGTTATTTTTCATCTCTTTAAACACGAAATAAACTTTTATTTACATTTAAAGAGTTAAAAGTCCCATGTAAACGTAGCCAAAAAGAGCACTGCACCAATTTAAACCACATGAACAAAACATTTCAACCAGCTTTGAGTAAACATCAGCATCGGTTTCTTCCAACATGTTCGGTTCACACCAGAAAGCTGGAACTGGAAACAGGACTCTGGTAATACACAACAGCTGAGGGTGCCAAAGTCAACGGCTTCCTGAGTTTCATCCATTTACAATCCAGAGATATAAATTCTGTAGATCCACATCTGCTTCCTCAGAAGCTTCCAGATGGTTTGAAGAACGTGCAGCATAATGGACAGAAATAACACCACCAAACCCGAGATGGAGGGAAAAGTTCCAATCCAGCATCTCATCCAGTATCACTGCATCTAGCCGTTATTGAGCGCTACAGTAACTACACTAAAACACAACATGACAGTACAGACAGACATATGAATACTTCAGTATCTGCCAGGATAAACAGAGATTCAGACGTAACATTATTGATCCCTTTAGGATGAATCCCTCAGGGAAATTTGTTTATGAATAAAGCTGCTGGAAACCTAAAGACTCCTCAATACAAAAGGAACTAAAACAAAAGAAACAGAATATGTGCTGAGATACTGCGATAGCTTTAAAAATAAATACATACTACTGTACTATTAATTCAGTTAATGTCACACTGAAACTACATGTGAAAACCAGCACTGTTATAATCCTTACATGTCACATAATCATAACTTATCTAATGTCATGAGGATAATCGTGATTTTGTATTAATTTGTAATCTAAATAGTTAAATACAATCATTTACTTTAAAGTTACTTATTAATGCACTTAATAAAATCGTTATTAATCTTGTTTATATTTCATATCACATTATTAAAGATTGTAAAGCAAACTTTAAAACTGTGTGATTTTTCTTTACAAAAAGACAAAAAGCATCAGCATGCTTATCAACAGATGGGATTAAAAACCAACAGGAAAAATGTTGATATCCATCCATTCGCTTTGGTGGCGTGATGCAGTTTACAGACCATGAAACGAAACATTAAACAACCAAAGAAGCAACATTTCATCAGAATTATTTGCATGTTGAACAATGCTCCCCTATAATTTCAGATTGCATGAACTCCGACATGACAGCACGTCATGCACAGTAGTACTTAGGTCCAAGTATTTACCAAGTACAGAAGTTAAATCAAAACAAAAATACACGAGCAGTCGCGCTATTACAGCATCAGTTTATGCAAACAACAAATTGTAGCATTTTGACTGTAATAGAAAACTAATGTACTATGTAAAATAATCTAATGGATACTCTGTAATACACCACAAAAAAAACAGCATTCTTTTGTATGATTTGGTTAAATAAAGTTTGTAATGATCAGGCATTAGTCAAGTTAAATAATGTATAAAAAAAAGGATCACATTTAAGCTATAGTATAATATGTTGTATACTAATAACAACACACGAGGTGCCCTATAATAATGACAATAGTATGTTGTACCAGTGTAAAACATTAGAAACACTAAATGCTAATAATAGTAAATCAAGGTAACCAGTTTAACTAAAGGTCATATCACCCGATTATAGTGATAAACAGAAATACATAAGTGAGTTTAATAGTACTGTAATTGTTGTGCATGTTGTAGCGGTATATATTATATCTATATGTATTCTGTGGGTGAAGTTTACAGGATAAATAAACCTGACTGTAAAGACAACTAGTGGCTTTACTTAGTGAAGAGAAAACCAAATAAACACACACACACACACACAGCGGACACCAGTTCCAGACCTTGCCCAGTTCACTGGAAGGCCACATACCAGGGAAACCAGCAGGAGCCGAAAAAGAGAAAGTCAAAACATGAAGGAATGTGAGGATGGGAGAAAATCTCTGCAGAAGCTGTGCTGCTGGGTCCAAATCATGCAGCTACAGTTAAATAGACACTGCTGTTCCATCACAGAAGCATAGCATAAAAGCAGCAGGTGGATTAAGTCTGCAGCATGTGTGCAAAGTTAAGGGTTTTATCTGAAATGTCATTTGCTGCAGAAATTAAAGATGATGGGTTGTACAGAAATGACAGCAAACACGCATGATGCTGCCTCTTACTGCACGAGGCTAGTTTACAGCACAGGTGCTATATATCCCATCATATGTAAGCATTTTAGTAACCATCCATATCCAGAGCAACAGTAGCCTGCTTGTTCCTATCTGCATGCAGAGAGGAGAGGCTTGAGCCCACTTTAGACAGTCAAACCAAACGTACGCCTTGAGATATGAACAAATTTTGAGATCCAACCAGAAATCGCTGCCGGAAAACAAAACATCCCCGTTGTATGCCGCGTTTCACTCGCCTCAGCTTCCTGCGTCTCACTTGGTTGGTGTTTGTGTAGCTCACTTTGTTAAATATAAAGTAGCATTAACAGAGTACACTTTTTTTGCAAGCTGGAATGGATTAATGGGATTTCAATTCATTTAAATTTCGGAAAATTGCTTTGAGATCTGAGCAAATTGAGATACAAGCAAGGTCACGGAACAAATTAAGCTTGTATTCGGAGGTACTACTGCATTTCATACTACAGAGAACAAAAACCACCACATAATAACATTACAACTTATATGACGGACAATCTAAATATCAGAAAATAAATTAACATGGTAAATAAGGCCTTATTTGTGCAGCTATAGCTTGTGCAAACGGCTCACTGTAGAAAAATGACAAAACTTAAAGAAATTTAACTAGTAATTTCTGTACTTGTTAACAAATACGGCCTTTTCTTCACAATACTTAAGAGATCAAGTGATTATATAAACTAGTTTAGTTGACCTACATCTTATTAAAACCGTGTTTATAGTTTATATTTGGAAAAAGCCTGAAGTTCACATTATTAGACAGGAACTTGATCCATTAAAATGTACCCAGCAACAGTCCTGTTAAGCTTTTGCATTGTTGCTGGCAGGTGGGAAGAGATCGGAGTTGTTTAGATCTGGCTGTTGGTTCCCTTCTTAGTCTCAGCCTCAGCCTGGACTATAGGACACATAATGATCGTCAGATATAAACGCATCTTGTAATATATCTGCATTACTGTAGCTAGCAGCAGGGCTACATCACTGTAACTATGAATGCATGAAAAATACTTTGATCCCAGAGGGATGACATAGCTATATTATAATAAAATCAGTGACCACTTACTCTGGACACACTTTCAATCAACAAGGAGAACAATCAGTACAATTGTCATC
The DNA here is from genome assembly GCA_037177535.1 of Pseudomugil gertrudae. Classification (NCBI taxonomy): domain Eukaryota; kingdom Metazoa; phylum Chordata; class Actinopteri; order Atheriniformes; family Pseudomugilidae; genus Pseudomugil; species Pseudomugil gertrudae. The sequence goes on from JBAMHV010000010.1 coordinate 5,012,170, forward strand.
CATTAATAATGCTGCCTGTCTGCTCATTAAGCATGATCATGTATGCTCTCAGTGTATGGTGTTAACTTCAGGCACTACCACACCAAACTTTCAAAAAAGGTCATTTTACCATTAACGTTTCTCACTTTATTTCCTGACAAACCTGCTAAAGTGATAGAAAGAGCCATTACCGCAGTATGTTATACATTTACAACCTGCATGAGACAGCTTAGATGGGCTGTTCTTGCATCACAGATACAGTAAAACAGCATACACTGGTTAAAACATAGTGGATGAAAACTGCTGGAACTTTTTCAGTGTTTCAGTGTTACACATCTGAGGGTTTGTTACAGTTTTAACTCACAGAGAGACACAAGTGTTAGTGCCGTTTAAATGCTCAGAATTTGATCAATCTGTGGCTTTAGAGATTAGCTATATAATCCCCCCTGAATCATGCATTTTGTTGAAAATGTAATGTTCATTATTGCTGGTTATTTGCTTTTCACTCTGCAACAAAATACAGAAGCTTCTTGTCAATAAAACTGAATTCAAATATAAAACATCTCTTATGTGCGATACATGTTACAACCAAAAACACCAACACCTTAAATTTGACAAGACTCCACATCTAACAAGTCATGCAAACCCAGTCTGTATTTTATCATGCAGCACATGATACTATCGTTTTTCTCTTATCCTAGTCAACTTACTGCTCATCTCTACCACAGCTGAATGTCTTCACGTTTTCAGTAACATCAGACTCTCTGAAACCACAATGACAACAGATATGATGTGTGCCAGTCTCTGTAGTGTCAGATTGTTTTGTTTACATTATAATACGAAACCAATCTACAGGTGTCCATGCGCACAAGCATGCACACAATTAAAGCAGACAACTGTCTTTATATAATATATATCTCCACACATGCACGGGTCAAACAAACCCACGCAGTCGCCGGGCATCTGACCGCCACGGTCGCTAATTTGAGAGTAAATATTACGTATCACTTCAAAACCCAGGTGATGGAAAAACAGTATCACAATCTTTATAACAAGCTTGTTCTTCGAGCTAACGAGTCTGGAAATGCAGACAACGGCGTAGCAAACGAGCAGAAACCGTTTCGGACATACAGGGCCTCGTTCTGCCGTAAAGCAGAACCCCACGGCTTACTAGCTAGCTCAATCGGTGATTTGTTAATCTAGACAGTGAGATCAAACTGGGAGACAGATACCTTTGGATTTTTCAAACACCGTTTTGTGAATGTAAATGACAGCATCTGCTTACAAGGCTTCCGTATCAACTATTCATAAAAGAACACCAGAAATGGGTTGTTCCACAAATATAGTCAGAGACAAGAGGTAACTAGCTTCTTAGCAAGCGCAGCTAGCTAACACCTAGCATTAGCACGGCGCTAATGAGGGAAGCTAACGTCTGCTGTTGTTTTTGCCGAAGCACACTCGACTCGAAAATCTGCTGTTTCACTTGTCGGGGAGCCGCCGCTTACCTCGAGAGAAAAATCCTTCAGTTTACGACGAACAAATGCGTGCGTGTGTTGCGCAGTGATGGACGCAGGATCACTCTTATTTTGTCTTTCATTCGGTTGCTCGATGTACACATTGGCACCGCTCCTGACACGGAGACCAGACACCAGGCGTTAAGTACCAGCCGGCGCGCGCGCAGTTGCTGAAGTTTGTCTCGGGAGCGCGCGCTGCACAAATCCCTGAATTTTTTTTTATTTCTTTTTTCCAATATTTATTAGAACTTTACAGATACAAAACAAGCATAAGGCACATGTATATGTGAAGTTACCAAATGAATCAGATTGAGCACAAAGATACTTATTTTAAGGACCCAAGACGGATTCTTAAAGTAGCCATTTTCTTAGGGTGTCCAAACTTACAACAATAAATAAAAGTAAATAAATAAAAAGGGTATTATGACATTAAACGAAATTGTTCAATTATTGAGTGTAATTTACTAGCTTGTTTGCTTTTCATCAATCAGAGCTTTATAATATGAAATAAACTCATTTTTCTGGTGTTTGAAAGTAGGTTTGGATCTGAAACACCTGCAGTTATGAAGAAAAAACTACTTAGAACTAAATGTAAAATAGAT
>JBAMHV010000010.1:5030783-5043361 GCA_037177535.1 Pseudomugil gertrudae
ACTAAGCTAAAAGTATCAGAACTCGATTATCAAATGATTACAAAAGCAGTTCAAGTGCGATTCAGTGTGATGGTGCTGTTATATCACGGTTAGAGGAGGACAATGCTCTCTGAAGGATCTACATGAAAGTTTAACATAACAAAAGTTTTTTTTATGTGTAAAAGTAAATCCTGTAAATTCTTAGGTTGTCTTGTATGAACTGCATGCTTGTGATCTCTCCAGAGTGACTCAATAATACTGAGGTCATGATACTGAGATGGCCACTCCAGAACCTTCTCTTTATGCTGCTGTAACCAGTGACAGGTGTTTTGTGTTCTGGATCATTATCCCAGTATGTCCCATGTGCAGCTTCCGGGCTGATGAGTTTTGCATTTTCCTTTCCATTTATAGTGCCAGTCCTGAGTAAATGTTTAGTTCTATCATGTGCTAATGAAACCGTGTTTTACTACACAGGTGTGTTTATTACCACTGGCAGTAAATCCTGTGAGTCAGGTACCATTGAAACTAAGAATATGTCAACTTCATTTGCTTCCTACAGTGCAGGACCTGTGATGTAGCTACTGTGATGACTATGATCAATCAATATATTGTGTGACTTAAGGGGGAAGTATGAATTTCCTCCTGGCATCATAGAGGGGCTTTACGCTGCGGGACGGGAACAGGATTCCTATTTCCTGTTACTTACATTTTGAACATGCATACCACAAAATGACCTTTGCTGTCAGCTTTCTGTTTTTAGATCAAACTGTGCTAAACTGTGCGTTCACACCAGTGGAGAGCTCGTATCTGATTAAGCAACATGGTAACAGACATGGAGACTGGCTGTTTGCATCTCTACCTGTAAAAAAAGGAGGAAAACTTCACTTCAGCATCTGCAGAGACTCTCCAGATAAGCTCAAAACAATCTGGGCTTTATTAATATAAATACATAAATGAAGAAAGATGCTGTTTCCACTGGTTCAGCATCTAGATAAAAAACCTAAAGACCTTTTAAGAAAGACTGACTGAGTATTTTTTCTACCTGTAAACTGTAAAAACCTTTTATATTTACTATTTTTTGTAAAAATACTTTTTTGCTAGGTGGTTTGTTTTATTGCCCGAGTCACAGGTCAGAATTAAATGGATGAAACAGAAATTAATTTACAAAACAGAAAAAGTCTGAATAAAAACTTTAGAAAAATCTAAACTGTTGCTCAAAAGCAATTTAGACGATTACAAAAAAGTCTGCTAGCTCAGAAATATGAGGGTGGAACAGAAAATGACACAATCCTGCGTTTCCTCATGCTCGGTTACTCGTACTTCAGAGAATCCGTTTACACGCCGTGTTTCCGCCTGCTTCTGTAATAATCTCAGCTCGTCACATGGCTGGAAGTCAAACAAACTTCTTTTCTCGCCTCTCTGGCGTTTTAGTCTTATTTGAAACGTTAAAACCAACCAGTAGGAAGTTTTCTGGTTTCATGTTGTTCACACAAACACCAGGATGCTGCTGGTTCACTTTTACGTCATTACTCAGACAGTAAATGTATTAAAATGTTCCTACAGCTGATTTATCACTAAAGCAGGTTATAATTTGTTGTGATGAAACATTTGTTTTTGTTGACGGAAACTTTTAAAGCCATTTTCATGACAACAAGCAACAAAATGCTTCACATAATAAAACTATTTATGCATATTGAAATAAAAAGATATAATCTCATTTCCCTTTTACAGTTACACATGCAAGCGTGCGCACACACAGAGGACGAAGAATCCATCCATTCCTCCCAGTAATGTGTTTTTCATCAAATTTGACAATGTGATTACTTTATAACAGTTATATAAATAATGAAAAATGAAGAGAAAGTTTCATTTTAAGTTTTTATAAATGCTCACTTTGACCCGTGAGTTGAGTTTAACATCGGCTCCATCATTGCTAAAACAGACCATAAAGCAAATGTGCTGGAAAAACGTTGGAAAACAACTAATCTGAATGCAATTGAAAGAAGATTTAAAGAAGCTGGAAATAAAGACCAGTGTTCACAACAAAGTGCTTCTCCCGTTCTATTCGCCTTACAAATAGGCTCATTTAAAAAATATCACAGAAAATGACTGCTTCAGTTAAGTACTAAATAATATTTATCATTACTTACCACCTAAATAAGTTAGTGTTGTTTTAACGCTGACGACCCGGCTGAATAAGCGTACCTGTTGTGAATCGGTCTCTCTTCTGACGCCACTGAGGAACAAACACCGTGATCTCTCTGTGGCCCCGTCTCCAGAACGTCTCCACTGCCAGTGCGATGCCACGACACGAGAAGAAGCGATGATGGCCGTGACTGGATGGGTGAGGAAGACAAGAGCCAGATAGAGGAAAGAAGTCAGTAATTTGACTCTGGGTTAACGAATCAGCCCCCTCTATAGGACCAACACATGGCCAATACTGTAAAAGAAGCAGGATGTTGTTTAAGATTTAAATTAAAAAGGATTAAAACAGATGTTATGATGTAAACTATATTTTCACCTGTATCAGCCTAAAAATATTTACAATATAGTTTAAAAAACACAGTATAGCCTGATTTTCTAATATGAAGAAAACTCTTACACTCAACAGGAGACAGCATAGATACGAGCCAGACTGAGCATGTCTGGTTGGACACAGGTGTTGTCCTGAAGTGCTAGAGCCGAGTTGTGGCAAAGAGCTAGAAAGCCTAACTCTTCTTAGACTTGGAGAGAGCTAAATGCAGAAATGCACCTTGAACAGCTGAGTCTTTAGCTTGTTCTTAAAAGTAAATCAGGACTCTGCAGACTGGACAGAGTTTAGCAGTTTGTTCCACCACTGAGGAACAACAGCGGAGAAGAGTCTAGCTAGTGATTTAGCCCCACGTAAGGGTGGTTTTTAATAAATCACCTTATTAAAAAAAATCCATATCAGTTGGGCCCCAATTATTTTTCTAATTATTTATTTCAAAGTGTCTGCAGACATCAAATTAGTTGCAAAGTAAAAGCTAAATCTTATTTACCTAAAATGATTTTATCCCTTTTTTGAGTGAGTCCAAATATATTGGTCGATATCTGTACTTGAATTTAAAAGTTGGAAAAAAAAATCTGTATATCTGTAAATAAAAGCCAACATCAACCTCTGCTATTGAGGTCTTTATTGATTATAAAAAAGAAAAAAAAAAACAATTAGAAGCTCAGTAACATGAGGGCAACTAACTGAAGCTAGGAACATGTAAAATATGAGCTACTCGACTACAAAAACGGGACTAATCCCAGATTGAACAATAGAGAAATGGCATTGACACCAGCGAGGCCATCAGCTGACATCAAGGATGTGCAGGCGGACGTTACGGGGGTGGTATGACAAAAATAGGGTGATAGAAACCACAGAAGCAGCAACAGAGATGAGCAGGAAGCCGTGCGCTGCTGCACATACATGTCACAGACCTACAATGGCCTCACATCTCCATGCAAACCATTTAAATTCTCACTCCCAAGAGGAAAACGGCTAAACTTTTCACTGGGACCTCAACAGACAGCGAATACTAAAAAAATAAGAGTTTTCTCCGTTTCTCCCTCCTTGTGTGGCATTTCTGCTCTCGTCATTTCCCAGTGTGCTATCATGTTCATGAATCTGGTCTCGTGTAACCCTTGTGGTAAAGCCGACGCAAAGTAAACAGCCTGGACGAGTATTTACTACACGCTGACGTAAAACATCGTTAGCAGAGTGCGGACACGTTCTGGATCACAATCTCCAGAGTCATGAACACGACTGGAACGAACCAGGCGGGTCAACGGAAAACATCCGAGTCTGACCTCAATTCATCTTCTGATGGGGACGATACGGATCTGTAATCACAGGGGGAAAAGTACAGATCTGTTTCAGTCGCTGTTCTGATTACACGTGTGGCACATGTAACTGATCACATACCATCTCTCTCACACACACACACACACACACACACAGTGAAAGTGTAAACAAAAGGGAAGTTCCAGCAACTTTTGAAAGAGAAAGTGATGAATGACTCCCCAGCAGGAGGGGATGATGTAATCACTAAAATCTCAATTGAAACAAAAGCCACACTAAACCAATATCAGATGTCCACGCAAGACTATTTTACATCATAAATAGCAAATAATCCAGAGAAATCCAGTTTTACAGACAGAAAGCAGGGTTTTAGGCGATTCCCAAAGAGCTGTTAGACCATCTCAGCATGATGGCAGAAACTGGACAGAAGACGACTCGGGACTGAAAAACTACCTACAGCAGATGAACAGGACCTAAAATCCACCTGAACCTGTATCTGGACATTCAGCTGATCCATCTACTGCAGGCTGAAGCCTCATCAGAAATGGTTTCCATGGAAACATGGCTGTCTGAACGCTGCTGTTAGGGCAGGGAAAGAGGGGAAAAGAGGCTGAGGATGTCACATGATGCAAGAACTGGATTAAAAATGAGTGTGATGAAGGAATAGATCTACCCCAAAACCCGAACCTCAGCGTTATAGAAGGAATGTGAAAAAAAGAAATAAATCCAAGAGTATTTTTTGTAGATATTAAAAACAAATAATTAATTATGAAAAATAAAAAGTGCAGGGATCATTCTGACCCTACTTTTCAGTTCTTATACAGTTCGGGTAAAAACGGAGGTAAGAAATAAGAACATGAAAGGAAGTGGTTGCATAAGAAGGGTCAGGATGAAGTTGTTCTGGATAATTATGATGAAACAGGAGATGAACTCTTCCTCCTTTAGGCCAGTGTTTGACATGCTTCAAGTCCTTCTTTCATAACATCTGCACAAAAGATAAGATAGAAACGCTGATTTTTACAAGAAAAGGTCTTTATTCTCAGAAACACCTCTGTACTACACACCCACGCTACAATATCACACTGCCACAGTGACTACAGACCAACAGTCAAACACAAAGGTGGTGAGTAACATTATGTGAATGCGTAGGTAAAGTTTTGGTGCACCTACACAATCAGAGTTGTAGCTGAAACCTATGCACTGTAACATATGGTTAGTAAGCTGCACACGTGTGTTTTGTGTGTGTGTGACCTGAAAGGGTGATGATAATGATGGGAAGGGTGGTGGCGTCACAAGTAAAAGTGTGTGTGACAGGTGTGGGAAATGACACTATGCAAAAACAGATTCTCACACCGTTTTCTTAAGTAATCCTGTGTTACCGTCACAAAACACCTTTCAGCTTTTACCTGCCGGGTTTTATAATGTCAGAGGAAGCGAGAAGCTTAAACCCTTCCAGTCAGAACCTCCAGAAGATGCCAGTAAACTCAAATCAGTTAAATCAACATACCCGCAGAGAGAGAAAGCAGCACAGCTCAGTCAGCAGTATGTACCTGTAGCTAAAACGTGCAATATTCCACGTTTGCATGGATCCAGACCAGCAGGAGGGCAGACTGCTGGTTATCGGACACCTGTCCAGAGTTTTTCTACTATTTATGCAAGTTTATTTTCCTTTGTAACATGTGTAAAACTGTAAGATCCGATCACGTGGAACCAACTCTAAGAACACATTTATTACTGTAATGTGTCTAATGACACCAAGTTGCTCCTGCACATCTTTACAGCACGTTTACAGTAGCTGGGATTTCTTATAATGAAACATCTTTAAAGGTAGATGCTAAAGCAGGGTGGAAATCTGTCAAAATTCAGTAGCGCCACTTTATATTTTTATCTTTGAGTCAACAAGAATTTAAAAACAAAGCAAATATGATAATTAGAGAAGTGTGTCATAAATTAATATTTGCTTTGTGCACTTATAAAGATGTGTGAGAGGCTCCTCTAACCCTTACAACCAGCTATGTGGCAGTAGTGTGGTCCAGTCTGGGTAACAGTCTCCCAACACTGTTACTGTTGGGAGTAATGGTGTTCAGGTATAGTAGAGTACAGAACTCTTTTGTTCTGTACGTCATGCATCTCTCCGATCAGCTTTCTAACACTTTGTGTGTGTGTGTGTGTGTGTGTGTGTGTGTGCGCGTTAACTCACGCCATCGCTACGTTGCTGCCGTCTATGATGATGTGTCTGAGCTCAGGGTTTCCGGGCTCGTTGGGAAGGTTCAATGTGAAGGGTGTCCTCAGCGACTGGTGGAAACGGGCCAAACCAGTTACCTGGGGGGCGGTGGTGTCGTTGGAGGGAGGAGTCCGGGCCAGGCCCCCCTGAAAGCCGACGTGGCCGATAGTCTGATAAGCTGAGGCGGAGGGTCTGATGATGGGCTGAGCTGGCTGAGGAGGGGTGGGAGGACAAACAAAAACACAATGATGTGAATCAAAGTGAAACCAGTACAAGTCCTGACTGTGGGTGGGAGTTTCAGATAAACACACTGTAACATCACAATATCTCAAACATTCTACCAAACACACAACTGTCAGATACAAAAAAATGTATGACTTAATATCAGCTCCATCAACACAACACTCAATGTTTGAGGACTTTATTTTAAACCAAAAAGCCATTTTTTGTTTGTTTTCTTCTGGTTTACCTTTGTGCTGCTATATCCTTAATTTTACATCATAATCTGACATCTGAGGCTGTCCTGAAGCCCTCATGTCTGCATGCTGACTGGGACTGATATTCTACATGCATGTTTACACTGGAAACAAAAGGGTTTTAGGGTTAAACTGGAGAAAGTCCATGATGTAGTTTGGCTTATTTTCCCCACCACAATAATCTAATCTCATCAGCCCACCTACAGGATGCAGTTTCTTTGTGATCTTAAATTTTAAGGGGCCTAACAGGGATTAATAAAGTAAATAAAAATGTTATTTATCAATTAAACTTATAATGTAACCTGTTTTTGTACAGTATCAATAAAATCCTCACAAGTGATGTTTGCTGGGATTAATACATTTCATGTGCTCTGGCATTTATAAACCCAGTGTTTACAAAATGATGTTCAAACACAGAGTGTTTAGAGCCGTGTTAAGAAAAACATACTACTGATATTAACCACTTCCCCACTCTAGAAATGCTTCTTGCACACTTTCGGAAACAGCAACGCTAACATGTAGTGTACCAAGATGAAGAAAAACTCTGCCATTCAAATGAAACAATTCATATCCCCCAAAATGACACGTGTGTAACGAGAACATGAAGAACGCCCACGTTCACGTTAGAGCTTCAGCTAATTTCTCAACTTCAAGCAAAACCACACAAACAAGGTGTCTTATGAAAACAGAGACTCTGCTGTCTCATTTCTGGGTCCAGGAGCTAGCAGCCGAAATGTAGTAAAACATCTGCAAAGTACTCTCATAAAGTATGTAGCTCCTTATAATCCAGTTTAAAGAAACTGCTCGTGTTCTCCTGTGACTCTGTCTTTGTTTGACATGTAAAGGTGGTTTAAAGGGAGGTGTGCACTCATACAATACATGTCTCTTGACTGGGATTTAAGTTTGACCCAGTGGCATCCTGAGCCACAGGCAAGCTCATCTGGTAGGATTTAACATTAACCTCAGTTATTTTCCATCAGTGACAAAAAAAATCTACACACACTCATCAATACCATCATCATCATCACACATCCATGTGAAAGACGTGTTTAGTTGGAGAGGGGGGGTGATACCTACACTGGGAGTGGAAGCCAGGGAGGAATTTGTGGCAGGCAGCCACTGAGGTGTGCTTCGCAGGGCTGTCACATTCTCAACCTTCACTGGTCCTCCCAAAGTCTGAGTCCCGCATCGAGATAGGTAGTCCCTCTGCGAGACCCCACTCCCTCCTCGGGCTAAGTAATCTGTTCGGGATCCAGACTGCGTTTCGAGGCGCGTCACCGTCATTGTCCGGGACGTCCTGCTGTCTGCCGTTTTAGAATGGGCAGGGATGACTTCATCGTCGTCGTCGATGGTGATGACCTCGTAGTTTCCTGCTCCTCCTTGAGCGCTGGAGCTTCTCTTGATGGTGATGGCCTGGAATGAGTTTGGATGCTTCTGTAAGTGTGTAAGGAAAGGCGAATATGAAGTAAATGGTAAAGCTTTGTGATGAGCTGGATACCTGCTGGGTGCTGGTCTCACTGCTGCTGCACTGCCTCCGGTGGCCCAGCCCATTGCTGCTGCTTCTATGCTGGTTAGGCCTAACATTTTCTTTGGATCTACCCTGGTCTGCCAGCACCCGGTTTAGGTCTCGCTCCTTCTCTCTGAAGCAAGAGACTGTGGAAGGGGATGACGATGAGCACGAGGAGGAAGAGGATACTATGTCTGCTGGCCGCACAGAGTTTAGACGCCTTTCATTTTCCTGTCCTTTCAGTCCCTCCTCGCAACGTTTGGTTTCCTCTACAATTTTCTCCAGGACGAGGAACGTGTCTTCTGTCTGTCCTGTTGTCTTGACGACTCGCTCCACCACTTCCTGCTGGTAGCCCATGGTTCTGAAAAAAACAAAAACAACCTGATCTCACTGGTTTGTGAGGAAGATCATAGCTGCTGTTTTGTCTTATATTGAGATTTAATACTAAAAAAATCCACCAATAAGACCTCCGCAGATCAAAACCATTAAGAGGAAGTTGTTAATCAGACAAAGTTATTTTAAAAAACTTAAAAAAAATAATTTTGTTTAATTTTTTAACTGAACTAATTTTAAAATGACTAAAATGTTTGATAATGATCATTGGACAATACTGAAAGATGCATTTCTGATTCCCTTATTGAGTCTTTCTGACCATTTCTGCTCCTTTTTCAAAAATAATTGATCTTATTTTTAATTATTCACAATTGATCAATTAATTTTATTAATTTTTTAAAAAGTGTAGCTACTTTTAGATACAACTCCGAATATGTAATATTTTAATAAGCTAGTGGAACAAAACCAAAACCTGTAAAACCGTAATGTACAGAAAATGGCCACTGACCGGAAACATATAGGAGAAAATTCTGGATGTTTACAGAATCTTAGTTCAGAGATGGCTTCATATTTTAGTTTAAGGAACTAGATGCAGGTAAGGAATAAAGTTAAGGAAAGCAACATGTTTGGAAAGAGCCCAGATCAAAAAACAGATCCACTGATACCTGAAGAAATTGACTAAACAGCGCAGGTTTGTTTCCGGACTGACCGCCTCTCCTTCATCTGAAACGCCCTCATTGGAATCCAGCATGATCGGACCAGCCACTGTGTTTGATTTAGCTGAAGAAGAGGAGGAGGGGGAGGAGGAGAGGGTTGATGAGGCAGCAGGGGTTTTGGACCTGATGCAGCTGCTTCCTCCTCGGCCCTCCCTGTCTCTCTGACGCTCCCTCGCTCTGTCCGGCGACTCCTCCCTCCGCTCCAGGGAGTACTGTCTCTTTGTGTCTCGAGTCTCGCTCTCAGACGAGCGCCGCTTGTGAGACGGCCGAGTGCCGTTTAGCAGCACGGTCTCGGGACCCAAACCGATCCCACCTCCTGCTTTACCCCCTCCACTGATGGATGCTGCTACGCCTCCTTTCTCCTCAAAGCTGGTGTCCAGGATGCGGTTGGAGAGCTCAGTCACCGGGGTGCTGCTCTGCGAGCGGTCCTGATCGACCTCTGAGCCTCCAGGATGCGGCGCCTGGTTAAGCACAACATGAGAAAAGAGTATAATCATAAAACTGTAACAAAGAAGATAACTATAAATAACTAAATCGTACTTTGGAGACACTGAAGTCATGTGGGGAAGAAAACTCATCCATCAACTGATGGATGAGTACCATGGCAACATATATGATTACATAGGAGCAAAAACAAAAAACTAATGAGATCCAACACGTCCTTTATGAAGAGATTTTAAACTTGTTTTAATTTCCAAAGAGGAGCTGGAATAAAATAACCAGATTAAGTGAAAAAGTAAAAGAGATTGAGAAAATAATTGTAGCAGAAGGCACCTAGCATGAAGGAGGCAACGGGAGATCCTATAAGAAGACTGATTATTCGGGTTAATCATCGAGAGGTCCTGTGGCATATCTAGTAATTAAAAACAAACGGAGGGAGGCTAAAATGGTGAGAGGCCAGCACAAATGACATCTAATTAAAAAGATAAATAAAAAGGCTAAAAGCCATAGCCCTAATAGAACAGGTCAGTCAACAGGAGTTGATTACGAGTTTGTTAACTTCTGTATTTAAACTCAACAAGCATCCACTGCTAAAAAGAGATGGCTTTATTTTGATCAAGCCCTAAAAATAAAAAACCCTAAACATCAATGCAAATGTGAATATATTTTCCATCAAATTAACTTATTAAAAATTTAAGGCTGATGTGGTGACATTAGACCTTTGATGCTGCCCTCCAAGCGGAAAATAAGACCATCTGTAAACTAACTGGACGCTGTGGGAAATGTGGGAGATTATAAGAAAAATACATTAAATGTATTAACACATTTTCTGACAGAATCTTATTAACATGCAGACATTAAGATTTCCTGGCTGATAATGCCTCGGTTAAAATGGTTATTGACATAGAAACAAACAGAAAAAAGGTACCAAAAATAAAATAAAAATATCAGCATTTTCTAAAATATTCATGTATATGTGGTCAGGGTTCTTGTCTAAAAGAGGAAAACCTGAACCAGACCACACTGCCACAACAAGCATTCTGGCTGAATCATAAATAGGATCTCTCCTACACTTATAATATATATAAATTAGTTTACAGCCACTGTTTGAGTCCAGAAAGTGCATCTTTATGTGTGAGCAAACTACTACTGATGCATGCAAAAGCAGAGCAATTGGAGATGCTGCTTATGTTTAAGAATTAAAAGAGTTATGAACCAACCAGAGTGGATGTGCTTGTGCTGGTGGGAGTGTGAACCAGCCCCATTAACTCCTCCTTCAGGGCGCTGGGCAGCAGGAGAAGCTCCATGGTATATTTATCATCTCTTTCCTCCACGAAAGACTTAAAGGCTCTTTTCACTGATGATTCTCTGTCACTTGGCAGACTTCTCTTCTCCTGCACAGAAAACAGATGGGTTTAACTGGGAGGCACTGGTCTAATGCTCCATCTTTTACTGTTATGCGCATCTTTACCTGGAAAAGTGCTACAAACTGCTGAACTCTGCTCTGAGCCATCACCACGGGTTCGGCCCGACCACACAGCCACAGACGGCCCGGCTCTGGCACCAGAACTTCAGCACTCGTGTCCCATATGAGTCTGTCCAGGAACAGCCCTCGGGCACCGGAAAAGATGCAGTGCATGTCCACGGGGTAACTCTCTTCTTTCTGGAGCTCTGGGTCGCACAGCCCCCGGACATACTCCTGTACAGCGTGGAGAAACCAAATCTAGTCAGTGACTCAGGAGATAATTTCTGGCTGTGACTACAGACAAAAGTGAAACAGATCTACAACCCCCCCCCACTTCTACGACCAGAAAGCTGCCACGTGCTGAAACTGAAGGCACTGATTCAGGGAATCTTCTGGCTGGGGTAAATGTTTGGATGAATCAGCTGCAGGTGGGTGTGGTAGCTTTCTTACACATCAAGACTGTGCATGGATCATTTAAAATGACTCAAAAATGACTCAGAGAAACAAAGTCTTTTAAAGACTCAACAGGGACAGATGAGCAGACAATCTGGGCGTGGACGGTTTGGTTTAGAGAAAACCTTTGAAGATAAAAAGCCACTAAGGGTTGGAACAGATCAGGGCTTTTACAGCAAGTAAAAAAAAAATCAAATATGTAAATTATTAGTAGTTTCATAGCTCGGTAGCCAGTTTATAGCTATCTGACTTTCTAATCTGCCAATTTACAGTAATTAAATAACTTGTTTACATCGGGAGCAAACAGTTTTAAAACGTTTCCACTGCCACTCTTACTCATGTTGCTATAAAACGTTTCCTTTTACAAGTTTACTGTGAATATTTTTGATCCGAATAACTGAGGAGAGCATCTGTTTTCTTCGTATTTCTGGATGATTTACCAGTTCTCATGTTTACAGGGATTCAAGTATTCAGGTTAAAAATCTGACTGACCATGGACTGATCCAATCACACCTACGGGGATCAAAGATGGACACCGGAGTCAGATGGTGCCGGTAGAAGTGTTATCAGTGGGGTGATTTTGCACCATGTGGTGGTGACTGTTTTTATCATGATTTTTAGATCAGGAATTCCAGGTTTCGGTTCACATTGTTAAGATGGGGAACAGAAATAGCAAACATGATCAGTGGAAGACCCAGTCAGGAGTTTTATGGTTGCTACTAAAGGATTTGACTGGGTGGAAATTTTCACAGAGATGAACACATTTTGCTACATTTCATTAGATTTTCTTTAAAATCCTTTAATGATTTATTTTGACACGTTCCTGTTTTTAAGGTTTCCTTTGGCCTAATGGTTTTTTTAGGCAACTCTGTTTCTCAGTTGAGACCACATCCCTCTGCCAAAACAGTAGTGTGGTCCAGCAAGCTAAACCAGTGCTTTCACCGAGCTCCCATACACCACCAGGAGGGGATTGTTGCCTCGGTTGCCTGCACTGCACTGATTTGCTCTGTACAACATCAGGAGGATCAGACCATACCCGACAGAACACACCACACAGCTTCTGGTCCAGGCTCTGTTCATTTCACAGATTGACTGCTGTAACTCCTTACTGGCAGGCCTGCCGGCATGCTCGGTAAAACCTCTGCAGATGGTTCAGAATGCAGCAGCACGTTTGGT
>JBAMHV010000010.1:5070067-5080402 GCA_037177535.1 Pseudomugil gertrudae
TATATATGCAACTTTATAAGCAAATTTATAAACTGGCAAGTTCTGTGCAATAACGCAGGCAAAAAAGTTTTTGCTAATCAAAATTCCTCACTTGTAAGTAACAAAAAAAATAAGGGGAAGAAATTTCTATTTATCTGTTCTTTTATTTTTTAATTTATTTTTATTTTGATGTTCTATTTCCATGTATTTATCATACACACAAGCTTATTGATCAGATCCATACAGTTAAGCTTTATAAGATGTTTTGTGTACCTGCAGATGACTTCTTTTAATCTCCAGGGGAAAGAAGTGGTCATGGGAAATGCTAAACAGCAAACTGAATAGAAAGTGGAGTCAAAATCCTGAGAACAGATTTCCCCCAATTTATTACCCAGAGATTTACCTAAAGTCCCCTATAAGGTTAAAAAGTGGTGAAAAGGATATCTTACATCCGAAAGGGTCAAAGTGACATCATACATACAGACCAATGGCATACTTGCATGTGCAACACCTTATACCAGAGATTTGGGGGTCAGCTTTGATGGCTATGGCCAGGAGCTAAAGCAAAACACATTGGAGAGAGGCTGCAACATCTTTTAAAGTGATTTCCAGAATTTATGATATTTAGCTTTTTATATGAGAATGAGACAGTGAAGGAACAGTTTGCAGGATTTAGTGAGCAGGACAAAGGTCAGCAGAATTATACCAGAAAACTTCACAACCTGTTGGTTTGTCTGATGTGGGCTACTGTAGAAATATGCCAGACAATACAGGATATAACTCCCCTCATAAAATGTTTGTCCAGAAATAGGGATACATTTTTTTTCATGCATCTTACACCAAGAAAAGATCATTTTAGATATTACAGACTGGACCTTTAAAGGGAGAAACGTGTATTTTCCTTGTTTTTAAGTAAAGCAGGATCCCCATTTTTATCCTATATAATTCATTTAAAGATTAACTAAAATATGCAGAGCTTAAATAATCTAGTATTAAGTCATCATTCAGCTGTTGTGAGGACAGCCAGCGATGGGATTACTGCAGCAAAGATAGTTAAAAAGATGACAGTTCCTGTCCTGACGGGATTATTGTGAAGGTTTAAGATATTTTCAGCTCATTTACCTACTAAAATCATTTTAGTTCTTCTCTTTAGAAAGCAGAACAATAAATAATACATATTTCCAATAAATAAAAAATGGATGAGTTATGCTTTTAGATCTCGACATCTCAGAATGATCAAAGAGTGTGTGTGCGCTAATGGTTATATGTGTGTGTGTGTGTTTGTGTGTGTGTGTGTGTGTGTGTGAGTTGGTATTTCAGGTGAAGCATAACAGCCTAATAACAGACAGACAATTAAATGTACATTTGTAAATTGTACTTTCAGATTAATAATCAAACATTAAAAGCAAACAGAAGACTGCGTCTGTGTTGTGGTTCCATCAGCTGCCAGTAGATGGCGGTGTTTGCCTCGTCATAACCCCACATACACCTCTTATATACCTGTGCTACCAGTTGACAGAAATATCGACTTAAGGATGCTTCAAATCAATATTTTTCATTATATGAGATCCGCACGTGCACAGGGAAGGAATATTGTCTTTATTCTTTATTAAAGTTCACAGTGTTACATTTTAAGGGTAGTCAGTGACTGCAGCACCTTAGTCCACACAGCTTTAGATGCCACACACTTCCGTTGCCTACTGCATTTGCACATATGAACGTCAAAGTCACAGTAGAGCGAAATCAGTTTGGATTTTTATCAAAATGCAAACATGTAATGATGTTTCCGCTCAGCTCAAGTTGTGAAACAGAGTTTAAATATAAAGACTAAAATGGAACAAACTCCAATCAGAAGTTCACCAGGGGGCGCTATAGCTCGGGTATATGTCTGCAGGTCTGCTTTAGAGTGTGTGCACAGCTGTGACTGCCACCTGCAAGGTGAAAGGAAGTCTGACCTGCGACACATGCTCCTCTTTAGTTCCACATGGCTTCATCTGTGTGTGTGTGTGTGTGTGTGTGTGTGTGTGTGTGTGTGTGTGTGTGTGTGATAGAGATGGAGAGAAAAGTGAGACAGACAGTCCACGGTATCTTGGGGACCACTTAGTAAAAATGGCCTTTTTCCACATGAAGTGGAAAACTCAGCCAGCTGAATTTATGCAGTGAGAGTTATGATATCCACAGAAGGATGCAGCCGGAAGTCTGCAAGGCAGAATTAGGGCCAGGATCTTTAATTACTTAAATGTGATTGCACTTCAATGTGAATCAAATAGCATACAACCCAAGAGAGGAACATTAAAGAGAGCCCAGAGGCTTGTGCATAAATAAAAAACACAGCAGCTTCACCCCTCTCATCCACTAGATGCAGCTGTGTTGTGCTTCCCCACCGTGACAGATCGAACAACCGGGATGCAGCAGCCTGACGAGATGCTTTAAGAAGCTTCTTTATGAGCTCCTTCAAACAAACAGTCATAGCATCTGCCAAATATTGCCATACACTCACCTTAACACACATTTATGTGATAAAAAGTTTTTCTCATCTCAAAACCACAAATCCTTATTTTATTGCACCAATATGACATGATGGAACGTGTTGAAAATGTATTTGGTGAGGCACAAAAAACCCCCTAAACTGGCATTTTCCCACCATATCCAGTGACGTTGACGTCATGGGTTTATTTGGACGCTGATTTTCGTTCTGATTCTGGATGATTTTTCTGCACAGAACCAGAATTTTAACATCATGACAGTAGGATCAACAATTAAACTTTAAAAACCTGATAAAGAAAAAAACCCTTCATATAAAAATGAATAAAATCAGCTGCATGTGATTAAATCAGTGCTGAAAATCATTAATGTACTTAATAAATAGGTTTAACAACAGGCATCGTGTTTTGCTGAGGATCAGATTCAGACCAAAACGATACTTTTTGTGATTCAGTCTCTCCCATCTTCTTTCTCCTCACCTTGACTCCCCCCCCCTCCCCTCTATCCGAAATGAACAAAAGCCAACAGAGTGATAAAGGCAGCAGGTGCAGATATCAGGAGGGTTCCGTCCCAGCGTGCAGCACGCTGATTGGCACCTTCACATCCTCTTATAACCTAAGGTATGTTTGACAAATAATGAAATCTAAATGCAGAGTTTTGCAGCAGCTTGATGGATGTTCTTTCAGTCTGTTTCATGTACCTGTGTCTGACTGCTGGTTTCCGTCTGTGATCACACAGGCGTGAAAGATAGAATGTCTTTAGAAAAGTTGATTACAGCATTTTTTCCAGATAGACAGCTTTAATGATATAATAATCTACATTATTAAATGCCATGCAGTCAAATGAAAGTTTATTCAACATATTTACACACTTTCCCCATCATGCCATGTTATTTAAAAAAGAAAGTTATTTTCCTCTTACATATTTACTCAGTTACATGTTCATTAAAAGCAACAATGAATTCATATATGTTTCAAGATGATGTTTTTTGAATGAACATATGTGTACCTTTCTACATACAAGTAAGATATTAAAGACAGAACAATGTTTTTTACAAATGTCCTCACAAACCAGTTGAGTGTCTCTAAGTACCCCACGGGGTAATATGCCCCCATACGTGTTGCCCAGAGCTGCATAAACAATCAACCCATCTGTGCAGAGCTACTGCTGCTTGTGTAAGCTCAGGACTGCACTGTGAGGACAAAATGAACATCCATCAGACTGTAGGTAATCACACTGAATCTGGAAAGAGTCTTGAGTGGACCGTTTCCTCTTGTAGCAGGTGAGCAGAGTGCCTCTGAGTTTCTGTAAGAGCTTCCTCAAAGTGGGACTTATTTTAGCATCACGGACAGTTTAGCTGCACGTCTGGTAAGACAAAAGCTGGCAAGAATTCCAGCCATTAGCCGACATTCACAAGTGTAGTTTGTGCTTCAGAGCTGCAAGCTGGTCAGACAGAAATAACCCCGGTGAGTAACGATAGAGGAACCGGGGAAAAAACTGAAAGCTTGGCTCAAACAGTGAAGTTTGGCACACATGTGCACAACAGTGCATTAGGAACACAGTTCAACCCAGGATCCCACACTGGATGATGGAGCTCACAGTTCACAATCGAGGGAGAAAAAGTACATGAAGGTCATGATGAACAGGCAGGTAACTCCCTCATTTTAATTTGAAATGGAAAAACGGACTAATTTAAACTATTTTAACATCAGATGCTGAGATACTGCAGATAGTGGTACAGCTACCAATAAGTTTTTAATGGGGAGTAGATGGATCCCAATGTATGTGGCAGGCAGATGGAGAAACAAATTAACTTAATTTAAACTAAAAGCACAGCAATGCAAAGAGTCCAAATATAGAAATCCATAAAAACAAAACAGTGAAACTAAATTTAGAGGTAAATACAGTTAAAGAGCAACAAGGGAAACCTGCAGGATGTGAAGCAGGAAGCTAAACTAAATTAAATTCTCAAAAGTCCAAAAGATTTTTATTGTATTTTAGATTTACCTTTTTTCTTTATATATAACTGCATGTAGATGATGAACCCTTTCAATCACAGGTAAAGGCATGTTTCCAGCCTCAGTTGTCACATTATGAGGCTAAAATCATGTAAATGAACTTATCAATAGATAGAAGCACAAAGACCAACCAGAAGAAAACAGAATCAGAAATAACACAGAGTAATCGAGCCTTTTCTTATCTGCATATCATTCTCTCATCCGATGGCCGATATTTACCGTTAACAAGGTTGTTTTCTAAAGTTTATTATCATTGAATCCTGTACATATATTCAGTGACGGCAAATGGTAAATGGTCTTGTACTTGTGGTCACACTAAGTGGGAGAGCTAACATATATTTTAGAGCCAAACGGACCACATTTTAACTTAAAAGTGTCCCATTACAATATACAAGATTTAGGTCACCCTATAAGATCAGTTCACCCTTTAGTTTCTCTTTGCAGATCATTGGGAAATGTTTAAATGCAACATCCAGTTGTTTTTGGGGGAAACTGGACTTAAACTGTGAAAACAACTCTGGATTTATCCGTTAAAATGACATTATGTGTCAGGTTTTGTCAAAGCAAGCTTTTGACTGCTCGATCATGATGCTGCAGCACTGAGCGACCACAGACGCGCAGTCAGACCTCTGCGTCCGGCGTGGATTTCCACTGTTACAACCATTGCTTCCAGTTCAGCTCAACAGACCTCTTTCGCTCACGTCAAGTCATCCATCATTGGTCAAAATTCGCCCGCTGGGGCTGCGCAGATTTAACCCAAACGAGAAGCAAATGAAGGGGGCGTATCACACTATGTCAGTCACGCAGAGTCCATTTAAACTGTGTTGATCCGCTTGGGCTGTAAATGGTTAACCCATTTTTAAACGATTAGGTGTTATTGTTTAAATTTTGCTCTGTGTTATTATTAGTTTTGCTCTAGGTATTGTTGGTTAATCAAGAATTGGAACAACCTTTTCACAGTTTTTTAAAAAAATATTCATTAATGTATTATTTTTTCATCCTTTCTGAGACATCCAGGGAGGGCTAAGCCCCGTTAGCCCACTTATACCAGCCGCCCCTGCATATATTGCTTCTCCAGTGGAGTGCAAAACCTCATAATTCCCCTTTCATCTCCTGACGCATATACAAAAACAGCCCTAAATAAATACCATAAATACCATATCTGCCCAGTTTTACTTATCAGACCGATATTAAAAAAATAGACATTATCTGCCAATACCGATATTAGCACCTGTAAATTTTACATCCTCATTTACAGCATTTTCTGTTACTATTTACCTTCAAACCTCAAACTAAACTAGCAAAACCAACTCAGCTGCTTTTGTATAAAAAACTTCCTGTATTTATTCCAGTCACAGATCATCATTTTTCTTCCTCTGCTCACTTGTTGACTTTTGGCTTCTCCGATTGGATGTTATCGTCAACTTCTGCTCTCTGATTGGTGGGAAGTTTGACAGGAAGTGGCTTCATCAAAATTCTGAGGTTTCATAGTAGCGGTATAGTAGCGGTAGTGATCTTTTTAGTAATGAGAACATGATAAAAATGGCATAATTATGGATTATTCTGGATTTATTATGCAGACTCACCAAAGTTATGGCTGCACGGTGGTGTAGTGGGTACTCTGACTTCCTCCCACTGTCCAAAGATGTGTGTTAATTGGTCATTCAAAATTGTGAATGTGTTTGTGAGACCTGTTTGTCTCGCTGCACTGGCCCTGTGGTGGCTGGTTATTTGTCCCGGTGTCCCTTTCTCTGCTAATTGCTTAGATTGCAGCTTTCCCGTGACCCTTAATTGGATTAAGTAGTATAGAAAATGAATAAAAATGACACTTAGTGGCCGGATGGAGTAGAAATATCTGGAAAACCTTTCTAGATCACCTGAAGGATCACAATTTACTCCATAGTTAGACACGACCGTTTCTGAGGAAGTGGAAACGATAGAAAAGTTGCACTCTGCGTTGGCAACAGTGCCAAGAGTTTAAGGGTTTAGCGGAAATAAAGTAGACTTTTCAGACTGACTTTTAGGGTTCACAAGAAAAAGAATAAAAAAAAATGACCACCATGAATTTTATTTCCTTAAATGTCTTGTTTTTTTGCGTGTTTTTCTTTGATTGGACAAAGTTTGACCAGAGCATTTAATTTGGTGAAGGGTGATTTGTTACTGTGGTTCTAACATATACATTTCATTAGAATGAAATGCTTGAAGCAAAAATCAAAGAGACAGTTTTTATTCTTAATTTTTTAACTTCTGGTCATCTGAAAAAAAGAGAAAGTAAATGTGACATGCATGCAGGTTTACATGGCAGCAGTAACCCAAGATCCACATTTTCAGGGCGATTTTAGTCTGAGCTCATCAGGTTGTGTTATCCCATTTCTGGATTGAGTTTAAAAACAAAACTCCTTTTGTCATAAAGAGGAAAAAACTTCATGTAAACGGAAGTGACACACAGAAGGCAGAATTTCTATCGTACCTCTAAAGGTAATTATTAGACCTTATGGAAAACAATGGCTCACTAAGCAGCAGGTTCAGAGGGTTCAGTCCACATGACACATGACATAAAACATTCCCAGCATGTATAGGAGGAACACAGCCCAGCAGAGTGCAGGTTTTTAGGGTGGATGTGAAGTTTTACTGTACTTGGTGAGCCACTATGAGGCATGTCGTCAATGAACTTTAAAGTGTACAGACCACGAGTTGTTCCAAAGCTGTACACAGCCACAAAAAGGAACAAAAGCACCTGAAGAAGAAAACCACTTAAAAATGTATTCTTCTTTATCTTCCATTGTTTTTGGATGGTTAACTCTGTGGCGGTGCATTACTGCTACCGACCAGGGTCAAAACATACAAGTGAACTCTGATCTCACACCCACTAATGGATAAACGACCTTAGCAACCACGGGAAAGACACATGAAGGATGAGGGTATCGACGTATGACAAAGTTCTGGAAGGATGTGTACATGTATGTGTGCACATGTGACCAGACACGCTAAATCCAAACCAATGTCACAGTTTATTCCCAATTTATAATAGCCGGCATAATACCAGTTTAGTAGATTGGAGAGCAGGAGACGTACAGTCCTAATGTAAACAGTTTATTCAAAAGAACTTTAATTTCTGGAGATAACCAGAGTAAAAATAAGTTTAATTAGAGAATAAAGTGAGCAACTTCCCCACTGGGGAAGCATGTAAGAAGGAAATAAAACTAAGTAAGGTTTTTACCATGGGGAGATTCTATCACAGACCCGAATTGAGCCTGCTGATCCCTTACACAGCACTACACACACAAATCACACTGCAAAACAAAGCAACACTATAAAGCAATTGACTGACCTGTATTAGGCTTACCACACTGCATGCAATGGGTGGGAATCCCACGGAGTCTTCCCGGTTTGTCCCACTGCTCAGAACAAAAATCAGCAGGTTAAATTCATGATAATACAACCATTAAAATGAATAGAATAGAATGTAGTAATATCCATGAGCTGCTGATCCTGCACAGTTCACAGACCAGTTAACTCCAGTCCGGCAGAGCCGTCAAACTGGACTAAAATAGATGAACCAATCAGGCAAAACAGCAGTCTGGTGGTTTATCTGAAAAAGTGGAAATAGGTTAAAAACATCATAATAAACTGGCAAACATACTTTGGAGGGACTCACCCTCCCGAATGACCAGTTCAGGTTACCTTGCTCCCTCTGAGGCCTCTATTGGAAAAAACAGCTGGTAATGGAGCCAAACAAGAAGGACTGAGCTTCCTCCTCTTCAACATGGGTTACAAAAGCTACATCAGCCAGGATCAACAATGCCACAACTCCACCGGGAATCCTACCACACATCTACCAGGATACAAAGAGGCACTGCCTTCACCTGTCCTTATAACAGGCAGGAAACTGACTCCTCCCTGCAGAGGGTGGTGCTTTCACCCATCAGCCCTCACATCATGGAGCAGAAATAGATCTTGAACCCATTGATAACTGACCTATTTATGCAGTGGTACCACCTCAGTGACAGATCCAGTGCCATTTTGGTGGTATTGCAGACTGTGGGGATGTTGCCTCATTATTCCCATCAGTGGCTTTATGACCATACGGCTGATTTAGCTAATTAGGTGATGATTTTATTTAGCATTATCCACTTTTAAGGCAGCCAATCGTGGTGTTTCTTACTGGTGAGTTTGCAACACCGTTGCACATACCAGACGAAACTGTTTGTAACTGCGCATGTCTTCTGTGTTGAGAATATTTAGGATTTGTTTCTAGTCCCATGTGAACATGGTGCCACATGTAGGCTATATACGTGTCAACATTAACATATAATCTAAACTGATGTGGATTAAATTAATTTCTTTTTCCTAGATTGTCCCTGTTTTCTCCTCTTTGCTCACTCTGTTCACACCAACATTTGCAGCTTCAAACTAACAGAAACCTCCTTCATTTCTTTATTTTCTTCACAGAGACGTTAAAAGTTGCCAAAACTTTTTGTTGAGTGACTTTATAAAAGCAGCGGCAGGCTAAACGAAGCTGTTCTGCTCCCTGTAAAAACGTGTGAAAGGATGATGAAGACACGATGCTTCTGCTGCGATGAGAGAAAAAGAGACGATAAGTAAAGCAAAAGCCATAAAAAGAACTGAAGGAGAGAAAAAGGGATGAAAGGAAGATGCATATGTGAGGGGAAAGAAAGGAAAAGTGCGACGTAGGACTGCTACGTGTGGTTTCTGGGCCTCATGGAGGGAGAATCGAAGATAACACTTACAGCACACACACTCAACCACACCCGCCCACTTAACAAATTTATTTATGTACAGCTCAGCTACCGCTCCCACCCCCTCCATTCACACTGACTTTCCCTCCCTCTTTCTCCTCATCTTCTCCTCCCTTCATCATCCCTCTCTCTCTTGCGGGTCATGGGAGATAGCGCAGAGATAAATATCGCAGGCAATAAAAGGCCCGCATCATGAATAATAAAACAGCCGTAATCCCGAGCAATGATTTATACATCTGATGGCCGTGCACACGTGCAGGCAGGGAGTCGCACATCGAGCGGCGTTAAATTGAGACGAATGGTGATGCAGGATGTGGGACCGGTGCTGGACACACACCCAAACACACACTTTCCCCACTCACAGACACAAACACCCACCCACATGTGCTAAAGATCAATGCTGAAAATATGGAAAGGTGGAAAAACACTGTTTCAGTGTGGGATGAAAGAGAGAAACATATTCTGATCGGTGACGGTAAGTATAAGTTTATTCTCAGGATAGTTTCATATGAACCAAAAGACTCAAAGGACCATCATGAACCGTCATCTCTGTTGGCTGTTCTACTCCCATCAAACACTCAGTTGGGTCCTATGAGGGCCGCTGCCTGCAGGTGTTCATTGTTTTGCTCAGATTAAATGGATCCAACAGCCTATAGAATTTGGACAATGACTCAATATGAGTCAGTTGTGTTGGAGACACTTTGCTTTCTGCACTTCAAAGCTGGATTTCTCTTATCCAGGTAACCTCAGGTTCTCTGTTCACAGACACGGGTTCACTTCTTACCAGGGTAAATCACCATGGTAACTTACGCTGAGAGGTTAATCTACTCTGGAGCAGGTTATATTCTGGATAAGATATCAGCAAGTATAAAAACACCACCTCCTGACCAATCATCTTGGAAAATGGCCGCCCATCTTTAGAAGATCCCATCCACAGTAGAGTGCACTCTGTGTGTACCCGTGGGGTATATGGGGGTGTATGAATGGGCTTATGGGGGAGGAGGAAGACAGTAGGTGTAGTGGACCCAATATATATCATATTGTCTACAGAAGATACATGTTAATATTATCTGTGCTAACTGATTACAGCAGGT
>JBAMHV010000010.1:5090731-5108096 GCA_037177535.1 Pseudomugil gertrudae
CTGCAAAGTTGTGGAACAAACTGCCGGTGGAGATTAAACTTTCACCAACTGTAGAAACGTTTAAATCCAAGTTGAAACTTTTCTTTTTTCATGCGCCTATGAATAATATCTGCACGGTATTTTTAATCTAACCTGCTTTTAATGACTTATTTAATTTATGATTTTGTGATTTCTGCTGTTTTTATGCTTTTCTGTTTCAATCTAAAGCACTTTGAGTTGTCTTGTACATGAAAGATGCTATACAAATAAACTTGCCTTGCCTAATAAAGTATTTTGAAACCACCTTCCAGGAGCTCACAACTGCAAGCACGTACTGCTGATAATGTCAACTTTTATTTTCTACAGAATTCAATATTCTTAAATTACCTTTTCCTTAGTTTTCTCCTTTTATAGTAGTAAGAACATATTCTGCTATAATTTATACTTTGTTGATTAAAAAAAGATTGTGTTGAAACCACAGATATAATAAAAGGGAATAAAAAAAAAAAGTCTCTGGCATGAAGGGAAACGCTACGCAACAAGTCAGTCAAACAGAAGCTTCTCAAGTTTAGACACTCAAGACATTTATCTCAAATGTTCTGTTCCTGTTAAAATTCAAGTCTAATTGTGGAAAAATGGCATAAAAATGAAACATTGAGTGTAATTATTGATGAAAACGAGATATGGTTTTATTATGCACATTTTCTGCAGGAAAGTTCATTCATTTTCATGGAGTGACTGAGGAATTTTGAATTTCAGTCTATATACACACCCAACTGGTGTCAAGTATCGCACCCACACCAAAGCCAAGTTTTGTGTGATTAATCAGGACACAATGTTCAACTTTAGCCCAACAGGTGGCGTATTTATTCTGATACATTAGATTGAACAGCAGCATGAAAATAAAAAGTTATCTTAAAGCAGAACAAAAATCATGTTTCAAGTCTTCTGAACAAAAAGCTTTTATATAAAATGTCTTCTGGACAAACATTCACATTTCCTGAAAGTACCAACCGAACACTGAATATTCTTTAATAAAAAGCTTAAAGTGAACATTTTGCTCGATATGAAAAGGTTATCACCCAAGTAAAATAAAAAAAAAACAATCATTTAGTTCTGCAGCATGAAGATTCTAGCACATCTTCCTATCACAAAGAAAGACCTGTTGGGATAAAAACTTTCCACTTAGTGTCGTACTCATTGAGTTGCCTTGATTAGACAAAAATGTAAAAGGCTTTACAAAAGGTTTCATTCTCTGCTAAACTTTGTAAACTGGAAATGTCAATACATCAGCTAAATTTAATAAAATAAAATATTCCCTTCTACTTTTGTGTAATGAGCTGTAAGCAGACTTGTTCCTTCAGGACATTCAGACAGAATAAGGAAGGAAGCACTGCGTTCACACAGATTAAATGTTCCCAATAAAAATTTAATTATGGTAAATAAAAAAAAAATCCAATTTCAAGGATTGTTGATTGGATTCGTTACATATTTTTCTGCATTACATATAAACCAAAAGCTCAAAGCCTGAGAATATTCAGGTGTGTACAGATCAAAAGTTTCTCATCACATCAAGCTGCTCTGCAGTTCTTAGTGAAACAATAAACACTTGACCTGAGGAGTCCATTTATCAGGATAACTATGTACTATATTCTTTTATCTGTACAGTTCCTTGTGTGATCTTATAAATTGCAGCCAGCATGACAGTTTCAATCAGTTCATAGGAAATATCCACATGTGGTGAAGACTGGATGGAAAGATCAGTAGCAGGTCTTCCAGCTGTGGGCGACTTTCCCTCGTCCCTGGCTTTAATGACAAGGAAAACAAATTAATGATTGTTTAACCAAGGCTTTATCAAGGTATTAATTATACACACCTTGTCAGCTGTCAAGCTGCACAGTCACTGGAGATGAAGTCTGTGGAGGCTTTATGTTCTGGCTTCCATCTTCACATTCTGGATATTACAGGTCGCTACATTGCTCTGGTCTGCAGTTCTGAAATGTAAAAGGATGCTCAGATCTTCATGGTCTACTGAAAAAAGCTTGCAGCAGGCTGCTCCTTTGACACATTACTGGTTAAAAGCAACCCTTGCATCCAGTAACTGCTTGTGTTCACACGAAGTGGAAGGGCTAACATTTTTGAGCCAAACGAAACACATTTTTACCCAAGTGTCCGATTACAATATACCAGATTTAGATCACCCTATAAGATCAGTTCACCTTTTAGGTTCTCTTTGCAAATCACTGGGAAACGGTCACATGCGACATCCAGTTTTTGGGGGAAACTGGCCTTAAACTGTGAAAACATTTCTAGATTTGTCAGTTCAAACGACATTAAGCGTCAGGCTTTCTCAAAGCGAGCTTTTAACTGCTCGATCATTATGCTGCAGCACTCCCTGTAACACACACACACACACACACCATGATGCTGCAGCACTGAGCGGCCTCAGACCTGTGTCTGGTGTGGATTTCCGCTGTTACCGCCATTGCTTCAAGTTCAGCTCCACAGAACTCTTTCGCTCACGTCAAGTCATCCGTCATTGGTCGAAATTCGCCCGCTGGGGCTGCTCAGATTTAACCCAAACGAGAAGCAAATGAAGGGGGCGTGTCACACTACCTGTCAATCACGCAGAGTTCAGTGAAACTGTTGATCCACTTGGGCTCGAAATGATTAGCCCATTTTTAAACAATTAGGTGTTTTTTTTTTTAATTTGCTGCGTTATTAGTTTTGCTCTAGGTATTGATGGTTAATCAAGAATTAGAACAACCTTTTCACAGTTTGTAAAAAAATATTCATTAATGTATAGTTTTTTTCATCTTTTCCAAGACATCCAGGGAGGGCTAAGCCCCGTTAGCCCACTTATACCAGCCACCCCTGCCCCGCATCATACATACATTTCAGTGTTCTCCTCCTTCGGGACTGCAGGCTGAAACATGGACAAAGGGCCTCACGGGATGACCAGTCACCTGCTGATAAACGAGGATGGGGTTGATCTGAAATTACAAACAGCAGCAGAGGAAATGATGGCCACAGTGTTTAGGCTACCTCCTGATAACGCAACACTGACTGCAGCATGCAGAAACCACACACCTACGCAGTAATGGCTGGACATCCTGCAGCTACTCCGTCAGAGCGTCCTCCAGAAGTCTCCATCTTGGCAGAAACATCCTCACTGGGTCTGCTGCAGCTGGTCATTCAGAGGTAATGGTGGATCATGCCCAGTCAGTTTCTGGAACTCAAAGTTCACTTTCTAAACATGAAAGCTGGATTTTTATGTAATCTGTAAAATTACAAGTCAGTGATTTACAACTTACAACTCCATCTGTCTTCATGAAACAAGCAGACATGAGCAGGATGGGTGAGTCTGCAAACACAAGGCAGAACTTAATGGCCAAATATTTTCTGCAAGTAGCAACCAAACTGCTCAACACCTACTGTGAAATCTTCCAGGCCAGGCTCAGTTTCATGGAGACGCCAGTTTATTTCAGGTCCTCCAAGCATTACGGGTCCAGCTCTATATAAAAAAAAAAGTTTATAAAAATGCAAAATGTGCCAACATTAGCAGGTGGGTGTGAACTTACTTATGAAAACTGCTCTGAATCAGTGTTCAGTCTCTCAGTGTCACTTTCATGTTCACTTGAGTCATCACTTCCCAGCTGTCTTGTAACCTGTTACAGAATTTTAGGTTTAAGGTTGAGTAGAGCATGCTACATAGAAGAAAAAAAAACTATTCACAAAATTATGTTTACTTTGAGGTTTTGCCGCCATCTTAAAACTCGTCATGCCAGTTGGACAGCGAAAGGAACTTCCACAACGATGTGCTGAAAAACAGTGAAAAACATTTTGTATTTGTTTTTATACAAGCCAGAGTCACAGAATTTGTGGTAGCTGATCATGCCTTAGTTTGCAGTCTGGATTCCAGACTTACATGAAGCACTCTGGAGGAGGCAAGGATCTGGAGCTCTGGAGATTCAGATGATGCTCAGGCCTCGAACGCTTATGGTCACAAACGGCAGCATCTTTTCCTCGAACTCACAGCTGAGTCAAACAAAGTCATATCAGAAAGATACTTGCATGCACAAGTATGAAAAGTCAAGTATCAAAAGAAATACCGAATCACTGTGTGGGACATGTGCCTCAACGACGATCTTCCGACTCCTCCAGGAAGAGACATCTGATTGGCAGCATTCCATGTTGACTGGTCCAACTGGAGAAGCAGAACTCCTGCACCTAATAGGACCTTCACCTGTGAACTTGATCAGAACCAGTCTCCCACCACCACATCCTATTCTACCGAACAAGGTTTCCTTTAAGCCGTGACTAAGATGAGAATAAGAAACTATAGTCTGCAAACTGTCAATTCACCCAACATATCCAGTTTCAGAGCATTTGAGAAACCTGTCAGTGACGTGTTTGGACTTTAATTTAAAAATTCTGCTTAATCCCTGTGACCCTGCAGTTTATTTTAAGCTGCTTTAATTAGTTTACAGAGTTTCTCGGTCAGCGAGTGCCATTTCATATCTGGCAGCAAAGCTACAACAGCTAAATGCATTTGCACAACAGGCTTCTTTAACGATGCTGGGGAAACTTTCTATCCAACAATGTTGTATCTAAATTGTTGATTTATTAAGCTAAATAAGGATTTTACCACTTTAGTTCCATTAAGTCAAGTCAAACTGCAAAGAAGAAAAGCTTAAAAGTGGTGTTGCAGAAGTCTTGAATGGGGCGCCCATTTAATATGCACCTGTCATCCCAGTTTCTCTTCCACAGAAGAGCTTTCTGCTTAAGTAAACACTCTTCGGGTTGCATCCTTTGCCGACTAGTTGGTTGCAGACATCCTACACACCTCCAAGAAATCTGCCAGGTTGGCAAGATCTAGTCTTCAACTGTACTGGACCCTTAGCGTGGGGACTTGCACCCAGACAGTATGGTTGAGATCCATGTTGGGGATATAATGCAGAGGGAACACATGTCTTTCTTGTAGAGGCACAGCCGTGTGTTTTAAAAAGGCAATCTTAAAGCTGAGCAGGTCCCGAGGAAAGATGCCAGATCCTGCACACCCTCATCCATGCAGTTTGATCTAATAATTCACCAACTTTATTTTCCTCCGCTCTTGGTGCTTCAGACCCCATTCCAAATCCAGTTGGATTTTCTGAACGGCGTCACCACCCTCTGAACTGTGGCATACCAGTGCCTCAGTCCATACCACCGTCCACCACTTGCATCCTGTCCACACCTCCAACTTTGTACCAGTCACCAATGGATCCCCTCTGCTCTAAAGCTGGGCTTGCCTCTGCACTCAAGAAAAGGCCAGTGTCAGAAGCCATGATTAAGACCAAGCGCGTTGCTTGTTTGTCGCCAAACTGCCAGCTGCTTTTATATCAGGCTCAGAGTTTTTAGAGGTGCAGCTGTACTCCTTATCAAGGTTCTGGATCAGTTGCTTCAATTTTATCCATTACACACCATGCTGTTGAATGAGTCTTTCCATACAGAGTGGCTTCTGAGGACGTTTGCAGATTTAAGCACAGATGACAAAATGGCAGCAATGCCGACTAGTATAAAGAATAAGCCAGTTTGTACAGAGCTGTAGGCGTTTGCCAAGACCATCAGCAAATGCAGATCAGTCCTTTCCCGTTTAGTACGCTGTTAAACAGCAGTAAAACTCCATCCAAGACACATTTACTGGTCATGATAGAAACAGGTTTTCACAGATTTGCACGCTGCCGTTCCTTCTGAGCATTCTTTTGCAGAATGCGTGATATCTTCAAACATCTTCCGAAGAGTTCATCTGCAGCAGGAAGTCCTTCAAGTTCTTGCATTAACTCAAGTCCAGAGCAAATATTCAACAGACTGATCCAGAGATTTGTAGACCCTTAGCCTCATGTCGAGTTCCACGTCCTCAACATGGCTAAAGGTTCAGCTCCGTCTGGTCACCGCTAAGCTCACCATCCTTTTAGGGATGTGGTTCTCTGCAGAGAAACTGATCCGTGATTGCAGTTTGATCTAGCTGGGGCTCACAAAGCATTCAGTTCATTTTCAGCATCCTAGAATCATGATCCCAACCTTTGTAAGATTTTTGCAGAGCTGTGGGAATTGAAGTAGTGATAAGCTGCAGCTCTGTCTTCTATGGTTCAAAAAGTATTCAGAAACATTGTGGCTGGCTTTCCTTACAGCCAACTTTAAATTTCTTCATCATACATTCCAACAAATTCTCATTCTCAGTCAGTTTCTCACTTTTTGACCACTTTGTTTCCACAACATATTATGTTTGACCGACCTCACAGAGCACAGTAGCTTTTCTGTCCCAGCCATCCAACCCTTCAATCCTCAGTCCTTTTCTTAGAGAGGTTCCAGATACTTTTTCGCTCAATCATATGTCGTCAGTCTACATTTCAGTCTGTTGTCCCTCCAGTTGTTGTAGTTACATTCCTGTTGCATTTGTGGTAGCGTAGTGCGAAGTTTGTGACCCATTAGTAACTCAGCAGGTGCACCTCTGTAGCTTACTAAAGCTAGGTATGGATCAGTCTTGGCGTCTTCAGCCTTTTTTTTTAGCAGCCTCTTAATCTGTACTCCCTTTTCTGCCCAACCATTAGCCTGTGGGTACAAGGGACTTGAGGAGATTCGTTTGAATCCATAATGCTTGTCAAAAATCCTTGAACTCCCTGCAGATGTATTGCGGGTCGTCAACGCATTGTGGGATCTCATGTCTGGCAAAGAACCCCTTCATGTGCACAATAACTGAGGTGGTGCTGGAGAGTTGTACTACCTCAGGGTAGTTTGAGTAATATTCATTGACGAGGAGATTGTTTTTACATATAGATGAAATGTATGAGCCCACCTTTTGCCAGGGCACAGTGGGAAGGCCGGTAACCAGCATCTGCTCCCTAGCTTGTTTGTAATAGTGTTACTTTATTATTCCCAGAAGAAAATTCAAATTATTTCTCATTTCATTTAATCATTTAAGGCAGATTTTACATTCCGAATAGTTTCCTTAATTTCTTCGTTTATACCTGGCCAGGGCTTCACTTGCCCTTACATTTTTCCACTCCTAGATGTCCTTCGTGTAGACACTGAAGCATTTCCTGGTGCATGGTTTGTGGAATAGCAATCCTGTTCTTTCTCAGCAGGTGGCCATTTGACGTACACAACACTGCTCTCACAGGGAAAAACTGGATATACTTTGACCAGTCAGTGTTCACACACACAAAAAATAATAAAAAAAACTTTGCTTAGTCCTAAGTCTTTTGCAGTCTTTTCCAATTTCTTGCAGCATGACATCTGATGCAGGCAGGGAAGCGGTGACCATGTGTGCTTTAGCCTCTTCTGCTGTAATACTTTCAGTAATGTCACCATTTGGTGCTGTTCCTCGAGATGGCTTGTCAGCAAGCACTGTACATTTACCTGGTGTGTAAATGAGATCAAAGTCATAGCGCTGCAGGGTCATCATGCATTGGATTCTTGGAGACATGTCACTTTTGTTCTTTTTCCAGATTGAGGGGAGCTTCTCAGTCTTGGTCATTGCTCTCGATGTATAAGCATCTAGTTGCCATTTTTCTTCCTTTTACAGCTCCTAGTCTGTCTCTGATGCATCTGGGAAGATTTGTTGGCTTTGTTAAATCAAAATATGTTAAGACGGGTTCAGTTTCTTTTTTTAGTCAAGAATCCAGAGGTATTGGCACTCTCCTTGGGGCATGTACCACAGGTACAGTGTCTTGAGCTGTATTTTATATGTACAGGGAAGTGTGCCATGTCCATTGAAGACAGCAGAGCATTTAATCACTATACTTGTACCACCTTTGTTTTGTGTCATTTTCATGTTTGAATGGTCCAAGTTTTTCTCGTCAATCTGGTAGATTCTCTTAACCAGTCCTAGATATTCTGATGGTTTGTCACCCAGAATAGCTTCATGTCCACTTGGCACTTTTGTGAACGTCAAGTTGTCGTTTTTCCTTTTGCAAACACTGAGCAAACAACTATTGGGCTGGTTGTATGCTTTTAGGGACGTTTCCCCGTTTTCAACTCGGTTTTTTTGAGTGATTGCAGACCAATTTTGTTTATCCAGTTAGCTTTGTCTCCTGTGTCAATCTTACAGGTCACCATTGTTCCATTAACCAATAAAAAAGGAGCGTTCCATTCATCTTTTACTGCACATGCAGCACATTCTGTGTCCTTTGGGTTTTTAGTTTGCATATAACTCCTCGACATTGAAAATTGTCTCCCTCAGATCTTCACCATCTGAGACTCCTTGTAGTACATAGACTTCTTTTGGTGCAACACATTCTTGCATAGTGATTTTTTTGTCTGAGAGTTTCACTACACTTTTTAAACTGCATTTGGCAGTCTTAGATCTCATCTTTTTGTTTAAGCTTGAAACGTGCTTTTCCTTTCATCACCGCATTCTTTTGCACATTTTCTTGGTTAGCTAGCTCACTGGCTTGACCAGTCTTTATGCCACTTTCCAGTGCAAGATCCATTACCAACAGCTTTATGCGTAATTTCTTCTCGGTATCAAATACAATCTGATGCCTCATCATTGAGTTCTTTAGATAAGTAACTCATTGCAGAGTTAGAAACTGTTGCATGGGAAAAAAAAAATAAATTAGTCGTGAGACATCCCAAGATTGTGCAGCGTAGATTTCCACTGATGAAAACTCATGTTGCATACAGACAACTGTTACTTTGAGAGATTTTATATGAAATGGCACCAGTCAACTCCTTCGGGAAATGCTCAAGAAAATGACTCTCATAACCAGATCAGTTTGGTATTTCATCAAACTTCTTAATTGTAAAGCCGCAGACAGTCTTCCTGTAAAATCTGAAAGGTAGTTAGTGAATTCAGAGTCCAGATGATGTGATTCAAGTACTAGTCCAGCAGAACACTGTATTCTCAAGTTTACAAAGTCCTTTTTAGTCTTTCAAACTTGCACAATTTCCAGTAACAGTTTGTAGTTTCATGTGTTGTAGCCCAGGAGGAGTGTTATTCAGTGATGCCAGATCACTGAGTAAATTCAGTCATACCATACATGATTAATAGGAACATGTCCTTGTGGACTCAGGATCACATGAATATTACAGAAACCCGAAGGCAAAGGATGGTGTACCAGTACTAAATACTGGAACCTTAAAACTTTGTCCATTTCCAGAGCAAGGAAAATCTGACCTTCATTAAACAATTTGAACACCACGGTTCCATAGCTTGATTCAGCCACTCTTCATTTAGGATAGTTTCCACAGTTCAAGTCTTAAATCCAAAAAGGATAAAGTACCTTTGGCTCCTCATTTGATTTTAAATGTGGCCATTTGATTTGAGCTCTGCTTTTTCATGTGAAGACATGATTTTTAACATTGTGATCAGTGTCCAAACTTAAATTGTTATTCCATTTGAGAAGCAATTTCCTCCTTTGCCACAATGGAGAATGCCCACCAAGACTTTCCTTGGGTCAGAACTGGGTTATTTTTACAAGCCATCCACTATTGGCTGTCATTTAATTCCTTTAGTCTTTTTGTTGTTGTGGTTGATTAAAAGTATCCCACCTTTATCCTGCAGACGCATTCATGGAGCTGTAGCTTTTAATGAATGATAATCCACTGAGAGGCTCATTAAAATCGGTCAAGGATAGGGGAGATGAACCAGTACTTGACCAGCAACAGTGAAATCTTTATGGCGTTCGATTAGATTTGGAAATCATTTTAAAAAAAAAAATTTTTTTAAGCAACCAACTTCTGCTTCTTGGCATATCCACCTCAGCATGGTCAAACTTTCAGTGGTAATAAATACCATTTCATAGATCTGCTTCCAGCTGTTGCATGCATGGCATCATGGATAAGCGGTCTCCTCTGCTCACTCATTTAAATTCATCTTAAATCCTTCACTGACTTTTGCCCAGCAATCCCACCCATTTTTTTCATGTTGGCAGACCATCTCAGTCACCTTTCTTGCCAAACACTGTTTAATGACATTTCTATGCAGCTGGATCCTTTACCGTTGTCCAGTGTTTGGACTCATTGAGGCAGACAGTTTACCCGCACATTTCCAGAACTTGTCCACTATTGACTCTTGTAAAGTTATGTAGCAAAGTATTAAAAAAAAAAAAAAGAAAAAAAGGTCCGTTTAGCATCCCAGAGTGGAAATGTGAACCAAATAAAGATTTGAGTGCGACGTACTGAATCCAGTCTTTGTTCCAAAAAGCTTCTTATGACAACCACTGGTGAAAAATTGTTTGAATGGGGACAGCACATCGAACAGTGTCGACCCATGTAAAACGTTTGAGAGTCCTCTTCATAGCATGTACAGTAAGTTTTGCAGCCTCGTTTTTCTGAAACATCAGATGAGTCTTCCACTCATTGTCTCATGTCAGGTTGCTAAACTGCTCATTGTTTTTATTGGCATTCCTGCAGGTGGTCTTTGATCAATCTGAACATTTGATATTCTTGAGCTTGTAGTTTCAGTGACAAATGGCAGCTTTTGATTTGATGCATTAATATTCATTCACAATTTCCTTAGCCAGTTTAATGTGCCACTTTACAGCTGGCTGACCACCGAATCCTTGCCCAGGTATTAATGTCTTGCTCCTCTGGTGATCAGCAACATTTTATGAGCCAGGAATCCATAAGTCTTACCCCTTTGAAAATTCCATCTGAAGTCAGAGTAAATCCAAACCATAGGTTTTCTTAATCAATCATAGAACAGTTTGGTTGTTATGGTACCACTGCTCATCCCACAGATTGGCCATGTAACTCACTACTTCCACATGTGCCGTGAGCACTGCACCACAAGTCTGCTTTCACAGCATCATCTTAAAGCACTCAGTTTGGCTTTTTACTTTGGACTGTTGACTTGGGCTCCATTCAAAGCACATTCAAAGCACATCCCAGATGCATAGGTACACACACTTCCAAAAGTAATTATTCATATTGTCCACAAGCCAAAGTAGTTGGGGTTCTAATCAAGTTGGTCTTGTTTAACTGTACACATTTCCAGTAGGAGTTCAGTTGCATTCTGACCATCTGAAAATGTGAAGTTCCCCCTTTTTTTTTTTTAAAGAAAAAAAAATTATGAACCATGCTCAACATTTGCATTTTGATTACGCTGCATCATGATACATGCTTAGCAGGACTAAGGCCACCTGGGTCATAGGACCTTCTTTCCTGCCCAACCAGTTTCCATCATGTCAAGGTGTTTGGCATTGCAGTTCTGACATCTTGAAGGTAGTGTATAACAGTAACATGAAATTGGATGTGGCCAAAGCAAAGTGCTTTTATCTTCATAGATCAGCTCAGATTCTTTTTGCCATCCAGCTCGTTCCATGGCAGCAAGTGTGCCAGCAAGAACCTTGTTAACATCTGGGCCCAGACTATTCAGGCTCACACCACTGACTGTCTGGCAGCTGTTTGCATAAATCCCAGCTGACATGGGTTTCTGCAGCCTCCCTCAAGTATCCATCTCAGCAACTTGAGCGGCAGTTTCCATTTTAACCAAGTTTGCTTTGTGAGGAATACACAGCTTTATTTGGAAGGAAGACAGTCCTCTAACAAGGGATCCTTCATATTCCAGTGTGGTACATTTGCATAAATGGTCATCTGCATCATACAATACCCACACTACAACTTTAAGCACTCACTACTCAGGTTTTTGCCCTCTGGTTGAGTTTCCACAGTGGCAGCCACAGCTTTTTGCTTCATGTGCATCACTTATGCCATCCCTTCTCCAAACAGTCCATGGAGTCTGGGTTGGTTTAGAAATGAAGACTTTTTTGGATTGTCCAACAGTTAAATCAATGCCTCTCAATCCTGCAGCTTATGGAAATCTCACTGCAAACTTCCATTAATTTGGGCGAGGCTGCTGGTTCAGTCATGGCCAAGTGCAACAGTTGACATAAGCTTCTTCTTTAGTCTTTCCAGAGTGAAAATTAAAAAGTCATTTTCAGACAAGGCAAGAACAAGCGCTCTGTCAGTAGGAGCCATAGCTTTAGATGGCTGTGCACCTCCTGTTGCTCCTCCATAGACCTTACATGTCCAGCAATTGATGGGTGAGGATAATTTCTTCCCGATTTGAATTAGTACCATTTCCACTGCTTCTAGTTAAGCTCCAAGTTCGTCCTGAATTAGCCTTTTGCCATCATCAAAACCGAAAATCATCTTTAGACGAGGCTTTGTGTCCCAATGGTGTTGCATATTACAAGAAAATGCCATTGTGGTTGTTTTCCAGATGCTCATGACTGTTCAGTTTTTACTCAATTTTCTGCAAAGTGCAGAAGTGCAGTTTAAATTTAGTAGTTTTTCCTCCATGATGTAATCTGAAATGGATAAGTCCCTCTTTGCTTTTTCACAAAATGTTTGTTGCTCAAAATCCAAACCGCAATTCTCCAAAGTTCTTTTGACACCGTTCCCACAGTTCCTTGGGGAACAGTCCATTTTAGATGTTCCATAATGATTATAGTCTTCAAAGTCAATACAGGCAAGATCAGGATGTGTCAAAGATTCCTTAAAGCAAGACTACACAGCACAGGTGAATTTCCTAAATGAAATACCTTCCTCCAGCGACACATCAAATGGCATTTCACTAAAATGTGTTGGCTTAACTCCATGAAAACAGTAAGCCTTCACAAGACAAAGCCTTTATGCAAGTTGAAATGGACCACAGCAGCTTTGAGTTTAGGCTGTGGGCTCCAGAAGGTAATGTCATTTATCCACCTTTCCACCAGTGAATTTGACAGTTGTCTGAACCAGTAGTAGCAGGTATTGATCTTCACACAGACGCAGAGATTTGTGCCGAAAGCAGCTTGGACCAACCATCATAAGAAACCTTTGAGATTCCAGCTGATAATGAACCCGTCCCATTGTCTCACTTTCCTCCTTTGATAAGTCGTTCCATAGCTCATGCCACTCTTGTTCAGATCGATTTGATTGCTGTTCATTCAAGTAAACCATTATATGGATTTGCAAGGTAAACCACATTCATCTTCACATCTTGCTTACTGTCCATCTATGCTGCAGTCATGTTGCAATGTTTGCTTTTAAAATAGAGTGCATTCAAGTCAATGGTAACCATTTTAATTTGATTCACACATTTGGATGCATCCAAGAATCAGTCCGCTTACAGTTTGACAAGAAATTCATTTGGATCTTTGACCTCTTTGGTTGTCTTGCAGAGTTATTCATGGTCATCACCTCTTCAGATCTCATTCAGTGGTACAGTTATGCATGGAATTAAGAGCCCACTGGAGTTAGACCAGTCACCTCATCTTGCAACAGGCTCTTGAACATATCCAACACCATTGTCAGGACAGACTTTTGCTTTTTGACAATCCATCTCAGAACATTCAGATTTCAAACTTGTCTTGTTCATACACAGGAATTTTATGTACCGTTCACAGTAGCTTTTAACTTCATACAAGGCTTTACAGTAGTCTGATATTGTCCATTATACACCAGCAAGCATTAATTTACCACATTTCCCCTTGTGTCCATTGTCGAGTTGAGCATCTTTGATCAGTAGGAATGGGTGGGTCAACTTAAGGTGGAAAAAAGGAGCTTTTTAAAATCAAGTATTGCATCAAACCATTATTCCATTTGTTGAGCAGAGTTACCGACCCCTCTGTCAGTTTTATTCATTAAATCCTCCTCGTGTCTCATACAACCAGTCACATGTGCTCGGAACCTTTTACTCATTTGGTGTCCACCTTGCTTCTCAAATGTTACATCTGTAGAAGGACTTGCAGCTGCAGGGAACCTCCATATGGTCCCTGTAATGCAACAGCTTTCTGAAGGATTAGTGAGCATAATTGCCACCAATGAAAAAAAATGTACATTTATTAACTGGTAGCTGGACTCAATTTGAAGAATGCAATAACTTTGTACACAGTTCGTTCGTACACTTCAGAGTGGTAAATATGGTTGGTTCTTTAAACGGCAGACAGAAGAGTTTTCCATTTCCACCAGTACCGGTTTCATGATGGCCCAAATTGTTAAAGCTTGTATATAGTTCAGTTTAACCACTTTGATTCGTTTCCTCAGTTTGCTTTTATTCATCTGGTTTTGCATACATCAGTTAAAAT
This sequence comes from Pseudomugil gertrudae, assembly GCA_037177535.1. NCBI lineage: Eukaryota > Metazoa > Chordata > Actinopteri > Atheriniformes > Pseudomugilidae > Pseudomugil > Pseudomugil gertrudae. The sequence continues at coordinate 5,104,768 of JBAMHV010000010.1, forward strand.
GTTCTTTGCATACATTGCTTCACTTTTTGCATGTTGCCAGAATCACCAAACCTTTGAAAACTCCCTCAATTCCAGTGTTGCAACAAATTATATGGAGCTTCTCTGCAAGGATACTTGAAAAACAAAATGCACCCAGTCCTAAGATTCAGTAAGGTTTTCACATCAGCATAGTCCAGTAGACTGTTCAGGGATGTGGGCATCCTTCTCCCATGTTTTCCATTCCGCTTTGTGCTCATGTACTACTAAGACCAAATCACTTTAATGCATTTCCCTTCTAAAAAAAAAAAATAAATAAAAAAAATTTTTAAAAAAAGCAGCGACAGTGAGGGAAACTTATGCTTTTACTGGTTAAATGCAAGATAACTTGTTTCCACATGAGAACAGATCAGCCATCTTGAGTACATTACATTTCCATCAGAACTTGAGACCATGAGACTGCGCCTAAGCCACATATTGTCCAACTTGTGCTCGTTTGGCATTCACCCACAATGCAATGCGCTGAACCCACAATGCACAGCTTTAATCCAATAGAGGGGGAAAAAAATTCCCCATATGATGTAGACTTCCTGAGCAAGGTGTCCAGGGCCCTCCAGAATGTGAGCTAAAGGCAGCCATGAATGCATCCCTCATTCCCTTCAAAAATGGTCCCCAAGCTAATCTGATGTTCCACGCAACCATTTTTCCTGGAAAGTGTATTTTAACAAGAATATACAAGTTTAAGTTATTAATGGTAATGTATTTGACTCACTCATAAGTCTGCCATTAGATTAAATGGAACAGTGTATTCAAAGTGTCCAAACACCAGACTGGTACTGGAATTGTACAAAGAGTTAAATAGAAAATTTCCCCATCAGCATTTTTCAATGAAGCCATCACATTCTCAAAGCATGCTTGAGTAATTTTAGTTTTATAAACGACAGAGCTACTCTGAAGGTAATGGGACATGCAAGAAATTTAAAAAAAAAAAAATAAAAAAAAATACCCCAAAATAAAACCCAGAAATCAAACAGTTTGAGTCAAGCAGAATGTAGAGGTCCTAGAACAATAAACCCACCAACATTAAACATGGAGTTCAAAACCAGACCCAAATGGGGTGTGAGGAGAAGAACCCACCAGCCCAGAATGTGAGAGGTCCAGACAAGACAGACATTGTACTTACTGAACACGTGGGTTTGAATCAGAACAGGAATTCAGACAAAGACACAGCTCCAATTGCAATGATACTGGAACAAATTGGGGGTTTTTTGGAACAGGTTTTAAAGGTCTCCTCGTTCTGAAGGAGAAATTTAGCTAAACTGTTTCCATTGATGAGCCAAAGTCTAAGACTTTCCATTGATTTAACAGGAAAAATTCTTAATAAAATTTACTTGATTACATTTAAAAAAAATCATGTAGGATGAACATACAAACCAACAGGATTTCTTGGAGATGAGGCATCACTGCAGCATCACTGTCACCATGTGGTTAGTCGGTAAATTAAAATTACTGAATTTCTGCAAAATATTTTAGGATAAACTAAAAATGTTTTTAGAATGATGCTTTTGTCGGCGATACGTTATAGCTGGTGTGGGGGTTGAAACCATGGCAACAAGGGCCACACAAATTGTTTCACAAGTTTAAACGGAAATTCATGAAAATCCAAAATTTGTCCAGAATAGATCAAGTTACATCGCTTCCTGCCTACAGACATCTCATGTGATTTAGTTGGATATTAAATGAAGGTACAATGTACTGATATCATGCTGCGTTGTGCTTTTTGAGCAAGCGCAGACTTACAAAAATGCTTCCAGTATTTACAGTCATTATGTACATATGGTTAAGCCCCACCCCCAAAACTGAAATTCCTGACGTATCTGACCAGTAATTACGAGGTACTCACATTTAACATTGTTGTGAATGATGAGATTTCAGAGACCCCAAACTTCCTTTTAAAATATGAGAAATCCATTCATTTAGCTGATGTCAACGTTTCCATTTAACACGTCGAGAACACCTCGATACAGCTACAATTCATGCAGGTCAAAGTTACTTGTGTTGTAGTACATATAAAATTAGAGCGGTGCACTAACCAAACCAGACTGCAGATGAACAGTTTTACATTAAACCATCCCATGCACCACAATGTTCTGCTATCACCAACATAAGATACTGTCTGCCAGCTTAAACCTTGAATAAAGCAAATAGTTGCAATGAATTCTAACCTGACAACTTTTAAAACAAGTACATTGTACCCACATGCAAGTTAGAGATTAAGCAGCTGAAGACATCTCTGTGCTTCCTGCAAAAATCAAATCCAACCAGTATGATACATGTGGAAAAAAAATCATTAAAAACCATGTTTTAAAACAACTTATCTTACAGATGAAGACCAGCAACAAGCTTTAGAAGCATCCGACTCAAGTCTTCAAAGAAATGGTTTCTCAGACAAAAAAAAAAAAAAATAGACCAAAAAAGAAGCTCAGAGAAGGACTTTAAAATGGGATGAGGGAGGGGAACAGACCAAAGACCTGATAGCATCCAAATTCTAAGAAACTGAAGGTGCTTTTATCACAATGAAGACTGAACTGAAAACAATCAGGGACAGTTATGGTCACAGGGGGGCCATGCGAAGACAGTTATGGCCACAGGGGGGCCATGCGATTGTGTAGTAAATCATTGTGCTGCATTAATGGTCCAACATAAATTTGAATAATTGTGTAATTCAATAGAAGTAAGGATGACTAAGGGTAGATGAAGCAGAGTCATGGCACGGCAGCCATGCAACCCTCAGTAGGATAATGGAACAGCACTTACCTTGGGTGAAAGAATTTTGCCAAGCTGGCTGCATTTGAGACAAATGGTCTAATGGGTAAATTTTAAAGATGGGATTAAGTTTTTAGTTTTAAAAAAGGGACATGAATTAATCGGGTCAGTGTTTTAGCACAAGAGGTAAACATTCTATGCTGGAACAACAGTTACAGTGCATGTTGGCATTAATGATTTTTTTTATCTGTCAACTTGTTTTAATGTGCACTTAAGAAAAAAAATCATGTATAATACTCTGTAGAAGATGTGAATTAAGAAAAGTGAAGGCACAGAATAAAAAAAAAAAAATCAAGTCTTACTGTTCGGAGATCTTCCTAGGAAGGAAAAGTTATTGCAGCAAATGGAAAAAAGTTCAGTCCACATTGTGACAGCAAATTAAGTCACCTTCAGCAGAAAATCAGAGATGAAAATGGAAGGGGGGGGGGGGGGGGGGGGGGTCCAGCCCGGCGGCTAAGAAAACCCTGGCCCGATGGCCAAAACCAGAGGGGCAACGAGGAAAAAACTCCCCCAGTGGGACTTCCTGT
>JBAMHV010000010.1:5108196-5118204 GCA_037177535.1 Pseudomugil gertrudae
TGCATGGTTGTTTGTCTATGTGTGTTGGCCCTGTGATGGACTGGCGACCTGTCCAGGGTGTACCCCGCCTCTCGCCCTTTGACAGCTGGGATTGGCTCCAGCACCCCCGTGACCCTGTTCAGGGAAAAGCGGTAGAAAATGGATGGATGGTTAATCCATTGGCTGCCAGCCATTGTTATCAAAGAGCCCCGTACTGCTGGCATCTTGACTTATCTTTGAGGACCCACCGAATATTGACTTGTGTGATCATAGATATGGATGGGAGCATGTGGCGGGCCCTCTTCACGGTGCATTTTGGGTTTGGTGCATGCACCCGACCAAATTTCTATGTACAGAAATCATAAAACCACAAAAGTCATCTTTTCACGGCAGTAAACGTTATAATTGAATAAAGATGTCTGTGGCAGCCAATGAGTCAAGGTAGAAGATTTTGTATTTTTATTTTGACAAGTGACTGTCAACTGCAGTATTCCTCAGAGGCATCATCTGACAGCTGTGATGCCAAAGTAGGAGAATAAAACCACAAAGCTTTTTGCTGCTCTCCTCAACTTCTGTGTCTTGTTTGAGTGCGTTTTATTTCGCGGTTACAGCAGCCCCTTCTTCCTAAAACTCTGGCTGTGTCTCAATACCGTAGTGCACTGGAATGTAGTGCACACTGCACACTTTTTTCATTAGTGGGCACTATTGTGGATAAATGCTGTCTCAAATAAAACACTGGATATTGGGCACTTACCAGTAGTGACGTACGACCGGTTAGACTGTTCTGCTTCACGCCAAAACCATTATTTTATGTCCCCTACACGGCTAAAAACTGCTAATATTTATGTATGCTAACTGTATTGAATCGGTTACCACAATCTCAAACAAATGATCGGTTATGTAGCAAGCTGCGGTATACAAAGAACTTCGAAATAACTTCATACTCATGTCTATACAAACGACCGCCATTATTTGGAAAGTCCAGCACTTCCTTTTCTGCTATGTCAGCAAGATGGCATCGCTTTAGTGCGTGAAGTATCCATCGTTTCACACTAGATTATTGCTGAATTTTAGGGCAGCATCCGAGTACTTTCAGTGCACTGACTTTTTGGCACAGTAGTGTTAGTGCATAATTGAGACACAACCTCTGCCTCCTCTTTATATCTTATGATGGTTATGTATACAACTCAACACTGCCCCCGTGAGATGGAGGACCAGCTGCTTGCATATCCTTCCTCAGCATAAATGAACCTTAAACTCAAATGTGTGTGCACATCACTGAACATCACAAAGCATGTGAAATGCATTTGGTAATTTCCACATATGATAGAAAAACAAATCTCCTGATAAATGTCACGGTGTGAAAGCAGCTCTGACACAAACACACACACACGTCATTTTCTCCTTTGTGATTTATACAGCACAGCCATGCACTTAAAAGATTGCAGTGGATTAAAAAAGTGTCAGTTTATGTTACAGTGCGTGAGTAAATCTATAGAAATACACTTAGTGGAACACTGAACGAAAATAGTAAAGTTTAATGTGCAATCTGCTGCTGAGGAGCTGGTTATTATCTGCAGTTAAACGGAGCCAGCAGGAGGTGCAGGAAGTGCAGCATCTGTCCACTCACACTTTTATCTCATTTCACCCATCTTTTTTTTTTCCCATTTCAAAATCTCACCGTCAGAGCTCACGTGCTCTGCTGTAGGTGTGTACGTGTGTGTGTTGTGTGTGTGTGTGCGCGAATGGGAAGGGGGGGATGGGGTAGGTGAGAAGCTAAGCTGACAGAGATGGACCGCTTTGCTTACCTGAGACGGCGGGTCCATTGTTAATGATGTTATGAACATCCAACGGGCCAACACACACGCACACACAGATGCTTTACAAACATCTACAGTACATGTTCACATACACTGCAGATGTAAAACAAATAAGAGGGAGCACATCTGGCGCCAAGATTAAAGTCTGTCATTAATAACTTGAAGAGACAAAAGCGGCCCTGATTCAAAAGGCTTATTTACACATGACACTAAATCTGCAGCTGCTTGCTGAGAAGAAGCAGAACTCTGTAAACATCCAGATCCAGTCATCTTTTCTTTATCTACTCAGTCAAATTCTTAAACTGTATTTTTTTCAGACTTTATCTTTAATCCAATCTTCACACGTGTCTATTCTCAGAGTGTTCCTGTGTTAAGTCATGTAACTCTGACCTTTGATTCCTATGATGTGACCTATGATACTCAGCAGCAGTGATGTGTCGTATGAACGAGCTGGTTCTAAAAGCCAATTGTAGTGAACAAAAAGAAATGGCTCAGAAGGGTTTTTATTTTTTGGGCACACCACCCAGTCAAGTGGTGAAGAAAGGCTAGAATCCCACTTCTTTGTATGTAAGGAAAGACATCTGGCAATACAGGAAGTGTAGTGGTACAGGTCCACAAAGCTGGAAACCAGATTACAATTACAAGTGTATTAAGGAAAATTTCCAAACTAGTAAATCTAAACTGTTATAATATTCAAACTTTGATTTGCTGGATGTGGTTGAGAGATCAGAGAACCAGAGAAGAAAAATAACAATGGGATGAAGACGATGCAGAAACCATCTCCCAAAAAAGACAAATACAGTTAAAGACTGAGACTCAGTTAAAGATTTTTAAAGAGAACATAAAAAACTTAATGGCTTTATGTTACAACTACCTCTGGTGTTTTCAGATGGATGAAACAGTGGTGCATCACTGCTACAAACTGGTGTAAAAAACCCGCTGGAGTGAACTCTGAATTCAGCCTTCCCACCTGTGGATTAACTGACTGTACTATGGGAATGTAAAAGATGCATGGAAGTTATAAAATGACAACTTTTTGAAACAATGTTGATATTTACAAGTGCCAAGGAGCAGAAATTAACTATGAATGATAGCAGAAAGACTGAACAATCCACGAAACGCTGTTATTTGCAATATCAGGTTCAATATGGTGCTTTCAGCAGACTGCATGCTACATATTTACATTTAGAAGTGTAATTTTTCATGAATAATCTGCAGTTATCTTGTGATTGTTCAGATTAAACATGATATGAGATGATATGACATTGTCATGAAGTGGTGCTATACAACTAAAGTTGAATTGAATTGAAATAAACCTCCCCAGATAAAACACCAACACTGCTTTTTATGTATGGAGGATTGCATCTCAAATCCAGTGTCCAGAGGCTGCACATGTAGCACAAACAGAGAATCTATTCATGACACTAAGATCAGCACTTTCCACATGTTCAGTGAACACGTAAAAAGCTGGACTACAGAGAGAAATGGTCACACATGGAGAAAAACCCAGTAAGATACAGTGCAACAGTAGCATCTTTAACCCTGCGTTTATCTAAATGCATCTCTTCTTGTCGTGCTTGTTCAGGAAGTAAATGACAAATTAAAGGCTTTTGAGTGATTTGCACATTTTTGCTTGTCTGAAAACCAAAAAACAGACAAAACTAAACATTTTGCAGGCAAGTGTTTTTGAGATTGACCCCCTATGGGTGCACTACTGTGACCTGCTGCCTCAGGATGTATTTTAATTTAAATCTCTCTTTCATCCCAACATTTTCCTCTTCACCCTCCTGAGGTTTGATCTGCTTCTATCCTTAGACATCTTTTCATCCAACATGATGCGCTCTCCTTCAGCTTCTGTTATTACTTCTTCTGTTTGTTTTACATGTCTTTCACCTCTGTCCCTCCTGCCTTTTATGCAGTTTTATATTTCCAGTCACACAAAGTCACCTGGTCTTCACATGAACCCATCATTGTGTTCAGATCCATCCTGAGCTCATTCACACTTCCTCCTCAGCCATATAATCCCCATGGAAATGATGTGATTATTTATTTAAAATTAAAAAGCTGATGATTAATTTCTCCTCAAATGCTGAATGATCCGGATCTAATTTAGTCCAGAACTGATCAGGACAGTGGATGGCTTGTGTAGAGGACAGGAAGGTCTAATCCAGGGATACCTGGTGAAGAAGAAGAAAAGAAGCACTAATGACAATGTCAGAGATTTCTACATCAAAAGTAAAAAGAGGAGTGGAGCTCATTGCATCACGAGACGTCACCTTACAGTCTCTACCTATATCAGCAAGACTAAAGGGATGGATAAGGGTCACCAAGCCATACCTGACTATAACATTTTTAGGAAGCAAAATTTAAAGATCATCTGAAAGGTAGAGAGGAGACATACTTCCTCTTCCAGGTCTGATAACCAAAGGTTCTGCCTCTTATTCTGCTTTGAAAACATCCAGGACCCTTCAGCACCAGGAGCAAACCCAGAGTGCAGAGCGGAGACCGCTCACCACAGAAACAGCTACACGCCCCCTCATAGGCAGAGAAAAGTCACAGCCAGATCAACACCTCTATCAGAAGGCACAGACCCTAGGGGACCCTGGGTGGTGGGCCACCAGCCATGTCAGTCACTAACCCGAAGGCACGAGTCGGGAATGAACCTTGGATCCCATAAACTTGAGACCCACCAGTCCAGACAGCTGCTTCCTGTGTCCCAGTGCCTGTCCCAGTGCCCCGACCAGGTGCTTCATAGACAGCAACGTGCTTCCCATCCCCATAATCCTTCTCCAGCCAACCCCCTTCCCTCATACCTCCCACAGCTAATCCCCCGATCCCCATAGCTCTAGGTGAGCCATACAGATACACAACCACATTTTTTTTTCTTACTTCATGGTTACTTCATCCTTTCAAATCCCCCCAATCTTCTAACCAGCTTCCAATCTGTGGGAGTGAACAATGAACTTCCTCTATGGTGTTGATGCTCCTTCCTTCCTCTGGACAGCATTGCACTTTTCCCTTCACTTTCCAATCCAATCCAACTTTATTTATAGAGCCCTTTTAAAACAACAAAGTTGACCAAAGCACTATTCACCATCCTGGGCTTAACAACAAAAAACTTGGCTTTGAACAATCAACTGACATATTTACATGATGCATTTTGTTCTGACTGGCATTTTGTCAGATCAAAAATCCTCCATGTAAATGTGACGACAACAGAAACAAAAACAAGTAGTAATGTTAAGCAAGACAACCACCGTTTAGTACCTCTATGGTTGACAGCAAAAGGTTTCCATGCAGCAGTGGCATGTTATTTTAATCCAATCACTATCCAGAATTCAGGCACAATGCCAGCATACAATCACCTCTGCGTATAAATCTGGCTGTCATCAGCATAAAAGTGAAAAGCAATGCCATGCTTACAAAGAATGAATCCAGGTGGGAGGAGGTAATTGAAGAAGAGAAGAGGCCCAAAAATAGAACCTTGGGACACTTCAAGTAAGATGCACTGTGGATGATTCAGAACTTCCAATATGAGCACAAAAAGTTTGGTCTGTCAAATAAGAACTAAGCCACAGCAAGACATATCCCCAAATCCCCACCCAGTTCTCCACACGAGACAGGAGTATCTAGTGGTGCAGCAAGCGAGTGCAGCTTTATGTGCTTTACTGAGACAATGACTCCATGAACACATCCCAGACTGCAATGTGACTGTACACGGCTTCAAGACGGTCCGTGCAGACCGCAGTGAACGGCTCAGTGGGAAACTGAAAAGAGGCGGAGTAGCAGTGCTGGCTAGCCAGCGTTGGTGTCGTCCTGGACGTGTCACTGTTAAAGAGAAGATCTGCACAAGAGTTATTGAACTTCTAGCTGTGAGTTTTCACTCATACTATTTACCCAGAGAGTTCACATGCGTTATTCTGGTAGTGGTTTATATAATACCTGGTACCACTCCAGACGCAGCCTGTGACGTCATTAACTCTGTAGTGGCCAGACTCCAAACACAACATCCAAATGCATTTGTGGTGATCTCTGGAGATTTTAACAACATCTGCCTCTCTTCTACTCTACCAACGTTCCAACAGTTTGTCAGCTACTCCACCAGAGAAAATAAAACGCGCCTTGCCTCATAAAATAAAACTTATTTTATGCAAATATTAATGCATACAGCTCCTCTGCCCTGCCACCTTTAGGAAGATCTGATCATAATCTGATTCTTCTCACCTCCTCCTACAAGCCCATCGTTCAGAAACAACCTGTCATTAGAAAGACTATTAAAACCTGGTCTGATGATGATGAAGATGCTCTGAGAGGATGCTTCCAGACTACAGACTGGAATGTCCTATGTGATCCCCATGGGGATGACATCAACAGCTTGACTGAATGTGACAGATTATATAAACTTCTAAGTGGACAGCACCATCCCAACAAGAACAGTGAGGTGCTTCTCCAGTAACAAACCCTGGATCACCAGTGATCTGAAGAAGCTGCTGAACATCAAAAAGAAAGCCTTCAGAGATGGTGACAGGGAGCTATTGAGGTCAACACAAAAACAACTTAAAACACAAACTAAGAAGTGCAAGGAGGACTACAGGAAAAAATGAGAGCTTATTGTTGTTGCTTATTGTTGTAAAGTTGGAGAGTGGCACAAAGGTGTGAACCCAAACACAGACAGGACTGGGCAGGAGGTAGTGGGAATGCAGATGGCATGATTTTAACTGAACTAAGAACACTAACACATGAAGCATGAACACAGGAGTAAAACGACAATAAAACAGCAATAGGTCAGAAACCATGGGAGTATAAATACACAAATAAAATGAGGAATAAATGTACATAATAACTAAATCAAACCAGGTGAAATAACAAATCGCTGAAAACCAAAAACAAGGAACTCGACAAAATAAAACAGGAAACCAAAATCACCCACAGACCCTAACGACCCTAATGAGTCTAAAACAGGACACAAGGACTGTAACTGTGGGATGACATTGGTATTCAAGCATCTTTCATGGTTTCATTATAGAAGCCGGGTGTCTTTTAGCTTCTGGAAAAACACTTTTCTGATTTTCTTCTCCTGGCACGCCTTGCCTCATGACTTTACTCAGTAAGCCAAAGTTCTCTGTTCAGTTAAATGTTTCTTCTTTTAAATGGAGCAACAAGATCTAGTGCAGTCTGATAGATCAATTCAAGATAAGAACAAAGTGCATCAATATCAGTGTCACAATTCCATCCTTAATGTCTGACCACTTCTTCTGTACTTTCTGGACCTGTCCGGTTGTCTGATGAGACGAGGTTGATAGCATCTGTTACCTGCTGACACTCCTCCGCCTTTCTAGTATAGGTGATGTTCAACGTCCACCATAAAATACTTTATCTATTAGAATTTTTATCTCTCTTACCAGAAAAACCACTAGTGAGAACAAACGCAAAGCTTCACTGTATTTGAGGAGTACAACTCTGGAACAGCTCTGGATATAAAAACTTGTCAAACAATTGAAAAATTGAAACAAAAGATAAAAAAAGAGATCATCTACGGGTACAAAGAATAATAATGGGTGTAAATTATCTGTTGGATGCTACATATGTTTTTAGAATTTCTGAATTATTGTTTGTTGCAGTGTATTGCATAAAAAAATGTGTAATTATTTTTTCAAGGATACTCTGAAATGACTTTACTTGTAAAAAGGGTTTTAAACTCATGAAGTCATTGATTTCTTTCAAAGCCCTTTTTCAAACTTCAAAAGTTTGTCTTGATTTTCTTATGTTTAAACATATTCTTGTTTTACATTTCTTTTAGTTTGAAATAAAGAGAAAAAAATCTTCTTTATGTTGATATATGATATATTATGTTTATACTGATTAGTATTCATCACCGGACATTTTCTTACCATCATGTAACATGACCAGACGCTCCCTCCCATGCGCTAACTCTATATCAATCCTGATTTTGTAAACAGAAACAGGCATGGGACATGTATGCACTGTTTTATAAATTGGAAAGTTTTTATGAGGCTATTTCCTATTTTCCATACGTATGCTACCTGTAGTCCTCTTGCTATTCAGTTTTATAAATCAGGCCCCAAATGCTGGCACACAGAGGAGCTTTAATTGTGTGGAGAGCAGACATGAGAACCAAACTGGTGTGTTTCAATGTGTACTCCCTTGCATGTGTGTGTGTGTGTGTGTGTGGATGCTTAGCAGAGGCAGGAGCAGACAATAATTGGAAAGGCACACCTGGATGCTGGTCAGCTCCCAACCCTGACCTTCTGCCCTTCAAACCAGCACAATTCACTCAGGCTGCATACTACGTGTAGGTGTGTGTGTGTGTTGTGAGTGCAGAGATTGCATGTGTGTGTATGAGGGAACCTGCAGACTACAGTGTGTGCATGCGTATCTTTACACAGTGCCCATCTCTAGTCATTGTGAGGGCAGGTGTGTGTTGCTGCCTGCTATTTCCGGCTGTTTGTCTTCACCCTGTGTGAGAACAGTGGGTCATTCAGCTGAGCTATAAAAGATTCAGCACTGACTGATCACCTCAGCAGACTTAAAAAAAAGAAAGTCTTCTTTGGGTTATTTTTTTTATTTAACCTTTGCTTTGGCAAAGAAAACACATCAAGAATTCTCTTTCAGTGCTGCAGCCTGTGTAGAAGTAAAGCACAAGTGCAGCCGCCCTGCGTTTTGGATTGGTTGACTTCAAAGACCCAAAACACAAAATGATGGGATAACAGAACATTACTGATATAAGAAGAGGGAAAATACACACTGCTGATGTTTTTTAGTCCTTCTTTATCATTAAATTATAAGTAGACAAGTGTGTGAACCTTAGCAGTGTGTACAACTTGTATTCATGTTGCGTGATTTGTTTGTTACGTGTTTAAAATCTAACCAGAGATCAGATCAGCAAATTGGCGCAACGAGGTTCTGCAGCCATGAAGACTGTAGTCTCAGGGCTTTATAAACACTACTTTGACCCTTTTTTCATGTCAGCTTGGTGTATTTTACACTTCCACTATGTGATTTCAGTTCTTAATGTACTAAAGTATTTCTGGTTATTATGATAAAAGTACAAAATGGGGTGCCACCCTCATAAAGATGTATTTAATTCTATTCAATTTTATTTATATAGCCCAATACCACAACAAAGTTGTCTCAAAGGGCTTCACACAGATAATCACACAACAATAGACATAACACACAATAACACAACTAATAATTACACTAAACTAAGCAGACCCAGAACATCCCTGTTCTCAGACCCTCCTTCTTGGTATGGAAAAACTCCTAAAAAACCCAGTTGTGGGGGGAAAAAAAGCCCAGGTTGCAAACAAAACGTGTGTATCACACATAGATGTGGTTGTGAACAAGGAAAAGCCTTTCTGTGTATGCGTGTCTTCTGCAGGTAACCTACGGCAGCTTTCTTCTATGGACACATGTGTGATATTAGCGGGTGTTTAAATTCTGCTCAGGAGTGGAAGTGAGCGTGAATGCTGTTTGCCTCTCTGTGCTGGTTGTTCAATGGACTGGGGATCTGTCCAGGGTGTATCCGGCCTCTTACCTGGTAGCAATCGAGATAAATTGAGGTATAAATGTGAAACAGTGACATTGAACTTAAAATGATTATTTTTTTTAGATATTTATTAAAAATGGTAAAAGGATCAGACAGATATTTGCGCTATGAAGTCTTGACAGATTTGCATGTAAAAATGACAAATTAAATATCATGCAGTGGGTTTATTTAGTTTATTTATTTATTTAGTGCACACATTTTGAGTAAATTACTGCTTTTGTTTTGTTTTTTTTTGCTTGTTTGTTTTTTGATGAGGTGCCTTTATGTTGAAACCCTACAAGAGAATTTCCAAAGCTTGTCCTTTATGTGAGAAAGCTTCTCACCATCACGCAACCAGCTCAGCCAGTGGTTCGGTGAGTCAGGATCAGGGAACTCAGCTGGACCAGGATAGTGGATGATGCCAGGTTTATGCGGAATAAAATCCCAGAATTCCAAAATAAGAGATTTCAGGGAGATGGTCTACTGGTTCAGTGTGATTATTAAATACTTATTAAATGAATAATTATTAAACCGCTGCACAATTAGAAGCCTTTTTTGCAGTTTGCTGATAATCTGCCAAACTTATGGAGTGAATTATGTGTTTTTATTATTCAATCAAAAAAAAAGTTGCTTCAAGCAAAAACTTTTACTTCAATCAAA
>JBAMHV010000010.1:5123707-5144752 GCA_037177535.1 Pseudomugil gertrudae
GATTGAAGTAAAGGTTTTTTGTTTGAAGCAACTTTTTTTTTGATTGAATAATAAAAACACATAATTCACTCCATACAAACTGAGCAACTCTTTCTCTCCAAGGTTCTCTTATTTGACCGAATCCACACTGAGCTGATTAGTTGCAACATGCATCTTCTGGCTGTTCCTGTCCAGCTCCACCTCTTCTCTATGTAACAACTTTTTTGAGACATTAAATCCAATATGAACCAATATTTTCTCATGAAAATGTTTCCCATTTTCTATGTTCTATCATAAAGTAAATGTAGGTTTTCTGCTGTTAGTCAAACTGTAGTGTAATTGTTCTCAGAATTTAGGCTGTAAATGTAGTTTTAAGGGGATGTTTTAAAGCACCGATTCTGCAGGGTTTCCATGGTTTCATCTCTATTTCGTCCATCTTCGCTTTTGTCTTTTAATTCTGTATTGAGTGGCCCTACCTTTAACCTTATTACCCTGCATCCCCAGGGGACATGTAATGAAACATTTCCCTCATTCAGGAGGTCAATTTGCTCGCCTCTCTTTATGAAGTCTACCGTCTCCTCTGTCCCATCGGTATTCCTGCCCGTCTTTTTTTCTTCCATTCTGTCTCCACTTTAATTAGCCATGCTCGTGTGTGTCTCGTAGAGTAATTGAGAGAATTCTTCTCTCATGTTGATTTCATTGAGTCTAGGTTTGATCTATTAGAAGCAATATTCCCTCCTCTTACTTCCTCCCGTCTTGAAAAACCTCGCCTTGATGTTTTGGACTGTTTGCCTGCGTGCAGACGGGTTGCCGTTCTGGTTTCTGTCTTTCAAACAGGAAAATCAAACACCACCAATTACAGACGACACACACAGAGCATGGCTGTCATCACGTTCAATCCAAATGCCAAGCAATCAGAATAGATCAAATGCAGAAACACGAAATAAAAATCATTGACGCTACAACATGAAACCATTTGTTCCTCAGCTGACTTCTATTAAATGATTGTTGCAATCAGTTGCATCATAATCAGCTTTTTTATTTACTTTTTACTTAGTTGCAGTCTGAGATTAAAAATACAATCAAGAAACATTTCCTAGAAGTTTCATTTCAAAGAAAAGGGGGTGTATTTCTAGCTGGTATATTTCTATGCAGTGCCTTAGTCTGGTCCTGGAGACCTACCTGGAACTTGGAGATGCATCCCTCCTCCAGCAAACCTGAATGAAATGGCTAAATTCCCCTACCTGCCTGACATTTGGCTTTGCAGATGCCTGGTAATGAGACATTCAGCTAATTAAAATGAGATGTAATTTAAAAACAATTAATGAAGCTTTATCGTGATGTATTTTATCTTTCCCTTGATGGACAAACAGGAGCAAAACAAACATTTTGTCTGTTCCAAAGCTATTTCTGCAGCCAGTAATATCAGTATACATTTAGAATTAGACAATTATAAAAGTATACTCACCTTCATTGCAGAGACAATAAATGTCCTGATCAGGGGATGGTAAATGATGCTTCTCCTTAGTGGAATAGATGAGTTAAAAAAAATAGATTTAATGTTAATAATGGTGCTGCAGACCCCCCACAGGACTTTCTGATAACAAAACTGCTGCGCTGAGTGATGTGCAATGCCTTCGACCTTCACATCTTTGCTTCTCCCTGGTTTTTAAAACAACGCTTAGATCTCTGCCTAATTTTTTTTCTCCTCTTCCTCTACCTCATCCTCTGAGGATGAAGAACAAAGGAGGATGTAGCGAGAGTGCTGCTGAGGGTCAGTGTGATATTTGGCTGTGATATTTCCATCAGCAGCTTAAATGTCTTCTGTCCTCTGTGCATCGTGTCTCATGGTGAAACATGGAAATGGATGAAAATATCTGCAGATAAACGCAGATCCTGCTTTCTAATTGACTTAATTTAGTCTCTTTAAGACTTTGAGCAGAAGTATCTTCCGACTTTACTCCATGTGTGTTTATTTTGTGGAAAGATTTGGACTGTTCATCCACTAAGACAAAGGAGATATGCAACATGACTGAAATGATAAAAAATAATATCAGATGGAGCTTTATGCTCCTCTGAAACTAATCAGTTAGCCTTTAATGCTATAATTGAAGTAAGCAATACACCAGCTGTGATAGCTGTGTCCTCTGCAAACCTCTTAACATCCTAAAGTATGAGGTGCATAGGGTGAGGAGAGGATTCAGTACAGTACCTTGGGGTTGTTGACCAAAGTGTCAGACATAATGTCCTTGAGCCTGATCAATGGTAAGTCTGTGAAGAAGCTAAAGACCCTGAACACTAGGCAGGAGTCCACTTTCTCACCAGCTTGCCTTGAAGCTGGCGTTGAGGAGTTCCTTGTCCAAGGTCAACATGGTTTCAGAGGCAGTCAGATTATCTGAAAACTGAACTAACCCCCAAAACTGATGCAGAGAACAGACAGAAATAGATCGGCATTCTGCTGCTCTGGCCTTCATTCATTCTAATATTCTGGATAACCACAATATTAGAGGCCCCATTTCGATTAAGTGCTGGTTCGGATCCACAGCCAAGCACCGGCTCCTGGCTCTCAAAACTGGTCCTATCCAGGCACCAACACTTTGCTGGGCCAGTGTTGAGAAATGGTTCACACAACTTGCATCCACAGCTGGGGGTGGGGTTACCTGGCCAAAATAAGAGCTTTGAAATGTGAACCAACATCTTCATAAAAGCAAAGAAATGGACTCTAAGTACAAACAGAATTGGTCCAGAGAGGAGACTGAGAGTTTCATGGCTTTATGGTCATTGGCATAGATCCATCGTAGCCTAAATGAAATGGGCTGAATTGGACACAGCCTGTGTTGAATCTGCTGCAGCAATAGACGGCTGGGACGCAGCGGCAACGAGCAACCCAAAAGCAATCTGCATCTTTCAGATCCTGAATTCTGAACTTAATGAAGGGGGCTGTGACATTAGATATTGCGCATATAAACATGTTTTAGATTAATGAACGCAGAATAGGCTGTTTTGCTAGCCTAAACAAAACCAGTTCTTTAGAAGCACTGTTGTTGACCCAGTTAAGCACTGGCTCCAGCACCAAACCAGCATGTTTCTAGGGGAAACATTTACATGTACTTCCCAAGGAGCATTGGGGTTATAGGATGGGTGTATTGATACTCTTGAATCGATACTTTTATATCTGTGAGTCAAAATGTCAAATTTGATACTTTGAATATATGGATATCCACTTTCCTGATACAAAACATGTAATTTTCTTTTAGCTTGTGAGAGTTTCAGGCATTAAAATAGCTTGTGAAGCTCAGAAAGCCCGGAGCTTTCCATCTGTATCACACAATTACGGTAGCCCATCAGATGTCATGAAGATGCTGCTGCTGTAGAAATGATCTTCACATCTTTGCTATTACTTTTAAAAAAGCAACGCTTAGATCTCTGCCAAATTTTTTCTCCTCTTCCTCTACCCCATCCTCTGAGGATGAAGAAAAAAGGAGGAAGTAGCGAGAGTGCTGATGGTTCTTTTACTTCTTTGATATTTACATGCATTCTCTGAAATGCATTTATTGCGTGCTAACAAGCCGAACTTGCATGAAATGTTTATGGAGTGACGTTAGCTTTGGCTGCAGACGATTAGCATTTAGCTTCCACTAAGCAGTCTTTCAACTAAAGCTCATACTAAACTGTCGTTTCTCTGGACTGATTTTATTAAAAGTAGCACAAAGCAGAGTCCTCTATGTTTATAGAGGGGGAGCCATGTAGCAAAGCACTCCTGGTCACATGATGTTACAATGTCTGGTTTCTGAGGAGAGCAGCCCCCTCAGTGTGCCAACATGTCAAACACTGTATACTGTCCCCAGAAATAACCCATTATTATTTACAGTAAGCTAATGTGTTAGGTTACACAGTTTCACTTTAATGTCCTTCTAAATACACTTCCTGTTTTATTTACATCCCATTTGCCCCTGTTGTAAAGATAAGTGATATTGGTATCAATGAGTGTGATAAACTGAATGTAATGTATTGACAGGTGAAATTTTGATCATTCCTTTTGAAAAGAAACTGTTGGGCAGACAGAGATTTGCTGCCTTTAATTAAACATTTTCTGGTTTTTGGTGTTAATGTTTGGTGAAACTCTCAGGTACAGTGTATGCCATTCCTGAATGATTAAAACCCACAGATGGGTGGCAGCTATGTATTCTCACCAGCCTTTATTAAAACACCTCCATCCTTAATAACCCCCCCCCGTCTTTGCTTTCTCTACCTCCATCTTTTCTCCTCTACCTCCCTCATGTTGTACTTGTTTACCTAGTGAAACTCTTTTAGCTGTTAACCTCTGTGAAGTTGTGTCTGATGGAGCCTGAAAGCCTTGAAGCTCCACTTTATCAGGGAGAATGACACTTTTTTCCTCTCACCTCTTTAAATGAACCTTTAACAGCTCAGATATCCACCTAACACATTAAGTGCTGACCTACAAACTGCGTGTCCTCACTCCTGACACCTTTTACTGACTCTGTTTTATCCTAAATTCCACATCCACTGGCTAGAAAAGCCAGGTTTTAATCTTATTCTTGATTTGCATTATTTTTATTTATTCATATAATAAAAGGTTATATTTTTATATCATAAACAGACTTGCTAAAAGGTTCGTGCACTTCCTTCAGAATCTGCCTCGAAGCCTCGGCGCACATCAGAGTGAATATAAACAACGTTCACGTCTGATTAAAATGATGAATCTTTCTGGCTTTCTGAGCCAGCAAACAATAAATTCGGGTGTTTGACTAACGTCTTTCTTGGTGTTATTTAATGCATGGATCAATAAAATTGTTGAGCAATTAAATAAAAAATTATAAGAGTTTAAAGATACCATTTACTGTGTATAATAGACATAAAAATATTCAGAGAATCAGAAGGAATCTCTGTGCGCACAGGGCAAAAGCAATGATTTAGGGTCCCTTGAGCAGCACTGCATCAGAACAGACACAATTCTTTAATTTGTTGTGTTATTTTTTCACATTTTGTTGCTCAAAACTATCAGCATACACCAGTGTGGCTTATTTTGAGTGACCTGATTTAGGGAGTAGGAAGTCATTCACTGGTATGAGAGCTGATACAAGGCTTGATGAGGTCCGGTTATCAGAGGACAACTGCAGTTTACACACACGCATACACATAGTAGAGCTTGTTTCACAAAACAAACAGTGTGTAAAGGTTAAATACACCTACGACAGAAAAGCATGGAAGGCCAACCAATCAGAACCAATTCTGTGATTAGAGAGAACAAAGAAGATGGTGTGAGGGACACAGATAAGAAGCACCAAGTCATTCACAGGAAGCTGTTTCTTTACCATCTGTGTTAGATGTGGACTTATTGGATAGCAGAGGTTGGATTTATGTCGTCAACAAGTCATCTCCATCTTGGTATATTTATGGAATAAGACCCTTCCTCAATCGAGTGGACTCACATTAAGTATAGGATGACATGGTTTCATCAGTGTTGTCGAGGCTTTTTGATAGACGTTTAATACTCAATGTCCATTTAAAGGAAAAGTACAACAAACTGCAGCAACAGCTAACATGAAGTTGAGAAAAGAAATGTTTTTTCTTCTTTCCTGGTGATTTGGGAAAATAAAATAAAAACTTAAATTAAGTGGTTTACAATGGCAACACATATATTAGATACTAATTAAGCTGAAATCTTGATTATTACAACAGGTCGTGATGTTTTATGTGAAAGTAAACAGGAAGCATGGAGCCTTTAAAATCTCCGGAAAGCACGCGGCTGTTGCTGTTTCAGCATTTCTTTGTATCTCTAATTTGTTCCAGCTCCTTCCACCTCCTGTCCTCTCTGTCACACTCTCCGCTCTCTCCTGCAGTACGAAAACTTTATTGGATGCTGGCAGAGTCCTTTAGGGGAAACACTTTAAATGTCTGTGTAATTATACTTCTAATAATGGCTTCACACACAGTGAGACATGCATGCAGCTGGGGGCTGACAGTGACATAAAGGAAGTGGAAGTTACTCTGTCAGTCAGTGAGGCTATTAATCTCTGTCACCTGAAGCTGTGTATGTGTGTGTGTGTGTGTGTGTGTGTGTGTGTGTGTTTTCTGTCTTGTCCTAAGTGATGAGAATCAGCCCAACAGCAAGGAGAGGTTTAGTCACCTCAGTTTTCACTTTCCTGTTTTTATTTGTGAAAGAAAATCAGCTAAATGTTCTGGAAACATCTTGACAGCTTCTGTTTGAATTTCTGATGCTTTCAAAGAACCAGATTCAGCAAAAGCTGATCCTGATTTATGTTCTCAGCTACAGTTTTGATAAGCAGGACTCAGCCTCTACGTTATCCCATGAAAAGGGCAGGAAAGGTATGCGGGGCGCTCTGTTAGCCGGCTAAAAACCTAGAGGCTGGGTACACCCTGAACAGGTCACCAGTCCATCACAGGGAAACAACCAGTCACACACACTGGTACTGCTGGCAGTTTAGAATTACCTAACATGCATGTCTATGGACAGTAAGAAGAAACGGGAGAACCCGGAGAGATCATGAGGAGAACATACAAACTCCACACCGACTCCACGGTCTGAGTCGAGATTCGAACCTGCAACTTCCTTGCTGTGAGGCTGCTGTGTTAATCACTGAGCCCTAAATTTGACCTATTAAACCTTAAATGTTTTGTTTTTTGTACCAGGACGTAAACATGTTTATTTCTGCTGTGCAGTTGGTCTCTCTAACATGGGAGTCTGTGGGGATAGACTCTTTTAGAGCCCCTCGTGGATTTGGTGGGGTGGGCTTTTGGCTCGTAGGCTTCACTTTCAGCCACTGGATGTTGCTGATTCATCCATCCATTTTCTACAGCTTTTCCCTGATTGGGGTTGCGGGGGGGTTGGAGCCAATCCCAGCTGTCAACGGGCAAGAGGCGGGGTACACCCTGGACAGGTCGCCAGTATGTTGCTGATTGGTTTCATTAAAGATATTTAATCAGCCAATCACATGGCAGCAACTCAGTGCTTTAGTTATGTAGACATAATGAGGATGACTTGTTGAAGTTCAAACTTAGCACCAGAAAGACGAAGAAAGAGGCTTTGAATGTGGCTGTTGGTCTGAATTTTTACTGGGATTTTTACACATAACCATCTCTATGGTAGCAATCCCCAAATGCAGACCTCTGGGGCCAGTGTCCTACAGGTTTTACATGTTTCCCTGCTCCAAACACACCTATTTTTGCCAGACTTGTTTTCTTCCTTCCAAACTTAGCTGCTTACCTAACCAAGGAAGTTATGTTTATATCTGTTTATCTGTTTGTAAAAACTACTGAGCGGATTGTGTGATTGTTTTTCTTGGTCTAACTTAAAATCCATACAATTTTGAGAAAAAATCTGGAAAGAATTTTAAAAAGGATTCTTTACCTCTGTGAGAGAGAAATTATGTAGCATTATTTTATTATGCAGTTATTAACATGCATCATTAATATACTCACACATTAAAGACTTCAGAAACTATAGCAGAGGTACATTATAGTAAAATATTATAGTGAATCTAGTTTTATGTTGAGGAATATAAATAGTATAATAAAGATATATATTAGTACTATAACATCAAAATATGAGGAAAATATATTATCATTCATTCATTTTCCATATTACTCAGAGTCACTGGGAAGATAGAGCCTATCCCAGCTGTTAGCAGGACAGGTCACCAGTTCATAACAGGGCTGAGAATATATTTCGATTTGATTCTAAAATAAGATGAAAGTCTTAACACAGATTCAGATAGGATAAAAAAAAACATCAGTAAACAAATGTTGTTTTGCGCATGTTTAGCACATCTGCTCCTTACTGTGAAAACAACACAAGTTCATAAACTGATGTTTTTATTTTTACGGCTGAAATAAAGAAAAAAAAAAGAACTGGAAAAAAGTTGCTAAATTATTTGATATAATTGTTTTTTCAAGTACTTAAAATTTTGGTTCCATATTGTTTCATAAGTCATTATTAGTGCTGTAAAGGAATAAATGATGTTAGCTGATGTTTCCCTTAAAAAAAAGGGGGGGGGGGTGTCTTGCAGAAATGGTAAAAGACCACTGCAGTACTATAACATGCAGATGAATGATATTAAGAGAACTGATGAAAACTAACTGCCATATTTTTGGTTTATTTTAATCAGTTCCTCTTTTATCATCTTTCTTCACCTCCTTAGTGTTTTTACACTCCTCCCCCACCCCGCTCTGCTGCTCTCCCACCTCCCTCAGTGGTCGTCCTGCATCTTAGTTTTTCCGTTCTTTGCCGCATTATTATGTTCCGTCCATTTCTCCCTCTCGCTCTGACCTTCTGCCTCCCTTCCTCTACCCTCCTCTTCTTTGCGTTTGATGAGGAAAATATGAGGAAAGAAAGGGAAAGCACCCTGATGGGAAGGATGCCAAATGTCCAGGTCATTCATACACTCAGAGCCAACCACTGCGAAACAGACAGTGGACCAACAGGGACCTTAGAGAGAGATGATGCGCTTTGGTAAAATATGGAAATGCATGCTTACACTCTCAGTGAAAACCATATTTACTGAACACAAGCAATTTTTCCTTGCTATGCTTACCAATACAAACACAATACAACCTGCAAACTGGGCCAAAACAGCTTCCAGGTGCTGGAGGAGTTAAATCAGGCAAAACAAACTTCCTACTAGACATTTCTCCTTCAGTGCTTTGCTACTTTATGCAGGTTTAATACTTAATCACAGCTCATCATTTCTTTTTTATGTCAAGTGTCCAAGATGTTGTTGTTGAAGTCACTCACATTCCCTCTTACCCTCTGATATTCTTCATCTGACTCCAAGGACGGCTCACTTCATTCTCTGCAGCACTAAGTGAGTGATTCACAAGCAGCCGCCGTCTACGAGGGACCTGAAACAGTTTCTACACAATCATCAATTACTCATAGGCTGACCGCTCCGTCAGTGAGCTGCAGAGAGAGGGGAAGCAACAGATCCCGCTCATTGTTCAGCTGTTGATAGAGCTTTACAAAGGAGGAGATATACAAATGTCAATACACACTGATTTGCAGCATTTCTAACAATAATCCTCCCTGAACTGAGCTGAACTGACACGCGGGTGGGGAAAGAGAGTCAGGCAGAGTGCTACTGTGGGCTGCTGTCCTTGCATACTAAAGGAAAGGTAGATAAATGTTGTTCTCCACACAGCTCGCCTCTCTCGTATATCTCCGTTAGACCACAGCCAGCCATGACTGCACCTGACAAGGCCGAGCTCTGAGTTTGTGCATCTCTATAGGTGTGTGTGTGTGTTTGTGTGTGTGCTTTCTGTTAATGTTTATGAGAATGGATTCTGGAGTGCATTTTTCTGCTTTTGAGCTTTTGCAGATCTTGTGAGAGCTTCAGCTCGTTGCAACATTCGGTGTGGTGAGGACGAAAGGTCTTGGTGCATCTCTTGCACATGTTGTAGTTTAGAGTTTGTATTTGCAAATGAAGCTTGAACAACCAGCCTAACCAGCATGTCAATGTGGGGACCATCTATCCATCCAGCCATTTTCCAGACTGCTTCATCAAACTAAGGGTCGCAGGGTCTGGAGCCTATGCCAGCAATCATTGGGTGAGAGGCGGGGTGCATGTAGGACAGGTCGTCAGTCCCGTGTGAGGATCAACAGGTCAATTTGGACTTCAGATAAGAGTCCCACATGGTTTGACTGCAGTTTCCATGGTAACTTCAGCTGTGTTTTCTCATATGGGTTGAGTTGGTTCTTACTTTGTTTTAGTTGGGCCCCCTTGTGGCCCATGTGGCCAGCCCACGTGGTCTTCTCATGCCCAGTTAGCCCATTTACATCAATAACACCCTTTCTTCCAGTTGTGTTGCGCAGTCCACAGAAACACAACCCGTACACAAATCCTCATATCTTAGTGTGTAGGTGACTATTCAAGCTTTCCAACAATATAAATAACAAAACCAAATGGGGTTATTGAAGGGGAGAGGTATTCATCAAAACACAATTTTATTACTTTATGTGCTAAATTTAGTTATTCTGACAGCATTAAAGGTGCAGTGTAACAAAGGTAAATGACAGAAAATGGCATTTATCATTAAAAAGTCACCTTACTAAAATAACTGAAGTTTTATTTTCTTTCTAAACATTTAGCTCTGCTTACAGTGGATCCACATACACCACAGCTTGTACAATTTTTATTTTGGTGTCTCTGAATATGAAAAACAGGTGGGTGTGAAGCTTTAATTCTTCAGCCTTGGCTGTGTTGATGGGAGCCAAAGCATCATTTAACAACCATAGAAGACAACAATGTTATAGAAGTTTCCTGTTGTGTGGTCATCACAGCACCCGAAGCCACTGGATCCAATCACACATGAAACTCTTTCTGTCTGAAGAACTTTAGCCACTGACAGACACCATGTGTTCACAGCTGTCCTTGAGTAAATGACGTTATTTCTACAATAATCTTTACTACTAGATGTTAGTAATCTTTATACACTAAAATGAGCCAATAAAACAACTACTTTCTGGTGTGCAAAATTTGATTACTGACATTAAATCGATACATTAACAGTTTTCACTGAATTAAACATTCAAATCAGTGAAATGTAAACATGTAGAAATTTTTCCAAAGGTTAAAACAAAGGCTTGTTTCCTCCATTAACGTATACATCCAGATGATTTTACATCGCAACTCTGAGTACTTTTTTGAACATATTCCAGTTTTAATTGAGAAACTTCCGTTTTTTCTAAGTGCCTGATCTTCATCTTTATCACAATGCAAAGCTCTTACAAGCTAAAAGTCCAATTTTCTTCCCACAACTTTTCAGATTTTCTCTGATTTCTCTTTATTTTTTCTCTTTCAGCCAACGAAGGTTGCTGTGAAGGTTTTCACCGCTGAGCATGAAATGTCCTTACAAAACCAGTTTTCATTGAATCTTTTCAAACTGCAGGAAACTGAAGGACTTTGAGTGATTTAAACATTTTCTCTTCGTGATTTCACATATGGTCTTGTTTACCAGCCAGCAACCTCCTACTAATAACTGTAACCCTAAATATCCGGCACCAACACTAGAGTGTTGCATCATCATCATCATCATCATGTCAGTGCTGGACTTTGTTCAGAGGATGATGAGCACCTTTAAAGGTATGTGTCTGCACGGACATACCTATAATGTTCTGCGTCATGACCAGACTCATCTGAGTTCATCTATAGATGGCGCTAACACCTACTCCACAGTTCAGTTCAGCTTCTTCCACCTGGCTCTTGTTGCCAGGTACCGTTACCAGGAGCAAACATAGTAAAGCTGACTTCCTACTGCTATCAAAAACATTTAAATTAAGATTAAACTCCTCTTTTCTTGGCTTGTTTATATGTCTTTTACGGATCTATTAACATGTTTTATTCAACGAGTTGCTTTATCTAAGATAAATTTCCACTGCTCATGCTTTACACATGGGGACTGATGCAAATTAACCTTACATAATTGGGAATAATTTAAAAGTAAAATGTCAACATTTACAATATGAAGCCTGAAGCATTGATTCAAGACAGGATGATCCATGCTTTCATGATGCTTTCAGCCAATTCCGATCCCACCGTCTGAATGTGGAGCTGAAATGGAGACTCATCAGACCAGTGATGTGTTTCCATCTTCTATTGTCCAGTTCTGGTGAGTCTGTGTGAATTGTAGCCTCAGGTTTCTGTTCTTAGCTGCAGGAGTGACACCCAGTGTGGTCTTCTGCTGCTGTAGAACATCTGCTTCATGGTTGGACACGTTGTGTGATGCTGTTCTGTATCGAGGTTGGAACCGGTGCTTTTTTGGCTTTCTACCATCTCCAACCAGTCTGCCCAGTCTCCTCTGACCTCTCTTTGGTCTAGAAGATCCTTCTTTGTAAACCCTAGACATAAAAAATCCTATTGTAGACCATTAAAGTCACTTAAATCTCCTTTATTCCTAATTTTGATGCTCAGTTTGAACTTCAGGTCATCTTCAACATGACTCAATGTTTTGAGTTGTTGTCATGCCACGTGGATTAGATTTATGTGTAACAATAAATCAAACAAATCAATCGGATGATATTTACTGCAAGTAAGCATATAGAACAGCTTTTGCTCTTCATCTGTTCCTGAAGCAAATCTGTTGTTGAATTCAGTAAATGGAAAAAAAAAGATGAAGAAGATTTCTTCTGCTCTGTAACAACCCAAGATTATTAACGAGATGGTTTTAATCTTATGGCTGATCTGTGTGTATCTGATCTTCCTCGCTCATTGTATTTTGTGTTTGTGTGCGTGTGTGTGTGTGCGCGCTCGGCTACACCCTCCTATTAAATTTAAACACTGTTTTCATGACTGCTTTGTAAAAGCAGCACAGACAGAGCCACAATTTACCCCTCCACTTAACACTCCATCGCACTCCATCTCTCCTCGTAAATCTATCTCTCGTTTCTCCACTCAAAAGTCCATTACAGCCTCCTGCCTGCAGCTTCCTCCGTTTGTTATCTGTCCCTCTCACATTATCTCTGCCTCCCCTTCCACTCTCCTCTCTCTTCATTATCTTGGTAAAAATCAGATCTCCATCACTTCTTTGTTTTTTTTTCTGCAGCCTGTGCTTCCTCTCGGGGTCTCCAGACGACCTCCAGCGGATCTTCTGCATTCTCCATTTATTCAAACTTTCCTCTTCTACCTTATAACACTGCATGCCCCTTCCCATCTCCCTCCCTCTTCATGACTCTTCTCCATGGTGCTGCATGCACTTTATCACTTTTGGCAGCGGCAACTTAAAAAAAGAAGAGAATTTATGCAAATGCAGGACTGAAAAATGAGTGTTCAACTTGGCTGCTATGTGCAGAGGAAAGTAGTGAAGCGTCTCATTACAATATTTTCTCTTTGTTGCAGATCCACGGGATAATAATTAAGAATGATTTGTGGAGTTGGAAAGAAGCTGATCCTTCTCCCCTTCCAGGAAAATTCACTTAATGCTCAACTTCTACATATGGAGACAGGCGGGGAGGGGCAGTCATAATCAGCAACATGGTTGTAAAGCAGGAAGCTCAGGAAAATGGAGATGTATATAAAAGATAAAAGACATTATTAAGAGGATTCCTATTTGCTTTGAGATGTTAATTTGTTTCTGTTTCCACATAATTAAATCAATTTGTATGCTTGGATGTCTAGCTTTCTAATAATCTTTTAAATGTTTTTTTCTTCTGACATTTTCTGCTTTTTCACCCATTTTTAATTCAACGTCTTGTATCTTGCAGTGTCATAGCAGTTCATGCTCTCTGATTGGATGGTGACAAATCAAGCTGTCCAATCAGACAGAAGTGTAAACAAAGACCCAAAAATATGCATCTATCACTGCAAAATCTTACACACAATTTTTGCTTTGCATCCTTGAACATGTTTGCAAAATAAAAAGCCTAATTTTTTCTTTACATACACAAACATTCATTTATAGCTGAAAAACAACTTTATATTGAGCTCCTAACCCTACAGCCAAAATTCCCAGAGGGCCGTCAAACCAGCATTTATTACTCTTATAATATACTTATGAATAATATGTTGATCAATATTATCTTAAAAGGCTTTGGTGTTATAGAATTATTCATCTATTCATCCATTTTCTGCTGCTGATTCCGGTTTGGGTTGCAGAGGCAGCAGCCTGAGAAAAGCCTGGATTTCCCTCTTCCCAGTCATATTTGCCAGCTCATTGGGTGTGTGCGCGTGTGTGCTGGGTCTCTCCTGCAGGGACGTGCACAGAACACCTCACCAGGGAGGCGTCCAGGAGGCATCCTAACCAGATGCCTGAGCCACCTCATCTGGCTCCTCTCCATGTGGAGGAGCAGCCGCTTTATCCACAACCCAGAGAGGACACTGCAGCATTTATCTGGGACCATAGCAGAGACTATGGTCTCAGATTTGGAGGTGCTGACTCTCATCCCAGCTGCTTCACACTTTGTTGTGAATCACTCGAGTGAGAGATGTGGAGATCATCTCCAGTTACCAAGTTAGCTCACCACTATTTACCTGCAGAGAGTTGAGTAAGCAAGCAGCACTAACACTAAAACTGGTTCCTGGTTTCCATATGCCATTTGGTGGCCTCTTCAATGTGCTGGCAAGTGCTAGCTACTAGCCTTCTTTCATCAGTATAGTTAAGATGAGTACACATTAAGGAAAATCAGGCCAACTTTGGTCCAGCAAAGAGCAAATTGTTTTCAAATAACATGTAAATAATTAACGTTTTTAATATGTGACAAGAAATCTTGCAGTGTGTGTGTGGTTCTTAGAGGAGCCAAGTGCACACTGTGTAATGTAATGATCACTTATAGTTTGCAATGATTACGGTACTTCTATTTTTAACTTGTTAGCACTGCTGCTAGCATCTACCTCACAGCTCTGCTTTCCAGGCTATCTGTATGTATCATATACCAACCTCTAACTCAAGCTGTAATGCATACAGTCCACATTCCCTCTATTTTCATGACTGTGTATAATTTTTTTTTCTTGTGTGTTTTTCATAAAGCT
Source organism: Pseudomugil gertrudae (assembly GCA_037177535.1). Lineage (NCBI taxonomy): Eukaryota > Metazoa > Chordata > Actinopteri > Atheriniformes > Pseudomugilidae > Pseudomugil > Pseudomugil gertrudae. Next base: position 5,138,188 of record JBAMHV010000010.1, read on the forward strand.
AGAGGTAAAAAAAAGAACAGCAGTTGTTGCTTCCATGTCTGTTTACACAAAAGTAGCATTTCACTACACAAGAAATTAAATATTGCATGAGAAGAAGCTGATACTCTGCCTGAGAGTGTATACTGTGCTTCATAGTGAACCCCACACACTAAGATCAGAAGAGAGGGATTTTATGTAATCTATCATCAAGTGTGTAAATCTGTGATTGAAGAATCTTACAATGTGTGCCAGCTTTCATCTGGTGTTGTGAAAATGTTCCCTGCTAGTCAGATTAAACCCATAAAAGAGTGAATACCCCCTTAAAAACTGGAACAAGTGGCAGCGTGGTGAATCGATCTGACGTCTGGAAGAAGTAAAAATCTCTCATCTTCATCCCATTTTAAGTAAATCATTTTGAAACTTCAGCAGATATACAGTAATGCTGCCTTCATGTGATATGGAAATTATGGCAAATACCACTTGCTGAGGTTAGATTTGCACATGAACGCCCACTTCCAGTTTTCACTGGAGAACTTGAAGATTATTTTGATATACAAATTGCTGAGAAGAGGTTGGATTTGACCTTTCAAAATGGTGGAAAGCAGCAAATAAATTGTGGATGGTGACATCCCTTTAGAAAACAAAACCCAGGATCAATTATTTAAATTACATTAGTCTGTTACACCAGAAACGCTAATGGAAGTAACATTAGCTTAAATCTGTCCCTAAAATTAGGCTACTATATGATTTACCGTTTGAGTTTTGATACATCTTGTTCTTGATGTTCAGATGAATTAATAAGTCCAGGATTATTTTACCCATGTAGCAGCTTATTATAACGTTTCTGTCTGGCATTTTTTTTATTATACTACGACCACAACAGCACTTGAACACAATAACTCGTAATTTCCTATTTACAAGTGGAAAATGTCATCTTTCCCATTGCACATGTAGGCAGCATAAGTCTGCCATTAAACAGTCACTGATTAAGATACAAAGAGTGGGCACACAGAAATACACTTGCACACACATATGTGTAGCTACTTGCATTCATTTAAGAAGAAAATGACTTGGAGAGAAGGGGGGGAGGGGGGGTATAAAGCAGGACAGACAGGAAAGGACAGCGCAGACAGTAGGGAAAAATAATAGCCAATTTAGCCTTGTCGTCTTATGGCTGCACCTTGGTATTTTGAATCCTGCCTGCTTATTTTCCCTCTTCAGACTTGTCATATTTTGTGGGGAAAAGTTTCTATGAGCATGCCTTGTTAGCATCAGTGCAACGCCACATTGGAACTTAAGGGGCATGGTAAGTGATCCCTTTAAAATCCTTAAAAAGGGGGGCGGGAGGAGAGTGGGGGGAGTGGGAGTCAGCGCCCTTTGTTTATGGTGAAGAGGATAATGAAGAGAAAGAAGCAGGTATGGAATAGATAGGGGGAAAAGGAAGCTTAAAAGAATTAGATCAATAAAATATTAAAGATGTGACAACATTTTAATGGTTGTTTACCAGAATTATTTTAAAAACAAACTAATGAAACAAGCCCAGAAAAGAATTAAAATATTTGATGATGGGACATGTTAAACTGCAATGTGTCCTGTAATTAGCATCATATGTGTTTTCAGATTTCCAATCGGTCAGTTAACATGTAAATAATTAAATTTTGTCTGATTTTTGTTTGATTTTCTGTTATTTTTCATTTCATGTCTCATTATTCATGAAAAAACCTGTCCAGGGTGTGTACCCCGCCTCGGGGAGGTTTCGGCTTCCCTGTGACCCTTAATTGAATAATGTAGGTTAAGAAAATGACTGATGATGATCACTTAATCAACACAACAAATCTTCACCTCTATGAAAGCTTTAAGGGTGGATGACGTTTGTTCTGACAGGATGTTCTTTTATAAATAAATCTAATTTTAAGATCTGGCAAGAAGCAAAAGGTTTTTCATTAGATTCTGACAAGGAAAAGAACTTTTTCATTTATGGTCAGAGAAATATAGGAAGTTAAGAGGTGAAGGGACAGAGAGAGACTGTCCTCCAGAGACTACCTTCAGTCAGTCCTTATGAACACAAGACTTTGACAAAACTGCAACATTTGATGCTGTGAGAATATGAACAGGTTGGTGCGTCATCTCTGCGAAACACTTTTTCCTTTATTTTTTAAAGATGGTGTAGAAGGAGTGCCGGATGTCTGTTGCATTCGTTTCTATGTTGGAATATATTTGCGTAGGAGCACATAAGTGTGTGTGTGACCTTTTACACAACACAGTATTTCAATTAAAGGCTGAAAGCCGTTCTTTGTTTGGCATACTGTTGCGGAGAGAGAAAGAAAGAGTGAATCGTATTACTCTATTCAAACATTCAGTGAAAGCAAAAGAGAAAGATTCAATTTTGTCCCTGACTGCCGCGCATGAAGGACAAACTCTATTCATTGGTGTTTGGAGGATACACGAAAACACACACGCACACACCACCTACCTACCTCCACATATTCAAGCTTTTATGAATGCACAACTCTTCTATCCATATGCCAGCTCCTCATACCCAGTAGCACATATACATTTACAGTCTGCGCACAGTAGGTGGTCTATGTGCATATCGTACCGCCTCCGATTATAAAGATAAATGTGAAGTGCAGCTATATGTCTCTGTGGTGAATCTGCATGAATCTAAATTAATAACAGAGGCTGCAAACTTTATTCTGCTGCACAACGTATCAGGATGTAACTTGTATTGTCTGAATGTCAGACACTTTTATTGGGAAAAATCACTGATTCACGATGATGCATCACTCTTTAAATATCTAACTAGTAGAACTCCAGTCTCATTCTCTGTACACCTGACAGTATTGCCATTGATATGAAAGTATACGTTCACATGACAAAGAGTTCCTGTTACAGGCAGTGGAACCCAGGAAAGCAGGGGCGGGGACTAAACATCCAGTTTCACAGGTGTAATCAAATTTCACATTTTTTTTTTGTTTTAGGTCTGCAGATGAAGTTGGATCTTTTCTGCCTCTCAGTACTTAGAATAAAATCTGGCCAAAATGTGCCATATTTAAAAATAGCTGCCATTTTGTTACTAAAACCTTTGTAACTTATTTGTGTTTCACTTCAGCTGCATGAAACTTCGCACAGATAATATCCGCATGTTGAGTGGAGGTTTTCTTATCTTTTTAAAAACAAAAGCACATTTTGAAAGTCTTTATATGTTGTAAAATGTAAAAAAAAATAATTAGACAATTAAAATGTGAGAATGTTTCCCGTGTTCCTTCCTAGTGTAGCGTGAGGGTTCACTAAGCCCTGAGTCAGCAGGAGACACAGCGATGTAAAGCAGCATATCATCAGCATAGCTGTGGAAATCAATGCTGTATATCTACTGATAACACCCCCAAGAGGAAACATATATAGATTAAAAAGTATTGGGCCCAAAATTGATCCTTGGGAAATCCCACACTGAATTTTATGCGTTCTTGAGGAATTTATATCTATACTTAAAAAAGATTTGCGAGATAGTCTTTTGAGTCTGTTTAATAAAATCTGGTGATCCACTGTATCATAGGCGGCAATGATCCAGCTGAACCTGAACAGAAAGTTTCTGTGAGTCCAAGTTACATCTAATGTCATTGACATCCCTAAAAGGGCCGTCTCAGTACTGTGGTTCATCCTAAAACCAGACTGATATTTCTCTAAAATACAGTTTTTATTCAAAAACTTGTGTAATTGGATAAAAATGACTTTTTCTATTATTTTGCATAGAAAAGATAATTTGGATATAGGTTGATAGTTATCTAGAATGTTTGAATCTAGACTACTCTTCTTCAGAAGGGGCCTCACCACCGCCGTTTTAAAAGGCAGATGGGAAGACACCTGTGTAAAGAGAGTAGTTCACGTTCAACAGCTCAGGTTGAAAGAAACCATAAAATCATTTTTAAAAGCGATGTGGGAACGGGGTCTAAAAGGCAGGTTGTGGGAATGGGGTCTAAAAGGCAGGTTGTTGGGTTTAGCTGGGAGAAAACTCGACCAAGCATCTTTGCCTTAACCAGGACAAAAATCTCCAGTGTTTCCTCAGGTAAAAACAATGCTTCAGATCTGTTAAAACCAGCAATACAGTGAGATAAAAGACCGGATCTGATAGCACTGATCTTATATAATAACATGAATGGAACTGAGTTGCATGGTAAAGGCATGTGCTCACAAAGTAATTTTCTGGCTTTAAGTGCAACATGTACTTTGGTTGTTTAATTATTAAGCTGCAACATGGGGTCAAACACAGCTTCCTGTGGATCATCTGTGTTTATTTATGAAGTGTTTCTGACATGTTTGATGTATCGTCTGTCCACATTCAGCCAAAGCAGAGCAGATGGACAATGACCTGAAACACACCATGAAACTAAGACATGGTGGATTATAATGTCATGGCTGAACCACCTGACTGAGATGCTGAAGATAAAACCAAGTAGCTCAGGACATGCTGTGTGCGCACAGATTCATTCACTCATGCAGCTTCTTGATAGAGAGCAGAGGATAGTTTAGCAAGTAAGGGAAGTACTTTCAGCTTTCAGAGGGGTATAATCCATCCAGGTGCCAGAAAGTTAAAGCTTCAGCTTCAGAATAAATAACATAGAAATGTGTGCTGGGATGGAAACGGACTGGTTTTTCTGGTCCCTCAAGTTTGCAGGTTTGAGACTTTATTTAATTTTGCTGTATTCCAGGGTCTGTTACTCCACAGTAATAGCACAACTGTGCTCAGCATGACACGCTGTCAGTCATTTCTTTTATTCCATCTTTGTGATGTGGAGGAGTCAGTAACACTTTGTCTTCATTAAGCTGGGTGGGGTTGTCCATGTCAGACATTTTCTGAAAGTCAGCAAGACGCTACTTTACTCTCTGGTTCTTTATTCTTCCAATATTCACAAAACCAGATGGATAAGTTCTCTTGTGGACAAACTGGTCCGACACTGATTTTCTTTAAGACAGTATGGCGAAAAACTGCATGTCAATCTGAAATCGCCAGTGTTTATGGAACGCACAGGTTGGACACAGCCGAGGCCATGGAGATCAGGTCATCAAATCAGGATCCGTAGAGTTTGACAACAAAGTGATTTTTTAAGTCAGCATTATTGAGAGGGAACTTGTCATTTTTGCTCAACAGCAGCTCGGAAATTTAATTTTAAAAATGCAGAACATGTGGGAAAAGCTATCAAATTCAGCTTCTCTTGTAAAACTTCCCCTTGAAACTCCTCATTGTTGCATCCGCACCAGACTCCATCATGGACACACCCACGACAATCAGGTTTCAACACAGCCAGTCTCCAGCATACTGATTAGTCACTCAAATCACCTGTTCATCATTACCTCTTCTCCTATATAAGCTCCACACACTCAGCAACCTTCTCCTGTCAGATCCCGTCCTAGTTCTCCTACCCCGGCTCCGGCTCACCTGTGTGCTGCGTTGTATCGCCTTTTGGATTGCCTTCTCATCGATGACTTCAGACCGCTCCTGGATTTTCCCTTTGGCTAATCGTTTTGGATCTTCGCTTGGCTTCCCTTCCCCTGCAACCTGATTTCCTGGTTCTGACCCAAGACTGTTTTCCGGATTCCGCTCTGCTCCCATCCTGGACTTACGACTGGCTAAAGGACACCCATCTTGGATCTCCCCCATTCTATTTGTTTGTTAATAAACAAATCTGAATAACACTGAACTCTCGGTGTCCTTCGTTACACTCATACTTATCAGAAAAGCACTTAAATGTAGTCACAGGGTCAAGCAAATGATTTTGTATCTGTGAAAATAAGCAAGGGTTGAATCTCTTCCCAAGTTACAGCAACTCAGCTTCCTGGAAGGAAGCTCTGAAGATGACATGTTGCACCATATGGCATGCGGATAATTAATGAGATAAAGGTTCAGTTTATGAGCTTTGACTTGTTATATTCACCAGTTTTGAATGCTCAGTCCAGACTGAGAGTGCATTTTGGTGTGACCTACAGTGTGTCCTTACACCACTGAGAACAACATAACAGCTTTTACCAACCAAGAAAAGAAACAACTAGAAAAGCACTCTGAGAGCGCAGACCTCCACCAAGCAGCACCATAATGTTACTGAAACTTTCAAAGTAATCCAGAATCCAGGAATTTTGCTGGATCTCCACCAAAATATAATAATTTGTTCCCAGTGACATCCCAACATAACCTGAAAATTTAATCAAAATCCATCAATAACTTTTTGAGTTATGTTTCTAAAAGACAAACAGATGCTGATTCGTTCCCAGGCCAGCCGCAAGATGTAATTGGTCCAGCATGTCCTGGGTCTACCCCGGGGCCTCCTCCACACAGGGACGTGCCCGGAACACCTCACCAGGGAGGCGTCCAGGAGGCATCCTAACCAGATTCCAGAGCCACCTCATCTGGCTCCTCGCGATGTGGAGGAGCAGCGGCTCTAATCTGAGTTCCTCCCGGATGGCCGAGCTTCTCACCCTATCTGTAAGGGAGACACCGGTCACCCTGCGGAGGTAGCTCATTTCGGCCGCCTGTACCCGGGATCTCATTCTTTCGGTCACAACCCACAGCTCGTGACCATAGGTGAGGGTG
>JBAMHV010000010.1:5158570-5174789 GCA_037177535.1 Pseudomugil gertrudae
GTGAGTGTATGGGTGAATGTGTCGAATAGTGTTAAAGCGCTTTGAGTGCACTGATGTGTAGAAAAGCGCTATACAAGAACAAGACCATTTACCATTTACATACTCTGAGCTTCAGCAAAAAAAAAAGCCAATAACTTTTTTAAAGCTAAAGCATGTCTGCCTGATTAATTCCACCACAATGTTTACCACAGATTCCTACTTACATGTGTGCATCCAAACATTTAGAAATGAAAGCACATGCCATTTGGGTTGCAATCATGTACAATGCTCTGTGAGCCTGAGTAGTACTTAATGTTCAAAAAATTCTGAAAGGTTATTGGCTTCAAAGTGGTTCAATATGTCAATTAAGCACACAGCTCAGTGAACAGCTGGATAACAGAGAGGAGGGAGGCGAGTAAAAGAAGGACAGAGTAAAAAAAAAGGTGCACAGAGGAGACGGGTAACAACTGCATACTGAAGACTATCATAACTAGAAGGAACTTGGATACAGTCCACGTCAATCAATACTCCATATTAGTGGTAAAAATTCACTATAGCTATGTTTCGCAAGCTAGTCAAGTAGGTATCATGTTCCAGATATATAGCAGGTCAAGATTAGCCTGGAAGCACATCTAGATGCAGGATTTTAAATAAAAACCCAAGTATTAGTATTTCTTTAAATATTTTATCATAACATTTAAGAGGAACCATTTTTAAGTTAAAGTTTGGTCGCATCAAACTTAATAAAAGACTGGCACTTATTGTTTTTTCCCGTGAAATTGCTTGATTCATTTCACCTCCAGTGTCTACATACTTCCACAGTTCTTTGCAGATCATGTCTTGGATAGTTGTCATAGTAACCAATGCGAGGAAGAGAATAAAAGCTTAAAATCTTTTTTCATACAAAATTCAAGGATAATCTCACAATGCACACAGGAACAAGCTGCAGTGTTGGATGTGTCATAAGGCTACAAATGTTTACAAGGAAAAAAGTTAGAAGATTTGTGGCGCTTGTGCATGTAAATATGTGTGTGTCACACACTGACCTGAAGGCAGTGTGTGAGACGTCTATAATACCGTCTGTTTATCAGCGCTTTGAAGAAAGACATCTTCAAGCTCAGACGTCACACACATCAAAACACTTCCTCTGAAATCAGAGGGCCACAGTGTGATAACCAACACTTAAAATAATTAGACAGAGAAACTGAATCAGGCTGCGTTTGTAGGAAAAACAGATCTGTTATTAGCTGTAGTTTTCTGGCTGTCTGAGGTGTGTGGAAGCATTCACACTTTCCCATCGAGCCATTCTAGTGGATTTTTTTCTTCATTCATTCATTATTTTTTGTTTGATTTATATAAGTAAAAACAACAGTTTGAATAGTAGAGACATGTCAGAATCAATGTCCAACAAGTGGCAACTATGCTAGCTATTATAAATCCCATTTCAACTGATTAGTTCCTGTCTTGTAGCATGATTGGCTGTCCCTGCTGCCACTCCCCCTGTTCAAAGAACCGGTACTGGTTGGTGGTTGTGTGGTTGCTAGGGGTGACTGTGTCTTTAGTCAGATTGCAGAAGCAAATAAAAAAGTTCACATTAGGAGTTTGTGATTAGCTGCTAGTGAGTCAATAATAAACATAACAGTCAATAAAAGCTGTCAGGAGGAGAAGAGGAAGGAGGAGTTGAAGAAAGAAAGGAAGTGAGGAGGCAGGAAGGGGGACAAATGGAGAGAAAGGTGAAGGAGCAGGAGGGGATAGAAGAGGAAGGACAGGAGGAGAGGTGGATGTGGTATAGGTGGAGAGGAGAGGAAGAAAGAAAGGAATGAAGAAAAGCAGGAGGAGGGGAAGGTGAAGAGGAAGGAGGAGGGGCAAGAGGCGAGGAAGGGCAGGTGGAAAAGTAGGAAGTGAGGCTGGAGGAAAGGGAGGAAGAACAGGAGATGATACAAGCGGAGAAACAGGTGAAGGCAGAAAGAAGGAAGGTAAGAAAAGAGGAGAGGAGGAGGGAGGAAAGGAGGAAAGTTAGAGGAATGGGAGGAGAAAGAGCACAAGGAGATGCAGAAAGAGGAGACAGGAGGAGAAGAAAGTAGAGCAAGGTGTAGAGTAAGTAGGAAAGGAACAAGGAGAGAGAAAGGAAGAAGAAGAGGCAGAAAAAATAGAGGAGGAAGAGCAGATGAGAGAAGAGGAGAGACAGGTGGAGAAGAAGGAGGAGAGAAATGAAAAAAGAAATGAGTAGAGGCAGGAAGAAGGAGGTGAGGAAAATAAGGTGGGAAGAAACAGAGATGAACAGTAAGGAGGAAGAGCGGGAAGAGAGATAAGATGGGGAGGAAGATGGCTGCGTAGACATGAAGTGCCTTTGGCTTTGAAACTGTGATCCATCATTTCATCCAAACAGCTGGACAGATGTTTGTGCATCAGAAATTTATTCTGAACTTTATAAACATATCTCGCTGAATGCACAGCACGTACATGAAAACCTAAATATTACAACAGAAATCATGTAATGAGGTAGTTTTTCAGACATTTTGACAGAAGTTTATCACAGAAAAGTGTGCAATCAATGCAAACATTTACGCATCACTGGATCATGTGACTGGTTAAGTTGATGCTATATGGAGTAAACAACAGGGAAACGTAGAGTTTTACAATAAATTAGAAAGGGAAATTAGAGAATGGTTTTGAAAAGCTGTGGCAAATTTTCACAGCGAGTAGAAAACCCAAAAATAATGCTGCGTGATTACCCTGTCTGAGCTGCAATTCTCATATAACTTCATCAGCTGGACAAGATTTTACTGCGGCTTCTGCAGTAAACACTGTACAGTGGAAACACCTGCAAATCAAAATAGTAGCTTTTCTAAACGTTACAAATATCACTAAACTGTAATAGAAACGCAGAAACAGCAGAGTTGTCAGTTTAGCCCCACTTCCGAACAACGTCATCTCAAGATAATTCACACATATCACTTTGAGACATCTCATAATAAAAAGCCTAGCTAATGGAAACCAAAAGATTGCATCCAATCTTGACTTTGATCCAATCCCCAGCCTGAGCTGCATGAGGCGACAGGAAGACAAAACCTCAGGCAGAACCTGGCTTAAAGAGGGCATCCATCTATCTTGACTCGGGTAGAGAGGACAGAAAAGACAGACCTGCAGAAAAAGGGTCGGAGCGTCCTAATAAAACTACAGTAAGAGCACACCTTCAAACAAACACTAATCTAAGAAATAAAATTAATTTTGTACACATATAAGCTTATACACATATAAGTTTATTAGCTGTGGGTATCCACGCTGTTACATTGTCACCTAAAACATAAATTAAAAGGATTTTCCATTCAAATTGACTTGCGTTTGCTGTGGATTTATGGAATTAAAATGACTTGAAAGACACTTTAAAGTGCTTGTAAGTTAATAAATGTCTGTTTATCTTTAGCATAGGACTTTAATTTATTTTGAAAATATAAACATGAAAAATTAGTAATTATTTCTGATATCCTTTTTATTTAAACTTATGCACAACATGCACATTAATTCTGAGATGTTTTATATTTATGACATCTCTGGAGAACTTTGTTGGGTGTTTCATTCAGAGTTTTGTTTTGTGTATTTGTGAAACTATTTAAAAGGTTTACTATTATGGATTGTTATAACATGGTGTGTCTTCATTGAGTGCACTTGAAGCGCATCCACAACATGTTGGATGTGACTGTGTGCACTCCCAGAGAGTGCATTATGGTTATATATATTATATCAGCACACTCTTGTTACTGATGGCAGCTCCAAGTACCGTAAATTACCATAACATTTGGGTAAGAATATAATTACTTGTACAATCACAACTTAGACTTAGACTTTATTGACAGCCCATTTTGGCCAAATGGTATGGTAGTTTCTCTAAGTAGGATACTTGGAGCTGCAATCAGTAACTATAGGGAGTTACTGCCCGCCACTTCCCAGGGTGAAGACAAAATAATTGTAAAACCTGCAGCGTTGAAGTAATTTATACACATCAACATCAGTGTTGATCCAGATGTTTTTATTTTTCCTTATTTTCAGTTAAGAGAACAAAGTCAGGGAGCCATGGGGGTGGGGTTGTCTGTCTTTGTATGTGTTTGTATGTCTGCTTGTCAGTGAATGTACAGCACTTTGTGTTGCCAAAGGCATGAAAAGTGCTTTATAAATAAAGTTTGATTTGATTGGATTTGAAGCGTGGGGAAAAAGTAGTGGCGTTTTGTACGGAATTTACAATAATCAAAATAAAAAGACACTGTTTATGTTAAATGTTATTGATCAAAGAGTAAATTTAGCAGGTTGCTCTAGAAGTCTTACCTGTCTTGAAGATTTATGGAGTGATGTTGTAGTTGAGTGAACAAATGTGTATGTGTGTGCTGATTCTTTTTAACCAGAAATCAAATTAAATCTATCTTGCTTGTGTCAGACAAAAACATTATAGTAGTTTTATTGTTGTATTTTTAATTCATTGACCATTAGAAAACATCACAAACGCTTTTTGTTCAAACATGTCGGTACTCAGCTGTTCCTAAGAGTTCTCCTGAGCTAACCCATGATTCAACCGTTTTCATTAACAAATTTATTGAACGATTGGTGGTTGAGTCCTTTGAAAAGACCAGAATAAAGAATAAAGAAAAGACAGAAAATTGCAACCAAGTTATTGGACTAGCATGCTAACATATTGCCGTTAGCCTTTCTGTTAACTCTAGTGAAAAATCCAAGGCAATTTATCAAACAAACAGTATCATTTGCTCCATAATACCTCCATAATTACAACTCAGTGGTAGTATCTGGGTGTATGTGCAGTATCTGAAAAGTATGTGTGAGCTCATGCCTGCAGGTTCATGTGACACACTGATTATGGTCTAAATGATTAACACTGCTTTCTGTCAGCTCACATTAACTTCTCAAATATGGGCTTGATCCGAGCCGCTTCACCAGGTCACTGCTTCCTAATTAGTCAGAAACTGCACACGATAGATTGACCTCATCCATCAGGATGTGACTCAGCTCATGAAAAGGAAGAAAGTTGGAATTAATGAAGCAAACTGAGAAAACAATGACAGTTTTGTTGACCCGATTGGATTTCCATAGTATAAAGAACATATAAAAAGCATGTTTAAATGTAAATAAAATGTATTTCACAAGAACGTTTACTCCATATGAAAAGTTTAAGGGCATTAAATGTGATTTTTGGTTGATTTGTAAAGAATATTAGGCAAACCATCAGAAATCTTTTAAGGTGGAAGTAGTTGTTTTCACACAATGTATTAGGATAGTGATAACTGCTTTTTTTGTCATATTGTGTTTTATTTTAGTATGATTCACTGATTGATTCAGTGATCCTACTGGACATAATGATCCTACTGGGCATAGTGATCCTACTGGGCATAGTGATGGTTGATTAGAGATTCCACTCTCCTGCTACTGTTTGGTTCAGCCAGCCTACTTTAGAATCAGTCTGCAGTCCCATCGTTGACAGATCATTGTGTAACCCTAATGAAGAATTCAATGTCCAGTCTGAAAGAACCTGTATTAGCCAATGTTTGGTTGGCTCCACCACTTCTGCCTTCTTTTTGTGACTCCTCTGGAACCACTAAATACAGTTGTTAGACTGCTTCTTCCTGGTTTCTGCCTGACTATCCTCACACCCTAACAGTGGAGAAAACATGGAAATGGGCCTTTTTAGTTAAGCCTCTGTTTATTCATTTACAATCCACATGACTAAAGACTGGCACACAATTCTTTAAACCTTCACAGATTAACACACAGTTGATGATGAAAAAAGACAGATCACACAAGACGTCGCTCTTCTGATCTTATGGTATTTAGTACGGAGCACGCCACACACTCCTCAGCAGAGCATCATCTTCTTAATGTGCAATTGTGCAAATCTGAAATGTTACTTCAGTGTAAGGCAGAGTTCATATGTATATTAATTTAGGGGAGTGTTAATTGTTCACACTTCTACAGAAACCCAGCATAGAGTAAAATCTAACTTGGGCTGATCAGTGATACCACTCAAGATTTAGTAATTGTGATCCATCTCGATCATTATCGATCCTTATCATTATCCAAACCATATTCATAATATTGTTATAGCTTACAGGTGAAAGAAAACAGTGATGAACGCATCTGTGGTCTGGCATCTTCACCACTTATCCCCTGCTAATAGGAATTAGCAACAATTTTAGAAATGATAGTTTTTGGGAAACACATCTCAACTATTGATTACAGCTACAACCAAAGACTATAAATCAGACAAAAACATTAGTTTGTCATAAAATCATCATCAATGTCAGTGAAGCCTAACCTATAGTTTACATTGTCAATTGTTGTCTTAGTCATGATAACCTGCGGCTCGCTATAGTATCTGTGATGCAACTATGCTGCATGATTAAGTTCTTTTTCAAAGACAAAAGCTGCTTTATCAATATGTTCAAGTATCCAGAATTATAGCGATGTTAATTACTTTTGCAAGTAACCAAATCATTTGTAAATCTGTTGAGACAGCAGCAAAATAAGATTATCCTACAAAGCCTGCCTGTGGCAAGATGGCCGCCAGTGAGGCATAAAGCATCTAGCCATCACTTCCAGTGATGGGAATAATGGTGTTATTGATGGTACTGCTTCTTTCATTAACAAGTCATTTATTGATTAATCTTCTCATTGCTTTGCTGGCTTTGATTGGGACAAAAAAATCCCTTTAGTGTACACTTTTTTTTTTTTAGAATCTCAATTATACAATAACTTTTATCATCACTTGACTAATTGAGAGCTCTGAGCTCTCTTTGCTGTTGTAGCTACATGTGAACACAACTGATTTATAATGTATTTATAAATATAACACACACCTGAATGACATTGGTCCAAAAAGTCAAAGATAATAGCGTTGGGCATTTCACATCTTAAAACAGCCAATGCAGCATTTTTCTCACAGGAATTAATCATTTAAACTCAACTTTGTCTCAACGCTCTTCAAATGCTTTACAGATAAAGTAAAAAATAAATAAAAGATGTGAACTTCATAAAACATGGTTTTCAAGGTTTAAATCAATTAAATTGTTTGCCAAAAGCATTAAAATAATACTTTTTTTAATTTGATGCTGACAGTATTTTAAGATATATTTATTGCTGTTATTATGTAAAACTCTTTGTGATGCTCTTACTTGAAAAGTCCTATATAAAAATGGTTTTACTTGATTTGATTAAATATTTATCTAACCTGTTGCATATTTGCAAGAAACCTTTTCTTTTTCATTTATTTTTATTATATTTTTATTATTGATATAATCAGTTTATCTATTTTATCTATATACTTTTATGTATTTATTTATTACATAATAATTGTGTTGATAATTCTTATTTATGGCAACGATTGTGCTCAACTATTAATGTTTTTAATCGTTATGTCGAGATAAGGAGGATAATTTTTTTGCATTAATGGGAAGAAATGGGATAAAATAAGCTGACAAAGATGAGCTTAGTAAGTATACTAGGTTAGTAAAACTTAATAGTGATGCATATCACAATTTCAGCCTCTGTCATATTGTTACACCTGCACCAGGCTTTGCTACCAACATGCCCACTCCAGCAGACTCCTGCGTAGCCAGTCCCCTGATTATTGATACCATCCACCTGTCACCAATTCCCTCTCCAGTCATATAAGCATCAGCAGATCATTCACCCCCTGTAGGACCTCGTAATAGCTATACAGCAGATTCCCAGTTCCCTTCCTCGGTCTCGGCTCCCTTACCTCGCCTTCTGGATTTGACACTTGCTCTGATTTCCCGGCTCTGACTCCTGCTTGCTCTCTCGACTCCGATCAGCCTGCTTCCCTCTTTTCCTCAGCTCTGCTTCCTGCCCATCCCACTACTTTCTCTCTGGACCTTTTGGGCTCAACTTTCGCCTGTTCTCCGGTATTCGCTCTTTGGATCATCCCAGGCTGCTGCATCCAAAGCATTCAAAGGTCCTTAATTCCTGCATACTTGAAACCAGCGGTGCTCCCAGTACACCAAACACACTTAATAAAATCCATTAATGTGTATATTACCATTTATTAGTTTTAACATTCCTATAAACAAATGGTTTCTGTCTGCAGTTAACCCTGTGTGTGTGAGTTCTTTCCGAGCTTTCTCACAGTCCAAACACATCTTAAACCGATCTGAGTCTCTAAATTTCTACAAGGAGTGTGTGTGGGTCTGATATAATGTGGACGCTGCCCGTTAGACACAAATGCAAACCTGCCATATCAGAGATGCAGCTTTTCACTCGTCCACTAATAACAAGCTGGATGCTCCCTCTCGTCTTTAGTCTGCAGGACACAGAGTCAATGCTTTCCAGAGAGACTTTCACATTATCATCTAGTTTTTCACTTTGTCTCAGACCATTTTAATTGAGCTTTGATCCTGAGCAGACCTTTGTGTTTCTGACTCCTGTTCTGACATGTTGAATCATGTCTGCTTTTAATTGCAGAAATTACCAGCATCTAGCTTTGTCCCACACATACACAGTAACCTCCTAAGTCTCTATATTTTGATATTAAACACCATAATAGGATCTTCAATGTCTTCATGATGTCTTATGTTAAACCATTTTTGCTGCAATGTTTATACACCCAGTTAGTCTCTGATTGGTGAAGCTCTGTTCTTCTTTCCATCTCAGAGGTGCTGCCTGTGTGGAATGCTCCTTTTACACCCAGTTATGTTACTGATCTTTTGCCAATTAACGTAATTAGCTGTGAAATGCTCCTCCGGTTGTTTCTGATTTGTACCAGTTACTTTAAGTTCTTACAGGTGTATTGCTGCCATCAGACTCAAAATGAGCTTATATTTTCAATAAAATGGTCAAATCTATGCTAAGTTATGATTATTATTTGTTAAAAGGAGGCAGATGTAGAGAGCAGATCCCTGTGCGATGACATTATAGAGCTTAGTATGTTTAGAGGACACATTATTAAACTGGAAACTACCAAACAAAAGCGAGTTCAGTAATATAGATAATTCCTTTAATTGTCTAGTGTTTAGTCCATGTTTACTTCCCTTCTACAATGATTATATCCAGATGAATCCATGGTGAACAGGTTATTTTGAATATATAGAGACTTCCATGTGGCTACAAATACAGTCTACTTAGATGCACAGCATGAAAAGTAAAACAAGGATACTAAATGATATACATTAGGTGATGTATATCATGAAAATCAGTCCACTGCAACTCCTTCCCCAATAAAACCTGTCAGAAGCAAATTGTACTGATCTGATGTGATATAAGCTCAGAGCCAATGTTATTCTCTAGATGTCTGCCTTTCCATTATATTAAAAACCAGAAATATAGCAGACTGGTTCTCTGAGGCTGAGAGCGTACAGGTCTGCCAGGAGCATATCAGAGAGCAGGAGACAATTTTGTGTACATGTAAAAAAAAAAAAAGAAAAAATAGTGAAGAGCCAGACAGAAAAAAACAGGGTCTGAGATTGACCAAGATTTTAGAAAGAAATACATTAAAAGAGGAGGAAGAAGCGAGGGGAGGCAAAGGAGATGATGGTGGAAATGACAGATAAATGGGGTGTGAAAGGAGAGATAGGTAATTATTTACAGAGGGACAAACTGAGCCGTTACCGAGGAAGCAAAAGCAAAAAGAAGACATAAACAGTGAGACAAATATAGAAAACAATACATAAAAACTAATAAAATATGAGTGGAAGCATTAAAGAAGCACAATAAGAGAGAAAATGAACCGCCAGAGCCACAGAAACAATGAACGCCGCAAGTACAAGTGTTATAAAATGTTTAATTTTAACCATCTGTAAAAAAAAAATTCACTCCCGGGCTACTTTTATTACTTCATACTTCTTACATACTAACCAAACACATATATCTCACTATCTTTTATTTATGTGGAAGCATAGATAAGACATGTCAAACATATTTTTTTATATTATCTTTAAATGTTTTCCTGAAATTTTCAGGAAAAATGTGTTGACAATGGTTAGGAACTCCTCTAACCTAAACAGGAACAGAGCTGCTGTCACATGTTTGTTATATTACTATTAGAAATGAACACGATCAAACACGATGAAAGTTCATTTGGACACCCCTACAAAATGGCATGTCCACTATGTAGAGCACTATGTAGGGCATAGGGTACACATTCAGACACAGCCATAATCTCTACAGTATGTTCTGGGTCTCGCCCCGCAGGGACGTGCCCGGAACACCTTACCACGAAGACATTCAGGAAGCATCCTAACCAGATGCCCAGGCCATCTCATCTGGTTACTGGAGCAGCGGTTCTACTCTGAGCCTCTCCTGGATGGCCGAGCTTCTCATCCTATCTCTAAGAGAGACACCGGCCACCGGAGGAAACTCATTTCGACCGCCTGTATTTGTGATCTCATTCGCTACACACAGCTCGTGACCATAGGCGAGGGTCGGAAGATACAGAAATTGGTAAATTGATAGCTTTGCCTTCCGGCTCAGTTCCTTCTTCACCATGTCTGACTGGTGTAGCATCCACACTACTGCAGATGCTGAATGGATCCGCCTGATGATCTCACGCTCCATCCTTCCCTCACTTGTGAACAAGACCCTGAAATACTTGAATTCCTCCACTTGGGGCAGGACCTCATCCTGACATTAAACCCCAACACAAAAAACTGCAGCTACAATGTAACAGGATACTCCTTATCTGACCTTAAAGGTCATTCGGACCTGTCAATTGTCACTGAACCTGCACATCAGCTGTGAGGCAGACGGAGTGCTATTTCCAACACTGGTTTCTGGACAAACATCATCTGGATCTTTGATCTGATATCTTGAGCTCTACCTTTTTCACTCAGCATCTCTTCCTGAGAAAACTCCTTGCCATAGACTACATGTTAGGTGCAGTTTGATTGTCCTATGGCAGCAAAATCTCCCCATGTTTCAAATTTGGTTGAGTCTCTACTTTTGTCAAGTGTGCAAAGTTGTAATGAACTCCTGGCACCAGAATCTGTTACAGAGGTTTTGCACTGTCTGCATAAAGATTCATGTCTGTGAAGTCATTGTGGTGATGTGACTCCCACCTTCTGGGTGAGAATCACTGCAGGGCACATTGTGTAGGGTGACTCTGGGTGGGTTAGTGAAGACTGGGACGAGGGGTCTGCATTGATTATTGCAGAAGTTTTTGGCATAAATAGGACATCATAGGTGAGAAGATAGTTCTCTAGCAGCAGGATCATATTCAGAATCAAGAATGGTACTTATTGTTTTCTCTTGAATTGTCTCTTAAACTATTTCTATCTCCTCGTCCATCTTTACAGCACCATGTTTACTCTAAATAAACTGGTAAAGTGACCCCGCTTGTGTCACATCTGATGATCTGAAAAAAGGTTTTAGCAATATTTGAGAGGCTTTTTTTTAATGAAGTCATTTCCATTACTAGTTTTTTATTGCTTTGGTTTTGTGCATTTATCGGTGTAATAGAAACGCAGCTCTTGATTTTCACTGCATCCATGTTAACTGCAGCTACCAGCCATAGTTTCTCTAACAGCTATAATTTGCAGCTAACTCATGTCTACACTGTTACTTGCGTATTTGCTGTGGATAAAACATCCTTAAAGTGTTAGCAGGTTGTTGTCAAGAACAATCTGAACTCAATAGACTACCTGTTTAGGTAACACCCTGAATGCTGAGCAAGATTTAAGCATGATGTAAGTGAACAAGCTTCCAAGCTGGCTGGGGCCATCAGGAGAAAGGAGACAAGATAAAAAGATGGGGAGAAAATACATATGTGACATTTACCTTCCATATTCTCCAGTAAACAAGAATCAGAGGAGTGGGGTGAAGAGGATAAAGGCAGGGTGGGAGTGTTCTGTACAGATATGTAAATATTAGAATACATCTACCCTTTGCAAACCTTCTACTAAGTTTAAGGCTTACAATGATAACACACTCCTTTCCAATCATAGATGAAGCTGCTTTGTGCGAGGCAAAATACTGATCAGTTATTTGCTATCCAGGCGGAACAAGAGGCAGAAACATCTATACAATAGTAAATAAGGCGTAGCAACTCTTATCTTATAAATGTATTACAGTGTGTGTACAGACATGGTTTGTTGTGTTTTCTTTCCTCTGAGAGATGACGAGCCACTGATTCAGCAGAAAGGCTCAGCGTGGGATGAACTCTCGCAGTGGTTGTACAAAAACACACCGATGCTCATTTCCACACAGATTAACGCACATATCCTACTTCTGTCACTGATCTCTCTCTTTTCATACCTTTATGTGCTTTGCTGCTCGCCTCAGTTTAAATGTTTCTTCCTGTTAACTCGTCATTCAGGCCAGAAAACCCAACGGGCCCGATCCAGGATTCTCCCACCATGAACATGACAGGTTTTGGCATCTGCTCTCCTTTGTTGTCTGTGCATCACGAAAAGCCTCCATCTGATCCAAAATGCTGCTGCAACAGTTCTGCAGAGAAATATCGTAACAAACGCATGTTCTTAACCCTTAAGGCGCCATTTCTGCTCTCCTATGTGCATGAATGGAAACCTCAATTTCAAATGTTGTCAGACATTGTTGTCCTCATACTTCCACACTTCATTTATGTTGTTGTGGTTGTAAAGTTGGTTCATCCATTTGGGACAGTGCTGAGTTCAGAGGTAACTTCTGTGTTGTGACACCAGTTGCTAGCGCTAATGCTACCAACCAGGGTTGGCATACAGAAAATCTTCTCGGTAAAAAAAGATCTGTGTCTAAGATCTCAGTTTTTGCTAAAAATCCTGAGCTACTCCCAACCTTTTGTCAGTCGCCCAATCTGAAGTTTAAATAGGCATGTTTCCTAACCTAAATGCCATTTTTACATGTCTTTGAGGTATGCATGGACCCCTGTGTTTAATGTGAGTTACATGTAGCTGATTACCTGCAGGTGTTGGGTGAAAATACAACTCAGGATAGATTAGTAACACCACAGTAACATGTGTGCATTTCCTTAAATAAAATCCACCAGGCTTCTTCTTTCTGATTCTGTAAATAATGAGATATGTCCTAGTTTAGATCCCCATCAGGGGAACAACATGAGAGGCTCCAACATGTCAGTTATACACATCAAAGACTTTTACATGGTTATCCGCACAGTTTCCCAAATCCCCAGCGCTGCTTGAACATATGTGCTCTCAATTACACACTTATACATCAGGTCAAACTTTTTGCTCTGTGATAATCTTCCTTAATCTTAGGAGGCTTTTTTCAAACAATAGAAATTTAATTTATTTGCATGTTTCTGTGAATTAAGGAGAACACCGAATAAGAGGCCAAAGCTCTGCATTTCCAGTCACTCTGTCACATTAATAATACATTTTAACCTAAAACACCACAAAACAAACCCATTGCTCTTCTTCTAAAACACTCCTGTTGACTTTTTTCTGCTATTTTTTGCTAAACACTTATGTTATTTTCAATCACACATTGTTTAGTGGAAAGAAAATTAAATGTTTTTAGACACTAAGTCTTAAAAAAACAACAACAATGCAACTAAATTCTCCTAATGAATAAATTTATAGAGTATTATGTAATTACTGTCTAAAAGTTATAAGCCACCAAAGAAAACCAAATAAAAATGCTGCAGTTTATTCAAACATGTGGAAAACTAACTGTAAATGCAGTATATGAACAGTTTGTATAATTTAAATAAGCTTGATAGTCAAAGTTTCCTGTAATTTATGCAGAAATAAAAGATAAATAAGTTAATAAATTTTACATAAACCTCTAATTATATATTTAGTTAATTTACTCTGTGGAACCATCTAGTGTCATGCTAGCATTAGCTGGCTAATAGTGTTTCTGTTCCTGACAGCCGGCAGGAGATAGCGCGGTGTAGGTCCAGATACTTATTTTAACTTAAGTAGAGAAACCAGCAACAGAGACAACTACAAAAGAACCAATAAACCAATGTTCGTTCTCTGGAGGATGGCCCGGTGGCCGCAGGGACAGGGGACCTGACTCAGGCGGACGGCCCAGAGGCCGCAGGGACAGGGGACCTGACTCAGGCGGACGGCCCAGAGGCCGCAGGGACAGGGGACCTGACTCAGGCGGGCGGCTCGGAGGCCGAAGGGACGGGGGACCAGGTTGCGGAGGAGCATCCACCCACGAGACCTCCCTGGGCTCGGAATCAGGAACAGGAGGAGCGTCCACCCACGGGACCTCCTTGGACTCAGGATCAGGAACAGGAGGAGCGTCCACCCACGGGACCTCCTTGGACTCGGGATACACAAACGGCGGCGGCGTGGACCAGGGCTGGTTCGCAGACGGCGGCGGCGTGAGTCATGTCCGGGCAAGGGAGCCTTCTTTCCCATGCTCTTTTTCAGAGAGGTCTTTGAGCCACTCTTGGTCTGTTCCCTCCCCCAGACACCTGTTTCCCATGGGTGACCCTACCAGGGGCAAAAAGGGCTCCTCCACACAGAGGAGCCAGATGAGGTGGCTGGGGCATCTGGTTAGGATGCCTCCTGGACCACTCTCTGGTGAATTGTTCCGGGGAACATCCCTGCGGGAGGAGGTCCTGGGGGAGACCTAGGGAAAAGCTGGACTGATTGCATTTTGCGGCTGGCCTGGGAATGCCTTGAGATCCCCCACGATGAGCTGGTGAATGTGGCTGGGAAGAGGAAAGTCTGGGCTTCCCTCTTTAGGCTGCTGAAACCGCAACCCGACTTCGGATAAGCGGTGGAAAATGGATGGATGAACAAAAAAAGTCTAAACACAGAGTTTTAGACCCATGTAATAACCATAACCAAGTATCAGATAGCTCCACAACAGAAGCATTAGGTCAAATTTAAAGTGGTTCACCTTGAAGCTAAGACATTTTTATGAGATCAGTCTTGTTTCATAGCATAAATACTAATTGTGTACAAACATTACTTGAAAATGACCCATGTTAGTATTGTACATGCTTTGCATTATAACCAAATTATGAATAAATAACCCTCTTAATGACGCTAAGCTCTCAAGCAGGTCTTCTTGTCTTTTCATCCTCTCACAACCACCTTTTAATCCTGGCTAGGACAAGAGTTTAATTATTTACACTTGGGCTTATGTGAGGAACTTTTCAGGAGGATTTATTTCAACTGCACTGCCATTACCAGTCACTAATGTGCAGTCGAAGAGGCAAACATCTTTCCTCTATTTTCAGCATAACTTGAGAGTTACTGACTGGGATAAGAGTTAGGAAGTTAATAAGTCAAACAAAACACTTTAATAAGAAGTGACTTGTTTTAAATGAAGTGCAGAAACACTCATGGTTGTTAATTAGCAAAACCTTTATGTAAAATCTAGTGTACTGTGTTAATGACTTATTACAATGATTGTCCTTACATTACTTTAATGTCTTTAATCCCGGCTGCATGGTGGAGCATGGTTCCTGCTGTCTTTCCTGCTGGTTCCAGCCTCACCTGGGGGGAGGTCCCAACAGCAACTGTTCCGTGTGGAGGTTGCATGATCTACTTGTGTTAGAACGGGTTCTCTGTAGATACTCAGGCTTCCTCCTGTCCAAAGACATGCATGTTAGGTTAACTGGTCACTCTAAACTGTCCCGAGGAGGCCAGGAGGGTGTCTGTGTGGTTGTTTGTTTCTTTGTGTTGGTCCTGTGATGGACTGAGACCCTGCCTCTTTAATGCTAAAGGCTTCCACCCCCCGTGACCCTGAACTGGATTAAACAGTAGAGAAATTGAATGAATGAATAAATATATAGTTAAAAAAAAACAAATATGTACTTTTTTAGTTTACATTTTGTTAAAGGGTCAATAAAAGTCTTAACAGTGTTTCTTCTACCATAACGTTGGTGGGATGCTCCGACCCCACAATAATACTGCGTTACCAATCAGACAACCTGATTGTGGTCCACAGTATTTTGCAAAATGTCTGAGAAAGTAAAAATGTATCATGAAATGAGTGAAAAATACTTTATTGATCCCAGATGGAAATTCAAATTTGAGTAGTTTTGTTAATACAAAAATAGTCAATGAAACACTGTTCTTGTTGGGATGGTGCCGTCTACACAGAAGTCCATTTAATCTGTCACACACTCAGTCAAGCTGTTGATGTCCTCTCCATGAGGACCACAGAGTCTCACTCTAGTCTGCTGTCTGGAAGCACCATCTCAGAGCATCCTCAGCATCATTAGATCGGGTTTTAACAGTCTCTCCAATGACAGGCTGTCTCTGAACGATGGGCCCTCTCTGGTGGAGCAGCTGACAAAAGCTAG
>JBAMHV010000010.1:5202355-5218294 GCA_037177535.1 Pseudomugil gertrudae
TATAATCAAATATTTATGAGGAATCATCCACACTTTCTTCCAGTTAATATCAGAGACATAACGGTTCCAATAGGACACACACACACTTTATTAATCCCATTTCTGAGGCACATCTTTAGGTGCTGTCTCTTTAAATGTGAATTAGTCCATCATGCCCCGCCTCCCTCCAGGTTGCAGAAAGTTCAACTCTACCTTGTTCCGCCATAGTTGTAGTTTGATAACAGCGATACACTAATCAGTGAAACATTTTAAGCTTTGAAGCTTACTGTTTTGCTGTCTGTTGCTTCCATAGAGGAACTGACCACTCATTAAGGTGAAGTCGTTCAGCAAATGCCTTTTTGGCAGAGGTTGCTGAAGCACTTGTCCTTGAAGTGTTTCGCACAAACAAAAGGATTTTCCCTACTGATGATGGTACATTTCCATGAAATAAATTCAGCCACGCAGTTCAAAGAGGCCCTGATGACGGGTGTGATGTAATAAATTGTGAGTTGATACACCCAACAACCAAACATTTTGATTGGTTCACTGATAACTTCGGCATGACTGAATTTGGACTATCAAATTGCTTCGAGAAAAATATGGCAGATTCACAAAAGTGGTTATATGGAAGTCCATGACCGTTTTAAGCAGATGCAAAACAAATACTGTGATGTAATAGATAAAAAATTGAAACATGTTTACATGGTCATTTTTCATCTTTTTAAAGCTGATTTAACTTTTGTTCTGACTTAATCCCATTGTCGTTTTCATTAGATTTGATTCTGCACCCACGGATAGCAACAAGATCACATTCAAGTTAACATTTTTTGTACAGCACCAACTCACAACTGTCACCTTCAGTTATTTTTACACACACAATCCAATCAATTACAGTTAATTTTTATCCACTTTAAACAAATACATTATGTAATCCAGAGTAGTCCAGTTATTTACCTCATGAAAACAACACATAAAAATGGTGACCTAGCTAAGGAAAGCAACAAGTCTTAGACTCAATCCTCCATCATGAGTTTCTTGAGTAGACAGTGAAGAGAAAAAACTACCATCAGAGCCAAAACCAGGAAGGAAAACCATCGCAAATTGTGAACCAGAATGAAAGACCACTGTCAGAGCCAGAACTCAGAAGGATAACCTCCTACCAGAGCCTGAACTGGAAAGGAAAACCACCGTAAAAGCGGGAACCAGGAAGGGAAAACCACCATCAGAGCTGTAACCAGGAAGGGAAACTTCTGTCAGAGCTGGGACTGGGAAGGAATACCTCTGCGAGAGCTGGACCTGGGTAGGAAAACCACTGTCAGAGCCGGAACGTGGAGAAAAGCCACAGTCAAAGCCAGAACTGGGAAGAAAAACCTCCACAAGAGCCAGAACCAGGAATAAAATCCTTTAGCTACCTTCAACTGAGCTGGAACATGGAGGAAAACCACTGTCAGAGCCAGAACTGGGAGGGAAAAACACTTACCAGCAGTTATGTTGGTATTTTATTTCAGTGTAACTCTACAATAAGAAAGCTGAATATTCGATCCGCTTATTACAGCAGCTGCGCTGTTTGAAAGAAGCAGTCCTAAATGGAGGCTGAGATAATAAAACCCAAACAGGTTTCAAATGAAGCATTTGTTCTCTTAAAGTGTTTATCCAGATTATCTGTGGGTCTGTCAACATGATGGTGGAAGCAACGAGACTGAAGGGTAGTAAAGGGAGGTAAGAACAAAGCGAGGGGAAGAGTAAAGAGTGAAGTAGGAAAATGTTATGGGTATAAGATACTGCACAGGTATAGAAAAGTGTGTATGAGTGTGTGTTTGATAGAAAATGAGGAACAGGCAGTCTGAAGGCCAGACACTGAAACAGAATTAAAGTCTATGGTTCTGCTAAATGTCAGAGTGTGCGTGTTCATTTCTCCCACTGTAGACATGCAGACCCTAAACTCCACTTACCCCTGCAGACACACACACACACACACTCCCACCTCATTAGCAGCAGGACATGACATTTCCGGACTATTCCAGCCAGGGGATGGAGGAGATGACAGAGTCCTTAATTCCTCGTTTTGATCCAATTCATTCTCACCAGCCATTAAAAGTGGGAGAACCGGAAAAAGCTCTTTCACTTGAAAAGAGGGTATGGAGAAAAGATTTAGACCGCAGTGACGAGGCCGCACACACATCATCACCAGAGTCCGATGAGGCACAAGGATCCTCAACTCCCCCTTCGAAATCCCCCAAAGCAGCTCTAATGAGTGAAGCTCTAAGGTGGAAGGAAGTCAACAACACAGATGCTTTGTGGTTTTAGATGATGGACCTTGATAGATGGATGGTTGGATTTACATTAAACCTTTGTAAAAGATTCAAGGGGTCTTGGTTTAAATGGGTTTAGAGAAAAATCTCTAGCTTGTGCACAGTTTTCCAAACATATCGCGTTAGCTAGTATCATTAGGGGTGTAACCATACATCGATCTACATCAATATATTGATCATGAGGTCAATGAGCCAGTATCATCCATCCAAATTGCAAACATTGTTGAAAATTTGAAAAAGGCATTTATAAGTCACTTTTACTTTGAAAGTGATCATCCTGTGTTTACATCACAGTAGCTTATGGTTGGTGACATCAACCCCGTGTGGATGGACCACCTACATACTGATTTTATCTGATGTTAGCATGTTTACAATCTGATCTGTATAAGTGTGTCACACATTACACACCTGTTTTATCAAACTACAGTCAGAACACACACATTTGTGTGTCTGTTCTGTATAAACACTCATCTCCAGTGCTGCTGGTGCCGCCCGGTAGCACGCTGCTGGTTCATTGCTCTGCTAATGTCAGTAAGCTGATTGGTCAGTTGGGTCATTTTCATGTTAAACACCAGATGATGACTAACTGCTGCCGCTCATCTTCATCCGTCTGTAAATGCATTAATTATCATCCACCGCCGGGGTCACACACACGCGCACACACATAAGAAAAACATTTTCATACAACCATTTGAAACCAACTCAGACCTTTATTTTATTACTTCATTTGATTTTGAGTAAACTAATTACTTTAAAACAAATAAAGCAAATAATTGATTTGCCTTTTAAAAATCGTATTTATTCACAGGGGTACTGCAGGGTCTTAAAACGTATAAATATTCGGAACTTTAAAGGTCCCATAATATGTTAGATTCCACTTTTGAAATGTCCCTAAACCCTGTGTATGAGCCCCAAAAATACAAATATTCTCTCACCCCTTTCATTTGCTTGTTCCACCTTTTAGTGAAAGTGTTGAAAGATCACTTTGTGACCTCACGATGTGAAAAAAACCACTCCATCAGTAATGGATACTGTCAGTGACCCATGCCAGCTGAGCTCAGCGGGCGTGGACCGGGGCCACTCATGAGCAGAAACCGCCTGTTCTCAGTAGAGATCACTTGAGCAGATATTTGGAACGGCTGAAATTAACATGGATGAATTTAGCGTAACCTTGTTAGACCTCTTTATGACATGCGGGACGTTCAAGCTTGCAAAAAGCCTTTTAAAAGCCCAAAACTTTATTATAGGTCATATTATCATCACGTTTTAATTTTTAACTCTTGTTCATTCCAGAGATGTAACATGCACCGTGTGAAATCGTAATCATGGATGCTGTAACAGTTTTCATATGAGGTGATTAATCTACGAGTCCCGTCATGCTTGTAGGCAAGAAATGGCAGTTTGCAACGTTTTTGCAAAAAAAAACATGGGATGTAACATTTATAAATGAGATAATAATAATATATTAGTAATAGCAGTAATAATATAAAATATAATAAAGTTATCCACTGTTTTTAAACATGATTTTAAATGTTAATAATCAAAGTCAATCGGAATTGAACTACATTTTACACAAAACTTTACAAAAACCACTGATAGAAGAAATAATGATAAAAAAAAAATACAAATTCCACCTCTACTGTGCAAAAAGGTTTTGGAAATGGTGGATTATTGTTTTAATCTCTTAAATCTCTCATTGGTTTATTTCAATGTGCTGAAAATAAATAAAAACTAAAACAACCTGAAAGTCATGCGTCTCCTTATCAGCTTCTCTTTTCTCCTGCAGAGCTGCTGCATGTTGGTTCAACACTTACCCCCTCTGACGGCTGTTTGGCCTGAGGGCCTCACAGGATGGACAGGGCAGGAAAAACATGTGGAAAAGGAGGGAATATTACAAACAAGACTTATGTTAGCTTCCCTGCCTCCTCTCTTTCAATGCTTTCCACCTCTCCCTGTATCTCCCTCTCTTTCTCTGGCCTTTCCATCGTATTGATCAGCGACGTCGACAGAAAAACGGAGACCAGAAAATGCTTTGTGATACTCTGACAGGTGAGAAGGAGGGAGGCAGAAGGATGGATGCAGAGGGAGAAGGAGACAGGATGAGAAAAAAGGTTAAAAGATGACGAGGGGGATGAGGGGGGGGGGGGGTTCCATTATAAAGCATCAACTGCAGCCACCCGCAACAATAGAGATGGATGAGAGAGCAAAGAAAGAGCTAGAAGAGGGGTTAACGTCTCCATCAAACCCTGACATCGACGTAATTCAGAATCAATAAAAGCTCCTGAAATTGCTGAAATAATTCTGTCAAATCCAAACAGCTGCGCGAGCGGCGCCAGCTGGGTGTCTGTTTCAGACGATGTGTTTTCTGCATGACGGTGATGCTTCTCTGTCCCCTCGCTGTACATCCACAGCCTCGCATCAGTCAGGCAGCAATGCTACCATGTTTATAGCAACACTTTTAATCACTGCAATAATATGTTTTATTCCAATTAGTTTTATTTTGCTCTTTTTATATTATTAGAATGGATTCAAGCCTAACAGATACAAAAAAGGGTTTTATCTTAAAACTATGCTGTGTTAGGGGGGAAAGTACTGATATATAACTACTCTCATGACCCACAGATTAATAGATTAAACTTCTACTTTTAAAGACGCACTGAAAGCAACAACTTTCTAATACAAAGTCACACAAATAATGTAAATATTTGCTCTGAAATTAATTATTTACCTCTTTTAGTTCATAGGTAATAATGATGCTTTGAAAGATAATCCACTGATTATTTTCACATTGCAATTTTATCCTGAATGAACACTGAAGCAAAGCAGAATATCTCTAAAACAACAGAATTCAGTCAAGGACGTAATCCATTGTGGCCCCGTGACCCCACTATCAATATGTTGTGGAGTATTTCTTTGCATGGACACAGTAGTCGGCTCACATTTGCCACGTTTCTTTGTGAATTTGTTCCTTTTGATAGTTTTAAGGCTGAAACCTGTGGATAGAAATTAAACTTGTTACGATTTCCTGGCAACTCGCAGCTCAGAGCTTTACATAGTTAAATTAGACTAACGTGGATTCATGTGGGTTTTAATTGGAATTTAATATAGATAACTGGATTAGACTGGGATTGAACTGGAGTACACTTTCAAAGTAAATCGAGATTAAACTGGGTTATGCATTAACAAATTGAAGTACATAAGAAGAGGTGTAACGGTTGTTCCTTTCTCAAATTTAGAACATTTTGACATGTTTAATTCGGCCAGACTGGATTTTGTCCAGATGCAGCATATTTTGATATTTATATGGAGCTGTAGGACCCAAACGGATCATGAGGAGGGATGTCCATGTGTGATTTAAATTATGATTGTCAAAATGCACATTTAGATGTTGAATAAGAAATTATTTCACATAATCATGAGTAAAAAATACATATAATATAAAAAATCCTGCCAAAAATACCAGGATTTCCTGCATCTGCCTCCAGTGTGAAACCAGTTTAAACTGGTGGAACCCAATATAATGTTAAATATTATGACTTTTTTTCAAAATAAAATGCTGATGTTAAAGAATGATGATGAGATTACAATAATAAGTTTTAATAGAATTAACAAGGTATTTTTTTTAACTGATGGACGTATTTGATGCAAGATAACAAATACTGATGACATCAAATCCATTTTGTTGCTGATCTTTGTCATATGCAAGACATTTAACTCCAAAGCCGGAACCTGGTTTCATTTAGAAGAAAATATTTTTGTTTTGTGTGTATTTTTAAATGATTGACTAATAAAGTAACTAAACAGAAATTTGCAGTGTTGAAACTCTGAAACGGATTTCATGCAGAGTTGAAGGTGTTCAATTAATTTGTGAAAAAAAGCTGTTAAAATCCTCAGTGTATGATGAGTTTGGAGTATTTTGTGCAAGTGCATTTTTATAATTAAGATCCTCAAAAGAACTTTCTGACACTATATAAAAAATACAATTGACATCAAACTTAGTTGCTAATCTTTTAACATGTCTTACCTACTAAAGCTACCAAAGCCTAAATCATATTATTCTTCAAATTAACAGATTAGGCAGTAATTCAGAAAGTAAAACTGCCATTTAAGAGGTTTAAATGTTGCATTTGATTTAATGTTTAATGCTGTTGGGTAGAACAGAAGTTGTTTCAATCATTTCTGGAAAAAAAACAGAAAAAATATTGATGTATAAACATTTTATTGCAGTTTTGTGCCATGAGGGGCTCCAGACGGCATCAAATTAGCCAACATAGTATAAAAGATGTGTGACTGAAGGAGTTTCTGTATTTAAAGACATTTTTCTAAAGAAAAAAAAAGAAAAAAAATTACCAGTAGCCGGGACATAGCTGAAATGTTAGGACAAAATGTCTCAAAGAGGACAACAGGGTCTGCATAAACACTACTGCTTTCGATACGAACGTTGCAATCTTTGGTTTTTGTTTGTGTATTTTCCTTATTTTATGTAGAGTATCCACAAATCTATGAGCGTTCCTGTGTTGATCTTTTTATCTCTGCAGTGAGATAGTTTATCCGCATTAGAAACGAAGCTGAAAGCAAACGGCAGCCAAACAGAGCTGAGGTAAATTGAATTTTTTCTCACAAAACGAACTCACGGGAACGCTGCAATATTCATCCACAAGGTCAAGGTGTTTGCCAGGATGCTCACCTTCCTCTATAAAAAGTTTGCTGTTTAAAATCGAGCAAAATAAGAAAGACAGGAGAGGAACGGGAGAAAACATTCATCCGGAAAGAGAGAACGTGGTTTTCATGAGACGTGTTCTACCTTTCGTAAACCTTGACCTTTAGCAAGAGCAGGAGGACGTCTGACAGAAAACAAAGGCAGCGAAACAAAAAAATACTGAAAGGTTTTGAAATGTGACGACAGGAAGTGCTTTTTTTAACCTCCATCTGTTTTTCGTGCTAATCAGCTGCTCTGTCTGCAACGACGAGATGCCTATGTGATGTTAAACCTCGATGAGCAGAGGAAGGGAGGCAAGCAGAAACGCCCACTTTCACTATTTCATTTTAATAAAACATTCAGTTTATTTCAGGGTCTCAGGATAACAATGAAGTTCACAAACATACGGAGCCCGGCATCTCCAGCACTCTGGCTATCTGCTTTGTTTTGTTGAGGTCAGCAAATCCAGCATTTCAAAGCAAAAGCCGTCACAATGATTACAGGTGCGGTTCAGATCTGCTGCAAGGTTAGTGGAAAGGCTTCATTCTTCTCTGTGGCGCAGCACTACAACAGATGGATTCTCCTCATTAAAAGCAGCAGTAATTTCCAATCTCTTGCTGTTTGGATGGAACATCTCTGTCACCCAGTTGCTCATGCCAACGGCATGTATCCTGCGCTGCAGAGCTGCTAATCAAGCCGGTTTCACCCTCACATGCAGCCGAGTCCTGTTAGTGTTCAGACCATAATGCTGCAACTTGTGCAGCTTATTTCTTCTGAGGGAAACATGAAGCCAGCAGACTAAAATCCTCTGTTTGTTCCATCTGTTTTGCAGCAGCTGTATTCATTTTTTTTTCCAACTTGCATTTTCAAACAAGTGAACGAGGTCGTTGCTAAAATGATTCCTGTTGGAATCAGAAATGCAGGTTTATCATCAGTATCCTCCATTAGAGTATTCTCTAATTTCATTTTATTGAACTTTATTCATGTGTCATGGTGTGGAGCTCAGGAGTAGGGGTGAGGACCCAAGTGCAGGCAGGTCGGCACAAGGCAGCAAAATTGCAAATGAAAAAAAAAAGATTTATTTAACATAAAACTAGATTCCAGCAACAAAACTAAGTCTAGGACTACTCACCAAACATGGAAACCAACGCAATGAACCCGCAAAGAAAACTGAAAACCCAAGGACTTAAATACAACATGAACTAAACAAGGACCAGGTGAACACAATCAACATGAAACACAGGTGAAAGCAATGGACTGAAAACAAAGCAGAACAGGAAACCTAAAAAAAACACTGCACCAAGTGACCAAACCGTGACATCATGCAGCACTTTTCAAACAGAAAACAGACACAATACCCCCCCTCACCGCCCAAAAAAAATCTGTACACATGCAAACAGAAAAAGAAAAGTAATATGCACCATATGATACTAGAAAACCACAAAAAAGGAAATGAGAGCGAGAGAACAAACACAATGTGTGAGAATTCATATCCAAACAATAAGAACAGAGTAGGATGAAGTTAGATTGATGTAACTTCAGGGTTAAGCATGGATTTTCTGCACTATGAAGCAGGTTGACTTGTTCTCTCTTTTCGTTTTACTCGTCTCATCTAGCATTAAAGCAGAATGATGGTCTGGCTGCTGCGTTGTGTGGAACAAATGTGCTTTGTTAAGATTTAAAGCTAATTTAAGTTCTTACTGTGTTTATTTTGTTTATACAGAAGTGTAAAACTGTGAATTTAGGAACAATCAGAACCTCGTCACATTATAACGTGATAGTTTATAGTAAAAACGTGAAACTGTTAAGGTTTGTCTTTGGTTTCTTGTCTTTATTTACTAGTTTTTCTTTGTGTTTCCTGTTCATTTGTTCACCTGTGTCTTGTTTGGTTCTGTTTGTATTTAAGTCCTTTAGTTTTCAGTATTTTGTTTTGTGATCGTAATTAAAAGACCTTCTCCTGCCTGCGTTTGGGTCCGCTCCTCCATACCACTCCCTCATCATTACAGAAACCTTTTAGGCCTGCATAATAATATATGTTTTGTAGTGAAAAGGTGGAGCATAAACTGTATTTGTTTATGAATAAGGAAGCTGTGCTGCAGTGAATCAGAGAAATGTCTAAACAGGATTAAGATGTATCGTAGGAGAGACTTGGATGGTGGTGCTTGGAGTGAAATATTCACTGATTTTCACGATCAATGACTTATTAACAAAACATTGCTTATCCAAAAACAGATGTCTCTTATTATGTAGGCCTAAAAGGTTTTTACCATAAAACCTATTAGGTTATAACATGATTAGGGCCAGATTTTTGCCACTGTATGAATAAATATTGGTGTTATAGAACTTGCGTAGTACTGCTGGACCTGACTGAAGGGTTGAAAAGGAAAGAAAGAACAGAAAGAAAAGGAAAATAGATGGAGAACAAAGCAGAGACAGAAAAACAATGCAATCCAACCACAGATTCTACACCATCTGCTGCACCTGTACTGAAACATATCCCCATATTATCACAATTTACTGTTTTTATTGGAGTCTTTTACAATAACTGTATTTACAGTGAGATCATGTGGCACCTAAATAAGGGACAACAGTGTGTAATATGTGTCTTACACAGATAATAGCATTTAACTTTAATTAGTGGCTAACAAAATGTGCATCAATTTAAAACATTTTTTTTTTTTTTACAATTTGGAGTTATTTTGATTGAGAGATTTTTTTTTCATACATTATTTTTCCCCATCCTCACTTTGGTAATGTACATTATTTTTGTGTTTTTACAAATAAAATCTATTTAAATTACATGGGGAATAATGCATGTGTGTATATGTGTGTGTTTCTTTCCTGCTCTCAGGTTGACCCCGCTCCAGGCCTCATTACCCTGTGCTTATTTATAATCCTGTTTTCCTCCTTGTTAGCTGCCAGCCAACCAGTGACCGGCTGTTTCTCACCTGTTTTCCTACCTGTGTTTCTCATGTTCTCTGAACTAGATCACTGTTAGAACAGGCTTGTTTTTAGCTTCGATCGTAGAGGAGGCTTGCTGTTTTTCAACCCTTGGGTCTGATGAGAAGCCTGGTTGTTTCCTCACATGCCTGCTTCCTGCATAGCAACTCTTACAAAAGTGAAACATGCTTTTGGCTCTTAAAGCACAAAAGAGCTTCGAACAGATGATGTTAAGAAAGGAGTTACAGTATAAAGTTCTGTGGATCAGAACATAAAAGATTACCTTATTCTCCTGTTTCATTAAACATGAAATGGTTTATTGCTGCAGTGTGATGCCCACACATGAGTGTCATGATTTTAAAAAGATTCAGCTTTTCTTTGGAAGACATTTGGTATTTTCCTGCTAAAAGGGGTTAATCGGATCAGTTTGCATTATCCTGCAGTGTAACCAAAAGTCAGCAGACACAGGGAGCTACTTTAATCAGCTATAATAATATGCTCTGAAGAAGCTAACATGCTAACAGAGAGTATGAAGTGTAGATTTTCCTGTTTT
Source organism: Pseudomugil gertrudae (assembly GCA_037177535.1). NCBI lineage: Eukaryota > Metazoa > Chordata > Actinopteri > Atheriniformes > Pseudomugilidae > Pseudomugil > Pseudomugil gertrudae. The sequence goes on from JBAMHV010000010.1 coordinate 5,212,839, forward strand.
CTTATCATCATCGGTCTGCACCTGCTGGGACGTCCAGTCCTGCAAACTCTAACAGCTGCTTTTTATATTTTCTACAATCTTTCTCTCTGTAGGACATTGGTCTACAGATGTTCCTTATGGCCTTACAACCATTCTTAGATCAACAGCAACGATTGTTTCTCACTGCTCACGTCTTTCATCCTCCATCCGTTAACACACCTGAACACTGCAGAGCTGCAAAATGACTTGCTGAGGACCGAGATTTCTTTCATTGTGTTGTGATACATAAAACCTGATTATTAAAGGTATTTTTAATGACTTCATAAAGCTGGAAGTGTTTCCAGGTCTGGCAGATGATTGGTTCATATATCATGTTTTCACTATATATTCTGTTTATTGTCAGATTTTTTTATCCGATTAAACATGTTTCTAATATCCAAGCCTGTAATATGCCTATGCTTTAATAAAGCTACAAATACCATAAAATCAATCAATAAGAAAAGAAAGCTTAAAAAAACACTCATTAAGAACAAAGAAGGGCAAATGAGATTAGTTCGCATCTCTCTCAGGGTTGGTAGAAAACGTGTTTAAAAAATGGCCTGGGAGGGAGACTGACCAATGGGCAATGATAAGCTGCTCCACACACACAGAGAAACACAAAATACAAATTACTATGAGAAATATGGGACCAAAACTTCCCCAGAAACTTGTTGACTCAGTGTGTAAAGAGGTGTGTGTTTGGTGAAAGTATAAGCCACGTATACACCTGCTTGCCTGTCACGTTTCTAAATGTGGCTTCAAAAGTTGAACACCTCCCCCCCCACATTAATCTCTTCCAGCGAAGAAACGAGCGCCATCCATCAAGTTGCCATCCCAGAGGAGAAATCCTCATCTGAACTGGTTGGAAGGCTGTTCTCATCTTCATCTACCTGCTCGCCAAAACTCCTCAACTCTGCCTATTTTGATGGTACCCTGCAGCAGAATTTATCTGAAGCCGCTCCTCCTCCTCTGTCACGCTTTTTTTATCTGCAAACATTTAGTTTGTGCCTAGTTTCTTTGAACAACGAAGAATGAAAGTTTGGTTGTAAAGTTTTATGAAAAGTAACAAACTGCGGTAGGTAAAATAAATCAGTTCTCCAACGGTGTTTTGTGCTGGCCTGTCCAGAAGCAAGTTAACAAGCATAACCTATGTGTGACCTTTGAATAATATGAGCATAAAAACGACTCCTAACTCGATGACCCAACGTTGTGTTGACACAAAACATAAAAAAATAGTTTTGAATGAGATCTTTAAGTTCTTTGTTACAAGAAGCCTGTCCGGATGTTTTTGTCCTTTTCTGAAGATTATGATCATAAACCTAAACATGCTGCATAAACCTAAACATGCTGCATAAACCTAAACATGCTGCATAAACCTAAACATGCTGCATAAACCTAAAACTACTGGATACACCTAAACATGCTAAAAGGTTATGTTGTCCCTCAGAGGATCTGGGTCTGTTTTTCCTTAAGCGCTCCTTCACAATACGTTTGGTTTCCTTGCAATATGTTTTACCTTATTTCAAAACTGTATCGTCTGACAGACACTGATTAGATGTCTACAACACAATGTCGTAATAGATTAATTACAAGTACAAACCAAGAGGTCTGATATCAGGAATGGTACTAAGCATGTTGCTGCCCTACCATTAGGGTTATGGTCTCAAACTTTAATTCATAGGTCTTGTTGATGATTCCACATTCCAATTTCCACTGATTTATGACTGAATTATAGCTCAGTAGGTTAAACCTTTTAGGTAATAGGCTACTGATTATTATAAAACATTAAAGCAAAATTGTATTTCTAAAAAAAAAAGAAAATGGCAAATGCATTGGAGATTTATTTTGTTTGCACTCTTTAGACGATTATCTGACGGCTGTGATGCATCGCCAAAAATTCATTAAGGGAGAAATCAGAACAGAAAACAAGTGAAGAACTCCATCAAACAGGATGAGGAATCTTTCATTCTCTCACACAGAGTCCATCAGGCGGCAAAGCCAATCAGGTCCATCAGATTTACTGAATAACCGCTGATGAATGATACGTAACAACGGTACAATGCTGCTTCTGATGTAGAGTGTGGACAAAATTCTCACCTCGCCAACCTGGCCTGATGAATCCGACAGGTCCAGCAGGATATTTAATAAGCTCCAGTTTTTATTTATTTTCATGTCTGCATTATTTATCAGCTCACTAGTTTACTATTACATAAATAAACTTCCAGTATAGAAGAAGTGGTTTGCTGTATGGTACCAAGCATGTTGCTCCTGTTATAAGAATTTCGGCTTTAATTGTCACACTGTTTTGTCCACTCTCTTTATCAGAAGCATAATCTGACCGCTGTTACGTGTCATTGATCAGCAGTGAATCTGTGGGACCCGACAGATCCGCCTCCTGATGTGAGAACATAAAAGCTTCCTCATCTCTGCTGTTCTTGACTCGTTTTCTGATTTCTGCTTCCTCCTTAATCCATATTTCGTCTGCTTTCCGATGCCCAAGCTGGTTTGCGTTGCCAGGCGGATCTGGAGCATAAAGAGGCTCAGATCGAATACACTTTTCTTAGAACTGGACTGACTCATTGGTGATTATTGATTATACATTGATGTTTGCATGTTTGAATAAATCAGTGCACCTTGTTCCTGTTTGAAAAAATGACTCAAGACTTTAGCACAGTACTAAAACTTCATTCTGTCATCAGTCTGAGAAACATTATTTATTATTATATTAATGCCTAACCAGAGTTTACATTTGGTGAATATTCACTAAACTCTAAGCTTAAAACAAACAGTTATCCTGATGTTACCATGTGGTTAACCCACAAGTACTCTAACATCACACTGGAATCAGGTCTCACCACACACACTACAAGCCGGTTAACAAATGGGCATAATTACCTGCACTGATCAATAAGATTCTAAATTAAACACACTCATCACTGCACCTGTCTGCTTTGTTTCCATCTAACGTTGTAGAAGTCTACAGCTGTGGTTAGCGAGTGTGTGTCGATGCAACAGGTAGTACAGGAGCAGTGTTAGCGGAGGTCACAGGGGGAATTAACACTGACAGAGACAGAAGAAGAGGAGAGGTGGCTTTAGAGATGCAGGGCAGTGTTAATACTTTGCTGTAGGAAAGTGTTAAACTCCTGTCCTCCAGAGCGATCACCTGCACACGTCAGATCTGTGGTAATTAATGAGGTGAACATGGAGCTGAAGCGGAGAGATGTCTGACTGGGGAGACTGAGTTCGGCATCTGCTTGTGTTTGAGCTGCTGGTTTTCTCCGTTTTAAGGATTTTGTTTTGCTTCAACAGATGTAGAGGAGGAGACGTTTCTCCTCCCCACAATTCCAAATGTTCCATCATTCGTCTCCAGTGATCCTTTCAGCTCGATGAAACTTTTCTTGGAGCTCAGTCAGCCAGAGTTTTCATGAGGACTGCATCATGACGCCGAGAGACATGATAATAAGCTGACTTTACATGCATGCATTTCCAGCCAGTGTCCTTTAGCAAATGACACTCCAGCATGCGCAGGGTGAAGGGTTGAGCACATGCGGGTAATGAAATGCTTAGGTATGTGGAAATCCCGGCAGTCAGAGGTTACAGCAAAGTGACGGACACTGAGGGTATTCGGTCTTATCGAGGCAAACGTCACAAATGCAGAATGATTTGAACACTTTTTATTGCTGTATTCAATCTATTTTATCCTCCACAAGCTTTTCCTGCATCAGATGTTTCCTGGATTATGCATGAAAGGTAAATTTGCCCTCCATTTCATCTAACATCAGCGCTGTGTTATTTATACTCCAGTATTGAGCACTACTGAAAATATAAAGATGACTCTGCAGGTTGGACTCATGCCGTGTCCTCAGAGACCTCTGGATGATACTTCCACAATAATGAAGCATCAGAATGGCAGGTTTTTGCACTTTGGTGAGTTTATAGTTATTATCCAGGGGGAAAAGATCCAATATTTTCCAATTTTGACATTTGATTTGCAAGAGCAGGATGGATATCTGCATACAGTGTTAACAATAGATTACAAACATGTTCAAGTGTCAAAGGAATCTCACCTAAATAAGGGACAGTTGTAATGCATAGCAGTATTGTTTGCTAACTAGCATAAAATCACTCCAACATCATCAGTTTGCATCAGTGTGTGCTCACACACAACAAGCATCATCATATCTTGCTGAAACAGAAGGGCACCAGTTCCAAACCTTCCCCAATCCATCATTATCTGCGTTTCATGACCCCTGGAACTGTGAAAAACCTACATAAAGCAATGAAATATGGTACTGAAAACACACTGATTTTCATTGAAAGGGCAAGAAGTATCAATGTTCATAAAAAAAGACTATAAGCTTATAGTGTTTTATCAACGGGGGAAGAGGTGGGGGGTGTCGTTGTGATGTATGTGATGGTTGTATACGTAGGGTTCCAGCAGGCCGTCGCTATTTAATGTACTAGTAAATGACAGATACAGCCCGTCCTATGTTCTGATTGGTTCCAGTTATTCTATTTTAACTCTTGTTCAAATTTAATATATAATAACCATAGATATTTAGAGAAGTTACATTGTGCTTGGCCTCAGTTTACATGAATATTGTGATTTAAAATTGTTGAATATATTTTAATTACTTCTTCTGGTAGCAGCCACCAAATAAAACTGCATATAAGCTTATTTTACAAGACATTAGTATGTGAGCAGAGTTTAGACACAAATTGTGCAGGAGCGGGCGGTAATGGTCAGAATTTCAGAGGGAGTGGGGCTGAGAGGTTGCAAAGACTGCAAAGACAATGAGGCCTCTACTCAGAGGTGCTACAATTTTTTGCACATATGTAGAAAATTATTTTGACAGATTTACCTGATTGGAAAACATGCAGCTGTAGCTTAATGAGGTTGTGTTTTAACTTGATCTAAAATGCTGTAAGTCAGCTAATTGGCTCATTTTCAGTTAAAACAGCTGCGTGCACTGACTTTCCTTCTGCATGCACATTAAATGCAGTGCAAAAACTTTCTTCATGTGCAAACTTCCGGGCAGAGTTTCACAATGTTCAAACATGAAACCTCAATAAAGTGTCGACTAAGTATCAGATGCTGCATGTGAGGACTTTGCAGACCACGTCAGAGGTAAGATCAGTGCTATCAGATCCAGTCTTTTATCTCACTGTAATGCTGGTTTTAACAGATCTGAAACATTGTTTTTACCTGAGGAAACACTGGAGAGTTTTTATTCAATTGCTTGAGTTCTTGAATGAACACAATATTTTAGAGAAATAGTCTGGTTTTAGGACAAACCACAGTACAGACACGGCCATTTTAATGATTCTTAATGATCTTAGATGCAATTTAGACTCATGGTGCTGCTGGATCTTAGTGCAGCATTCAATACAGTAGATCACCACATTTTATTAAACAGACTTGAAAGTCTGGTGGGCCT
>JBAMHV010000010.1:5255642-5267916 GCA_037177535.1 Pseudomugil gertrudae
TTCAGCTGTGTCTTGTTTAGTTCTGGGTATTTAGTCTGTGGGGTTTCTGTTCTGGTTGCGGGTTCATTGTTTGCTGTAGTTTTTTCTTAGTGTATTCATGGGGCTAATTCTGGTTCACTACTGTGTGTAGTGTTCTGTTTTTCTGAGTTTTTAGTTTTTGTTTTTTATTAGAAATAAATCAGTTAAGAAATGCAATCCGGATATCCTCCAGTGTTTCCACCTGCACCTTGGTCCACACCTCACTTCCACGTCCGACATCCTGACACAGTCTGAAACCAGGAAACTGTCCTGAATGTGACAGTGAGACTCATGTTAAATCAGAGTTTTCTCATCTGTGCATTGGAGTCTCATCCAGATGGATATGTTTCATTGAAGCTCCTGCAGTGCGTAACTGCTTATGTGACTACTACGCCAATATTTGGTCTAAAACTACTGTTTTACCCACAAACTGCACTTTCCATATCATCCCTGATACTGCAGTCAGGAAATATTAGATAAAAATAATTATTTATCCCCAGACTGTCAGAACTAACAATGTTAAATTATGTCCAGCTTTTAAAACCAGTTGAAGATGATCTTACACAGTGGAAACTCTTACCCATATCACTGATGGGAAGGGTTGCCACCATAAAATGATTCTACCTAAAGGCAATTACCTGTTTTCACTGATCAGCACTACACATCTTTCCACCTGGTTTAAGTGACCTTACTGAATATAAGACAAACTACTGCATATTAGTTTTAAAGTGTTTATAAAGACTAAAAAACATGGTGGCTAAAACTTGTCTAATTTTCATCACTGTTTCCTACAGATACATCTCAAACTGGTGTAAAACATTCATCTAGATGAAATATTGCTTATTGTAGAACAATCAGTTCCTGTCTGACAGAAACCTCTTAAAGTAACAAAGTCTTTGCTTATTCCATGTAAACTGACATCCAGACCTGACTTGTAAAAAAAGATCAACTTTATCAGTCCTACAATAAGGGAATAGTGCATTTAGATCATATATTGAAAAATAAATTTATCCTTTATATCTTTTATATAATTTCAGATGCTCACTTCACAAAAGTGTTACAAAATGCCTGGAATATCAACAAATTAAATTAATAAAAACAAAAAAAGTATAATTTCAGTCAAACAGATTTAGGGTTGCCTACAAAGGTGCCAGAGTTCATAGATTTCAGGACCCCAAAACTGTTATCACAGATTACTCGTTACCCAGATTACAGATTAAGGAGAAGCTTCCAGATCACTTCTGTTCTTAAAAATGAGAAATAGGCAAGACAAGTTTATTTGTATAGCACCTTTTATCCATCCATCCATCCATTTTCTACCGCTTGATCCCAGAGCAGGGTCGCGGTGGGGCTGGAGCCAATCCCAGCTGTCTAGCACCTTTTATGTACAGGACAATTCAAAGTGCTTTACATTGAAACAGTAAAAGCATTACAGATGTAAAGGAGAATAAAAACAGCAAAAAATCACAATCAAATCATAAATTAAATAAAAGTTATTAAAAGCAGATCATATAAAGTTACCTATCCAGCTGTTTTAATAAAAACATTTGGTCACAAATATGTCTAAATACTTTTAAAATGACTAAAAATGTAAATATTAAACTTGTTCAAAGTAAACTTCTCCACAGAAGCCACTACCCAGGACAAAGGATCTTCAAGATGGGTTAAGCAGAATCAAACTGCCGCTGTCCTCATCAGATGATAAAATAAAGATCCTTAATTTAAATGAACTGGCTACTTGATCCGTGATGTGTAAATGTGAAAAGAGTTTCCATTAAATATGTCATGGGACATGTCAGTGGATCACCAGTGTCGGCATTTATCCCAGGTTGAAAAACACTGCTGTTCCTAGACAGTGAATATAGTAGTGATGCTTTTAGTCTGCCAGAAGTTTAGAGTGATGGATTTGACCAACTAAAGCATGATGACATGTTTATTATTCATTAGGAAATATGAAAAGGGCTCAATTATTGATTGGAGTACACAGAACTTTCTCAACAGCATCAAGTTCATACATACATCTATGTGAACATGTCTGAAAAAGCATGAAAGGTGCTATATAAATAAACTTGCCTTGACCATGTCTGAAAAAGCATGAAGCAACAGCTGCTGAAACGGTCTGAACGTATTGTGGCTTCCTCCAAAAGGGTCAAGCTCAAATTTCATAACAAAATACTCTCTAATACTTTAAAAATAAATGAGTCACATTAATTTTATTATTTTTTATCTAAAAGCTGCTTCGCATAGATAATATGTTACCTGCTGTTGATCTTCTGAAAGCACTGAGTAACATTGTCAGAATAATATCTCCAGCATGAAAAGGGTCACTTAGAGTGATAAAAGCCCACAGAAAAATTACCTGACTCTGCAGTTCCCCTGCAGAGCTTTACAGCCTCTTTCCACCAGTCATGCTGGTTTTACTGCCCACTACTCTGCTCCAACCTCTCCGCTCTCCAGCAGAGGCTGGCGGCTGTTGTCAGGAAAATACCTCTGATATATTCACTGTACACTACCTGCCAGCCGGCAGGGAGCAAGAACCAAACCAGGACTGTTGGTTGGTCGTACAGGACATCTGCATGATTAAAGAGTGACCTTTTGCAAACAAGAAACCAGAATGACACTAGAATGCTTTTGTTTTGTGTAAAAGTTTGATGAAAGTTGACATTGTTTCCTCATAATTATGACAACACTGCTGTTTTCAGCAGAAACCTTTAATACCTGAAGTGGTGAGAATACCTCTGCTCACAGCCCATCTTTCAGGATGATGCGCCCATTTCCAGAACCAGAATAAAGCTGCTTGCTATGATCCTACAACAACTTTCTCCAGACTCAGGAATTTCTTTTAATCTCACAAATCAGCTACATCATTGATTGTTTTGCTTTCTGGAGATGTTATCTGAAGCAGTTGGATTGCTTGTGTATAGACTTAGCTGATCATTAGAAATGAACGTGTCAATCATTCAGATTTCCCAAATCAAGTCTAAACGGAAGTTTGTCAAAAATGTGTTCTTGTTTTATTATTTCTCTCCTTTAATATTACTAGTGGATGTTTATTAAACACCATTGGAAAACCAGATTAGTCACCTTTATAGCCAGGTATGTCCTGAAAAGATTGTGCTTCTGTGACATGTGCATTGAGAATTACCCATAATGCTCTAGTCCGCCTTTGCCTAGCATTTTCATATGCTATGTTTATCCAATTAGTGATCCCATTTCTTCACAAAGCACACAAAAAATATTTTTAAAATGACAGAATATGGCACCAGTATTTCATTTAGATTTATTTACATTTACCTGTGTGTAAATTAAAAATTTGGAGGAGACGGCCCAGGCGAGTCTGCAGTAAAGCCGCTGGCTGAGCACATCCTGTCAAGCTGACGTTAACTTCAGTGAAAAATAATCCTGGTCAGATGCATCTAATGAAATTAATTTGTGGTCATGGGAGACATGACCCACCCTTCATGAGGCTCCATGATAGGCCCCTCTGAGACTGTTCATTGAGGTTCGCAGGTTGAGTTTTACTACACTGAAACAACCTGTTGAGTATTTATTTGCTACATTGTGAAGAAATGTGAAGCCATGGTTCTGGAAGAAGAGTGGAGTGAGAGGATAGGGTCCCTCACTATGCAGCCTCACCAACTCGGGACACCCCTACATTACACTCATCATACACTAACTGAAAACTGAATAATAAATAAAACTTTCCATCTTTACTTTGCCTTGTCCTTCACTGCATCTCAACTATTTTCTCTCCTCCACACGTTTCTTCTGTAAAGTTTTTCCTTCCTCCACCAGTCAATTTCCATTGCTCTGCTGTTCTGTCTTACTCTTCCTAAAAGACTCTCACTCCCTTGATTTTTTCGTTATGGTGTCATTTCTTTCTTTCTACACCTGTCTTCATCCCATTCGCTTATCTTTCCCCATCTCTAATGAATCATGCTGAAGCGTGCTTTCATATGCTGCTGATGGAAGCCCTCTGGCATGCACACATATTGCATACATTCATCACTGCTACAACACAAGTTGGACTCTCCGACTAAACACACAACGATACACCCGTTTGTTCATGCATGTGCGTGTTTGTTAATATGAATAGTTGCAGAAACAAACAGCTGCTGCTACAGTGATTAGTCTTAGTCATGACAAGACCTGGTTCAAACTGTCCCAACAAAAGAAAAACACTATTTCAGGAATTGCTGGGTGCAGTATTGTAGCTATGCATTATTCTATGTTGGAGTAATAGAAGCAGCAGAGGGAGAAAAAGCCATGTCCTCATGAACTTTTGATACGGTCTAGTTAGTGAATGGAAATCTTGAGGAAAACCTGTCCGAGTAGACGGCAATGCATATTTAATCATTTGTGGTAATCCTGAATTTTGCTTCCTCGTTGTATTTATGCCTTATTTCAGTTACTGGTCCCCTGTTCATGAGAATAGTTTATCTTTGATTATTGTTTATATTATGTGGCTCTACTGTCATTTATTGTTCAGCAGTAGATGAGAAAGTGGGTCAGGCAGATGTCGGAACCAAACTTTACGCCCGGCTGTGTAAGCAGCTGCTTTAGAGGTGAACTACACTGCACCTACATGAGCCCTCTGATCGAACAAAAACTGTTTATTACCTCCTCTTTTCGTCTGGTATTTTTGGTCCTGAAGTGCAACGTTTCTTTGATGGTTTAGTAACCGTGCTCCTCTGGTCTGGTGCGTCCACTATCTGAAAACTCTGACAGAAACAGCTGTTAAACTTTCTGCCTCCAAAGCAGCTCGAGAAGTTGAACGGAGGAGAAGCTGCAACTGAATTTCTTTCACTTTACCCCGCAGTGGTGGAGCAGACCCTGGACTCTGCTGAACTATAAGAGCTGTTTAGTGTTGCTAAAGCTTGTAGCAAAGCATTCACTGCTAAACAGGTAACTACTAAAGCTAACAGGTACCACAGCTAACTTACTCTGCTCCTGATGCTGCTGATGTGCTGTGCATCTCTGTCTTTGTTCTTAAAGACACCGAGCTGATCTGTTAACAGCAGTGAACATTGACACTGGCCTCCACTGACACTCCTATGAAGCTCTGTGGACAGCATTAGCAATACTGTTTACATTAATAAACATGGTTTAATTGCTTGACCCCTGAAACCAGTGTGTTGTGAATTATTGTTCTTTATATTGTTAATGAGTTTAAGAGATGTGTGAATGGGTTTAATAAAGAAAAGGTAGAGATACTAATGCAAGGGAGATAGTGCATGTCTATTCCATAAACTGACACTGTAATAAACTCAGAGGAAAATCAGGAAGAAAAACATTTCACATGTGTTTTCCAGATTGAATAGTGTGGACCACAAATCAAATGTTTCCATGTTTCAGGCTTTTTGGTGACTTCTAACCAGTGCAGTAACACGTTATAAGTAACGCCAGTTTCTCAGTAATTAATACTCATTAGTACGCATTACTCTTGAAATGAAAATAACTGAGGTAATCAATCTAACGGCAGTAATTGACCACATTTCAGCACTCAGGCTAACACACCCACAGACTCAGTGGAACAGCTGAGAAAAATGTGCAAGAATTTGGGAGAATAACTGGAACAATGTGAAGTCACAGTTACCCCATCATGCACAGCATACACCTCTCAAGGTGAGTCTCTTTCACATACTGTATCAGTGATGGCATCAGAGAGAATGGTAGCCTTAAAAGACCATTCATACTTCCACAGCAGATGGATGATGGATGGATGGATACTTTATTGTCACAGTACTTACAGCCACAGTAATACAGTGAAATCCGTTGGACCACAGGCCCAGGCGCAGCCAATTACCGCGCACCTATATACCGTAATATAATGGGGGACAAATTGGAGACCAGAGTTCTGACATAAGATGAGGGCATCAACAAGGGGTTTTATGAAGCAGAGATAGTCCGGGGCACTCTTACATTTGTCAAACCAAGCACCCTAAAGGTGATGCTTATCCACAAAGATGAAATGACCATTCTTGAATTCAAGGGGTTCCTCTGGTCTTACCTTGGTGAGAAAGCAATGACTGAAATGTTTTAAGAGCTCATGTGTGCGAAGCAGTTTCTGTATTACAAGACAGCCAAAACAGACTGACACTGACATATCTTACGATCCTCACACCATTCAACAAGTGTTTCTCCACAAAATCTATCAGGGCCTTGGGACAAAACACACTGACCTTAGACAGTGACGAAGACCCTTTATTTCAGATGGCCAAATCACTTATGAAGCTAACTCCTTGCCATCTGCCATCTCTTTGATAATCCCTGGCCAATACATTCAACTTCTCCTGAATCAACCCCTAGCCCATGCACTGCTATAAGCACACTGAATATACCTTACAGGCATGCCACCACTGGTTTTGTCATGATTTGAACTCTTTGTGTTTTGTTATTTGGGTTTCCTGTTTTATTTTGTTGAATTTATTGTTCCTGGTTTTCTAGCTTTATTTCCTGTTCATTAGTTCTACCTGGTTTCATTTGGATAGTTTCGCATTTCTTGTTTGGTTTAATCTTTATTTAAGCACTTTGGTGTTCAGTTCAAGTTGCTTGATCATTGTATTAGTTTGCATTAGTTAAGAGTGTGTTTCTTAGTTTGCTCATGTGTTCTCAGTTCCTTATTAAAGTTATTCCTGGATTCCTGCTGCCTCCTGTCTGCCTGACTGTGTTTGAGTCCACATCTCCATACCACTCACTTCATGGCAGGTTTATATGTGGGATAATGGACATCGAGCAATTGAATGTTTGACGCAGACTCCGTTCCAGGGAAACGGGTACCAATCCCTGCCAAGGGACAGAGATTATGCAGTCTCAGTCCCCGCCAGTGAATCGTTCCCCCAGTAAACTAGCTGCAAAACACTAGTTTAACAGTCGCAGAGATGTGGGAAAAATACCCTGTTAAAGTGTCTAATTGGTGGTTATCCTATGACAGTGGTGTTTGACATTGGCTCTCAAGCGGGTATAATCAACAGAAAATGGACTGACACACATTCACAATTACAGAGTCACACCTCTGCAAGAACTCCTGGAAGAAAACCTTGATGTTTATACAGTAAATGGTAAAGTTATCCCTTGCAATGGGGTTATTGAGCTCACAGTCAATCTCACAGGTAGCAATGACCACTCTCACCATCGAAGCTCGATTCGTGGTTAGCCTCATGTTGCTACCTCAGCCATTGCTTGTCTGGACTTTGACCCTCGCTTTGAATGACCACAGATTTTTGCCTTCTTCTACTGATTAAGTAACCTGATCTCTCCTTTTTGTTACAATCCTTGCTTGCCTAACTACCACATGTTTGGATTCTGGATTTCAACAGCTTTTCAAGAGCCAACTGCCACTTTCTGCCAGCTCCTGTCTGTCCCCTTTACTTTCCCCGTTATAATAAACCTTTAAGACTTTGTTTTGTGTGTGGCTGAATTTCTGGGTCCTCAAAAATATCGTATTACATGAAACTTGACTTCCCTCATTTAGAACCTTGTCGTGCTGGAATCTGTACTACCTTGGTAGTCAATTTTGCCAGGTTTGCACAAGTTTATCACATCAAGCGCAAGACTAGCAAGACAGCTGCTAACGTGATGTGTTAAATGTAAAAGAGAGGATCCCAGTAAGCTCAGACCATATTGGAAATGGACAATCATGGGGGTAGCGAGCAGGTTGGGGACAACCCAGTGTACAAAGTAAGCCCAGAGGCTTGAGGTTGCCCGTTTGTATTCTGCACCACAACCTCCTGCTAGTGAATGACTTATCATTAGTCATGTAGTCATGCAAGTGTTAGACATGATGTTCTCTGCCAACACCAGAGTAAGCGGTATGGGTCTTTTTTGGCTTTTCCTTGCTGGACTGCGAATGTTTCCATATTCAGCTTCCTGGAAATGCATTTTTAAAAACGCTGAAATTTTAGTCTGTTTTTCAACTGGTCTGACAGGTGTGGTGTGTGCATGCACAAATCATGCATGGGTGTTTCATCCAGGTGAACCTCAGACAACAACAAAGAGATCACATAACATGCTGTCAATGTCTTGATCATAAGACAATGCTACACTGTTTTGCTGCTGCACTTAAATAAAAAAAAAGTTAAGCTCACCCATGCATCTGAATAGTTTGTCCCAAACCTTGAAGGAACTTTGGCCAATTTTAACCCTTTAGGTGCCAGAGTTTTTTCAGGAAAATATACAATTTTGATATCAAGACCTCAAAAGGTTATAACTTGAAGGTAGTTTGAGATAAATGCATACTGTCAAATAAAAATTTGTTCAGTATGATTCAAAGTCTGTGATATGAATGAAATTATTAATCTAATTTTCATATTATGACGTCACTGTTGTCTGCTTTCGCGGTGTGTTTTTTACTGTGGCTTTGTTGCGGCTGCCATGACAACTGCGGTTGTTTTCATTCATCTTCACCCATATTTGCGGTGTTATGAGACGCGCCAGGAGCCCCCCCCCCGATCTCCCCCTTTCCGTGACTACATCCTCTGCTTGGTGTTTGAAGAAAGCTTCAGACCAGCCGCGCTGAAGTGAATCATCTACTGTGGACTATGGCACGTGGACACGCCATCACTAACCTCTGTTTCTGCGTCACTGGACGACTGCATGTCCTTCTCCTCGGAATCGGGAGTCAGCCAGTACCTGACGAGGTTCTTTGTCAGCGGTAAACCCACCACTCGGCCTCGTGGGTAAATGAATAAACACGCCCTCTACTACGGACTATAGCGTGCAGACACTAACCTCAGTTTATGCTTCACTGGATGGCTGCCTGTCTTCCTCCTTGGAATCGGGAGTCAGCAGGTACCTGAAAACGTTCTTCAGCAGCAGAAAACCAACTTCTTGGCCTTGTGAGTAAAAGAAAAACCACTTGCTGCAAGCAGCACTACTCCCACTGCTGCGACGCGCATCTCTGCACCGATCATGTACAAACTCTTTACTGAAAACCTTTAATTGAACCACACCCACACGTTTCTCAGCTTACAGGCACACATGTCCGCTAACTCCTGGTGAAAAGTAGTAACAAGATTCGGCACCATATTAATAGATGCAGCCTTATTTATTCAACAATGTTGCATGTCACAATCCTGCGACTATGAGGGTTAAGATTTAAAAGATAAAACTTCAACAAACATATTTACTGACCAACTGAAATTCATAACTGTAACACATCCCAAAACTTGGAGCAGGGCATTAGAGATCTTTGACTCCCCATGGAGCCCCACAAGTTATTTTTTTTTTTTTCTGTACAGCTGTGGTGGATGGAATAGTATCTGGTTGGATTACAGTGTTTCCTTTGTGGTGTCTCTCTCTCTTCTCTTTGTGTTGTGTTCAATTTTCCTTTTCTGGTATCTCTCTGTCTTTTCTCTGTCTTCTCCGGTCTGGTCCAGCAACATATGTAGATTATGTTGAAAAAATATTCATTCAAAATAAATAATTACATACATCATTTAAATAATATACATGAAGATTTTCTTGACAAAGCAAATTTGCTCAGCACAATACCGCAGCCAGACTGCTTTCATGCTGAACAACAGGGTGATGTATACCGTTATGTAGTACTGTATCAGAGACTGAGACTGAGCGAACCAACAACCAGTAGGATAATTACTGTCAGGGTTTGTGTTTGAGTTTGGTTTGTTTAGATTTCCTGTTTTATTTTGATAAGTTCCTGTTTTGTCTATTTGTTTTAGCTTAGCTCATTATGTCAATTTGTTTCACCTGGTTTAATTTAGTTCATCCACTTCACCTGTTTCTCACAGTATAAATGTTCCCAGTTTCTGTTTCTTCCCCACGGTTCATTAGTTCTTTTGTAGTTGTTTCCGTTGCTGGTTTCTCTACGTAAGTTATAATATATATCTGGATCTGCACCACTCAGTCTCCTGCCTGCCTGCCTGCTGTCAGGGATCGTAACAATTACACAGCTGACATTTTTTGTCGAGTTATTATTATATTTACTGAAAAACAAAATAAAATCAATCAATGATTATAGGCTAAATCATTAAATGATTGAAATAACATTTCAAAAGTATCAGCATTTTCTTGGTATCAGCAATAAATTCCTGTTGGTGTGGGATGGATACCTAAATTGACCCAGTTTATATTTAAAAACCATCCCAACTTTTCCCTTTAATTTATATTTTAACTAGTTTTAAACCAGACTTTAATAAAAAGTGTTTTTCTTAAAATCTGCTGGCATCTTGACTTGAACAACAGATCTTGATTCAATGGAAATGTAAGTAACTGAAAGAAGAAACAAGCAAATAAGTATTATTTGGGGGGCTGACTGCGTCATTTCAGGCAGCAGAAGATTACCAGACAGCGTACGGGAACAGCAGATGCGACACCGTCTGAATACTGGCTCACTTCTTTAGCTGGCAGCTGTAATATTACAGCAGTTTCACTGTGTGGTCTTGACTACAGAAAGGTATTTGGTGTGTTTAATGTCAGCTGCAGAATGAGACAGATACACAAACCTTGATACGGCAGACGTGCACAGACACAATGTATTCCTACTCAGATGCACCACAGCATCCTCAAGCTTAATGACATTAAAGTGCTCACGTCTCAGAAAGCACATGCACGTAACATACACAAGCATGGGATGAGCATTAGGACAAACATGTTGTACTGAACAGACAAAATGAGCACAAGTCAGAAGCTTCACGCCGATCAGCAGCTTGTTACCAAGTTCTTTCTCCAGATTTCTGACAGCATCTGGAAGCAGTTGGACACGTTGACAGAATGGCATTGCCTCCTCATAATGGAAACGTAAATGTCCACCAGCTACGTGCATTAATACAGCAGGAATCAGACTTCTGCTCAGCTGGGGTATTTCAGCCTTGAGTTTATATGCTCTCCTGTCTGGCAGGTATTTTTTCCTAAATTCCACGCTACAAAAACAGTCTGGATTTATCACACATGCAGAAGGCAGATGTAGCAGGTTAGGAATTAACCAGAAGTGGAGGGTGCATCAATCCAAATCCTGATAATAGCTATACAAATGTTTAATTTATATTGATCAATACCAGTCTAATAACATGAAGACTTTAGGCAAGGCACGTTTATTTAGGACAGTTAAACAACAGGGTGACTCAAAGTGCTTTACAGACACATTAAAATAATGTTAAAACACTAACAAACATTAAAACAGGAAGAAAAGGAAATAACTTCAGTTAAAATGGTAACACTTTATCATGAGGGTCCCCTAATTAACATTCATTTATGTATTATTAAGCATTAATTACCTGTTAAATAATCTCTTAATGACTAATATTATGCATTAGTATTAGTTAGTTTAGTTGTTAACATTGTGTGGGCTCTGGTGTCCTTTATTGATCAGCAGGTAGACAGAAAGTGGGTCAGGGAGACCTCAGGATTGAGCCTGGTCCGGTTACATTCATGAGCCAGCTGCTTTATAGTGAACCAGAGGAACCAAAATCCTGTCGAACAGAGTCAAGTCTTCAAAAGGAGCGTGGCTTTCAAAAGGAGGGGTGTCTCAGAAGACAAAAATTTGTCTTACAGAGCAGGTTTATATTACAAGTATCAGGGGGGAAAAAGGAAAAATGAGCATATTTAGAGTGTTATAATGTTTAGACTTTGGCATTTATTTACTTAATTTGCTGGCTGTGGTTTTGCATCCAGTTATTTAAATTAACTTTTTTAAAATTTTTTTATAGTAAAACATAAAAGAAAGGCACTTTATACTCAGTTGGGGCCTCATTTATAAAACTTTGCGTAGAATCTCTACTAAAATTGTGCTTGCACACAAAAAAAGTTGCTACGCCAAAGTAAAATCTCTGCTTACGCACAGGTACAGCAGATAGATGACATCCTTACCAAAAAGGTTGTGCAGGTGAATTTGGAATTTCCGCCCCAACACACCTACTTCCTACCACACACGGTCAATACAAAGCAGCTCATAAATAATTTGACATATGAAGTAACGAGAGTTGTGGTGTTCTGCGTTGAATCATGGCAACTGAGAGGGCAGGTAAGAGGAGAACCTAACTTTTTACAGACTGAAGTCGGTGCTTGTTGGTGATGTGGAGACATGTAACGAGATGTCACGAGACAAGTACCGTATTTTCTGGACTATAAAGCGCACCTGAATATAAGCCGCATCCGCTCTATTTTTAAAAAAAACAAACAAAAAAAAACATACAAGCTGCACCAGCATACAAGCCGCATCAACTTCATTAAAAAAAGTTTTGCGAGCCACAGATATTTATGTTTTTAGATTATGGTAGATATTTACTACAGGTACAAA
>JBAMHV010000010.1:5294927-5305483 GCA_037177535.1 Pseudomugil gertrudae
ATCCATCCATCCATCCATCCATCCATCCATCCATCCATCCATCCATCCATCCATCCATCCATCCATCCATCCATTTTATACCGCTTCTCCAAACTCGGGTCGCGGGGGCAGCAGCCTAAAGAGAGAAGCCCAGGAGATCCCGTGGCGTTCCCAGGCCAGCAAGATGTCATCAGTCCAGCGTGTCCTGGGTCTCTCCCGGGGCCTCCTTCCACAGGGATGTGGGAATAAAAAAACATCCTTGCAACTGAGGCAACTTTGGCGTTGGAGGAAATATTTTTTGGGCAATAAAAAAAAGTAATGCATTGCACTTAAAATATCAGTAACAAACTATCATGCTGTTGGAGCACATTTTGCTGCATTAGCTAAGCTGTGTTCACAATATGTGAAGTTCTGATCCATTTAGGTGATGCCTGTGTGTATGTGCCGTAAAGATGGATATGAGAGAAGTAACAACCCCAACACACACACACACACAGCTTATGAATCTGTGATGGTTATGAAATGAGAGCTACGAGTGTGTGAGGAGTTCTGGATTTGTCAGAGTATCTTTCTGTTAAATGAAGGCAAAATCCGAGATTGAAAATCAGCACTTGGCTTCAAACAATCATTTTTAAAACATCAACAGAGCCTAACATCTTGGACTCAGACCTGAATATCAGTATCATATTATGACAGTTGTGAAGCCAGCCTGTTGTCACATCTGGAGGATTAAAGGACAGATATGTCTCAGCTGGATTTCTGCATTTATCTTTATTAGACAAGACCATGCACACATTATTCCTGCAGGTCTCCATAAAAGTCCATCAGTTAGCTGCAGCTGGTCCGGAGCACCGCCGCTCCAATCATTACTAGGACCAAGATAGTGGATCATATAACTGCAGTCCTCAGAGTTTCACACTAACGGCACATTTCTGAAAGAATCAAGCTGGAAA
The DNA here is from genome assembly GCA_037177535.1 of Pseudomugil gertrudae. Taxonomy (NCBI): domain Eukaryota; kingdom Metazoa; phylum Chordata; class Actinopteri; order Atheriniformes; family Pseudomugilidae; genus Pseudomugil; species Pseudomugil gertrudae. The sequence goes on from JBAMHV010000010.1 coordinate 5,295,860, forward strand.
TCTTGCTGTTAGTTTATAAAGCATCAGCTGGTTTTAGGTTTGGTCGGGTCATCAGGATCAGTTGTAAACATGTTTATTTCTGCTGTGAAGTTGGTCTTTCTAACATGGGAGTCTGAATTTGCTCCGTTTTAGAGCCATCTCCTAGCAGATGAGTGAGCTGCCATTTTTAGCATCCCGCACAAGCTTCACTTTTTCCCAGTGGAGGTTGCCGCCTGGTTAAAACTGCTGATCGGCTGAAAGGCTGCAGGTTTAAAGCAAATCTTATTTGCTTGCTTTCTTGCATTATTCTCTTATTCTGTTTTAGCTTTGTGTCTTTATTTCTTTAAGTTTGCTCTGATGCACTTCACTGCTTTCTCTGCACCTTTCAGTGTCTTAGGGAAAGCATTTTGAATTGTCTCGTACATAAAACATACAAATTACCTACTTAGAAAGACAAAACTCTAATCCTGACAGCCCTCTCCTTAATTGGACTAAAGAACTTTGCAGATGCTGCTGCTACACACTCAGCTGTCGTCGTGATACTGATAGTTACAATTACATTTAGATACTATTGTGATTTGACACAATCAGCCGGCTCGTGATATCTGATCTTAGATACTGAATTTCCCTCTGGAGATAAACACAGACCTACTACATAAATAAATAAATAAATAAAACAAAGCACTAGATGGTTACTTTTAGACCTTTTTATACTATTGACACACTCAGCCGGCGTTGTGATCTTACCTATGTCATGAGTTGGACATTTAGGTGGTGGGTTTTTGAGTTTTCCTCATTTTGTTTCCAGTTTAGCTTTGTGTTTTGTTTCTCCTGTGTTTTAGTTCTGTCATGTTTGGTACAGTTGAGTGGGAATTGTTTTGGGTTTTTTTGTTTTAGTTTTTCTTGTGATGCTTTATGTTTTTTCCAGGTTTATGTTTTCTGACAATGATTTGTGTTTAGTATTAGTTTTTCTTGTGTTTTAGTTCTGTCTGTAGTTTTGTTTTGGAGGTGGTTTTTGTTCTGATTAGTCTTTTGGTTTCACCTGCGTTGTGTTAATTACGTTCAGCTGTTTCTTGTTTAGTCTGTGTATATAGTCTTGGGGTTTTTCAGTTGTGGTTGTGGGTTCATTGTTTTCTGTTGGTCATAGTTGTCTTAGAGTGTTTCATGTTTTCTAGTGTAACTACAGTGTGTAGTGTTTCGTTTTTTTTTTTTTTTCATGAGTCTTTAGTTTTTTTTTTTATTTTTATTAGAAATAAATCAGTTAAAAATGCAATCCGGATATCCTCCAGTGTTTCCACCTGCACCTGGGTCCACACCTCACTTCTGCGTCGGCAGACCTGACAACCTAAGTACTGTCCAATTCTGTATGTCATGTTTGTCTCTCTATGTAACCTTGGATTGGCTGTAGTGGATAGTCATATTTAGCTTCACAGTACCTTTATCTGACATTTAGCGTCTTTATTTTTCTGTTTCAATGTCTTTATTTTTGTAATTTCTGTATTGTAATTTTTTTTGTCAATGTAAAGCACTTTGAGCTGTCCTGTACATGAAAGGTGCTATATAAATAAACTTGCTTTGCCTTGTGTTCTGTAAGCTTCACCATGTCTGTGGCCCTTTTCCAGTTGAGTGTTGCTGCATTAGCATTTTACACTGGTTTCCTGGTATTCTAATGGGGTGGAGTTCAGTGACTCATCCTCCCTTTTTGTACACTCTTAATAGTGGAAAAATCTTACAATTAATTTGTGAGCCTCTGTAAGGAGGACAGATGATGTCTGTTGTTCACTGAGAAATGTTTCTCTTACTCTGCGTTGTGTGCAAACTTTTTCCAGGATTTGTTTCTCTGAACACAAATCTTTTTATAAAATTAGAGATGCTTTCTTCTTTCTCTACCAAAAGAACCTGACATGTTCCACATTAAACGTGTCTAGCTGTCGCTCTGCTTGTCTGTCATTACAAAACAGCAGATGAAGCTTGACTGTGTGATCAGCGGAGCAGCTGACTGATCAAAGCCAGCGGAGAAAAAAGTTTAAGGCATCTGTTGAATTCTACATTTTCTAAGCATACACAAAGCTCATGCTTTTTGCCACCATGAAGTGTGAAAAACAAAGCCAAATCAGACTGTCTGACACAGGAAGGAAAAAAAAACAGTTGGTATAAAGATGTCTTGCATCCTGCATCCGTCAAAACTTTATTTTTTATTTTAATTAACAAACACAAATAAAGATAATGCAAAGTATTTCATTCTGTGCTGGTGAAAGACATTAAGCCATTAGCCATCACAACCAGCAGGCATGTTTGAAATAAACAAGTAAACATATTTAACTAATCTGACCTTTGTTTTCATGCCTTTTCTCTAAACGCACATGATCCACAGTGATAATCGTTATTGCTTCAGCAATGTTTCATTTCTCCAGTTAATGAACATTTTCTGTAACACGAACAGCCGTGTCGCTTCCTCTCTGCTCCAGAACAAAGAATATTACTCAGATCTGGTCCATCATGACTTCCTAAAACTGAAAACACAACAGGCTGCGTGTAAATGTTCCCATCTAATCTGTACTTACAAACCTCTGTCAGTGAGAGCTTCTGCAACTGATTGCCCTGAACTACAGGCAGTCTGACAACTTTGGCTATTTCACAAAAGTTCCTCAAGAAGAAGAGGCTTACCTAAAGGAGTCAATCAAAATGAATCCTCCAGTTATTCAAAGTTTTAAGCCAGACGGATGAAAGCTGATGAGATGAGAGGGATGTTTGTAACATCAGCTGATCAGATGCAGCTGATGGATCTGAACGAACAAATATATTTTCATCTAAAACAGGAAAGAATGACCCAAGTCAAGTCTTTAAACTGGCAATAAAAGGTTAATCTAGTGAGGGATTGGGGACATAATTTGGATGGGTTAAAAGCACATGTATCCTGTGCATTGTTGCTACTGAAGTACAGTGTTGGTACTAAATCATAGTCATGGCATTATTGGCTGGACTCAGAAGGTCCTGTTCATCTCCATCTAACAAAACACACATAAAACACAGAGTAGAAAGATTAAGAATAGCCATTTGTAATCATGATCACGTTTGTTTTTAGAGTAAATTTCAACATTTCACAGTCTCTACTGCACAATGGAAACATATTACTGCACAGAGGAATCTTCTGACCAGCCTGACCAGTACAGGTTCAGTTCCACTCACCGATTGGCCTTGCATGGTCATGTGACTCCGTGACCTAATCACACAAAAGGTGTAACTGTGTAATCTGCTGTTACCCACGTAGCTGGATTACACACAGTGCAAATATTATTCTGTTTAATCCTCTAAAATTTTCATTTCAGTTTAAAATCTTCCACATAAATAACCTGATCTTGTTTTTCCATTTCACTCATTAATAAACTCTAAAAGTCACTGCGTGATAATGTTGTAGATCCAATAATTAGTCTGACCACATATTTACAGCATATTTTAAATAATCAATTATTTAAATAATAAGTTAAATAATGGATTATATGTATATTGGCTTTACAGCTGATGGCCCTCAAAGTGGTTTAAACTGAATCCATTATTTCATCACTCCTCATTCAGAGATTCTCATTATGGATGCAGTAGCCGCAGAGGCGCAGCTTGCCAAGAGGCAAAAGCATCGGACCCTGAGCCAGAAGAAGGCCCCCGAGGGCCAACCTACTTTAAATCAAGAGAGCAGTGGCAATTTGGAGAGTTTGCAATAACAGTGGCTGACCACTACAGACATCCCTAAAGGGGCCCCTCCTCCATTTCTCAGTCTTGTATCGGTGCATCCATAGACTGTATGGTGCATCTTATGGACACTAACTAGGTTTATAAAAAGTAAGTTCCTATCTGGCAGTGACAAAAGAAGGATAACTTAAAGAAGCTTCCCAGACAGAGGTAAGGAGAATAGATGATGCAGAAGATAATTTAGCTAAGGGAACTTGGATATTATCAAATTAAAGCTGTTTAGTTCAGCTCAAGTGTAAAACTAAGAAAGTTTAATTACAGTATAGAATTCATAAGCAAAAATATGTACAACTAAAATGCTTGTCCAGCAGGCTTTACGCCTGTATCAGCTGTAAATGTAACCCTAAAGCAGGTTTTAGCACATAGTTTAATATTCACCGTGAAAACACATGAAATCAATTTGCCCCAATTAAATTAATTCAAACAATAAATAATGAAGTAGAAATCAGTAAAAGAAGTTAAACCTTAACAAGTTATTCTCATTGTTATAAGGAGACGCTGTCATAATAAAAGTGCAAGGACCGGTATGGGTCCTCTGAAGCTTTGATTGGTACCCACAGAGACCCAAAAAGCACCTCTAATCTAGAAAATTCCCATCGTGAATGAGGTGGAACGGGAGATTTTCCTCAGAGATGCAGTGGAATGGGAAATTCTCATCATTGACATTGGGAGGAATATTTCCAACACCATGGTGAATCCATCACACTAAGAATTCAGGCAGTTCTGGAGGAAAAGGGGGTTCCAACCCGGTGCTAATAGGGTGGCCCTGATAAAGTGGTTGATAAGTGTAGGCTATGCTAATAAGTATTTTATTAAACAGCATGAATATATTTTAAAAATGTCTGTTTTTGCAGAAATTCTGACGAGTGTTTGATCGTTTGTTATTTACACTGCCAGATGATGAAATGAAGAGGAGGAGAGGTAATCTCCTCTCATTCCTGCTTTAACTGTACACAGTTCTGAGCTGTTCCGTTTGCTGCAGTGCAGAGAGGATGGGGGGGGGGGGGGGGGGGGACATGTTCTGCACAGGAAACTAAAACAAGCTGTCAATTTTTGCCCACAGTTGCCTCCCAGGTGAACCAAGACCACTGAGAAACTACGAGGAGGCAAAGGATGGGGAGCAGCTTTGACCTGCTGTGATAAACCAAAGAACATGCAGACGCACACTGAGTTAACACAGTGTGTGTGTGTGTGTGTGTGTATGTGTGTGTGTGTGTGTGTGTGTGTGTGTGTGTGTGTGTGTGTGTGTGTGTGTGTGTGTGTGTGTGTGTGTGTGTGTTAAATCCATGGTATAAATAAGTTAGAGCAACTGTTTGTCTCAGTTGATGTGAGCTGTTAACTTTGTACTAATTCTTCAGATGAGATGATGTTAAAATTGATGGATTTTTTAATAAACTGTAAATTTTACTTAGAATTTATCATTTATGTGATTAATCAGTTTGGATATATAAACATATTAGTCATTTATTCAAGCATGAAAATGTTTCTTAGGATCCTTCAGGGTTTGTTTTCAAAACTTATTCTCAGTAGAGATGTGACATGCTGCTTCTCTATGTTTACTCTGGACTCTGGTCTGGTTACTGGTCTGGACTCTGGTCTGGTTACTGGTCTGGACTCTGGTCTGGTTACTGGTCTGGACTCTGGTCTTGACCAGCTGATCTAGAGCTCTGATTGGTTTATATTCTCTGAACACATCACAGATGCATTCTGGGCCGTTCTGGAATTTATAAACAATCAGATTGGTTTTTATTGGTTCAATAAAGGTTAAATGGGAAAAATTCGGCTCTGTGATGGACTGGCGACCTGTCCAGGGTGTACCCCGCCTCTCGTTCGTTGTGAACTGGGATTGGCTCCAGCCCCACCGCGACCCTGTTCAGTGAAAAGTGGTAGAAAATAGATGGATGAAAAAAAGCACCAAAGTTTCTCCAAAGAGATTGGGATCAAAGAACTGGATCAAAAATGGGTGGAAAAGCAGAAAACTCTGGAAGACCTTCAGAAATCTGGATCACAACCCCTTTCAGAAAGGTAGAATCTGGATTAGGACCTTTACACAGTTCTGCAGTTTCTGCTAAACTAATAAAATCCATCCACTGACATCTCACATATAAGATTTAAAAATAGTTTAACATTTAAAAAAACTAAAGGAAAGGTTAAATCGGTATAATTTGACATCGCTATGGACATCAGACAACCCACGACCCTTTCTAATCACAGCATAACCAAACCTGTGCGTTTTGCCGCACCTCCTCCATAACTTCTAATTTAAGTCTTTAACAAAGTGCCGAACTCCACGTGTTCAATTTAAATGCATCCATTAAAATGTGAATTAGTGTAAGGCTTGAAATGAGGTTCCCCTGCAGGCAGTGAAGGGTCTAAGTTCATAATGGAGGGATTGGGATGCTCCTTCAGGCTCTAACACTGATTAAGTCCTGCACAAATAAAGATGACATGAACTTATTTACTCCTTTATTACACTGTTCTGTCGCCCAAAATAAATGAATTATTCACTTCATCTGAGCCGTAATTATCTGCTGCAGCCACATAAATCACTAGCAGCTTAAAAAGGTCAGACATGTTACCTGGATGAAGATAAACAATTACAAATCAGAGCAAGCTGCATAATTTATACAGTAAATTATATTTCCCTGAAGTAAGCACCATGCAACAGACAGTAATGAATATAACAAATATATCCAGTTTCACTTAAATAATCACTCTGCTGATACGGATATGACAAATGTTTCCTAATATATGAACTTTGGTTTAGATAAAAGATAAATTTAAAGGAATATGTTGATATTTTGGGAATTATTCACCAGCTGGATTTGTGACGTGCTGGCAGCTACTTTCACCTCGCATGAGGATTTATTTTACAGTTAGAATCTGTAAAAAGTGGTCTGTCTTTCCTGTCCTCTCCATCCCAACCAGTCGGGGCAGATGGCCATCCTCCCTGAGGTTCTGCCAGACATTTTTCCTTCCCGTTAAAAGAGACTTTTTTCCTTTCCACTGTTGCTTTGGCACAATTGCATCCAAGTCTTGAAGCAATCTGTTGGTTTTCCTTAACTAGACTATTTGTTATGTGTCTTGAATTATTGTGTCTGTAAAATGTCCTGAGAGGGCATTGCAGTGCAAATAAAGATGAATTGAGCTGAAACCTTAAATTTCAGATCAATGTGTAGAACCAGGACACAGAGCAGAATGGAGCAGAAATAATACGTTTTAATAAAGAATGTAATAAACGTACTGCATGTTAATTAGACAACAGCTGAAGCCGTTAGTAAAATGAGACTTTAACTTTGTCTGTTCACATTTATATTATTTCTAATTCTTTTATTTACTATATTAAAATTAAATGTATGCTGGTATGGGGGGTAGTTCATGCCACAGATTCACAGCTAGAAAGCTGTTTGAAGCATGTGGAGTTTGTATGTTCTCCCTGTGTTAGGGTGGGTTCTCTCCAGGTTTTCCGGCTTCCACCCATCATCCTAAAACATGCGTTTTATGTTGATGTCACTCTAAATAGTCCTTATAGGAGGGAATGTGTGAGTGAGGTTGTTTGTCCGCCTGTTTGTCTCTCGGTGAAGGACTGATAACCTGTCCAGAGGGTGTACCCCGCGCCTCGCCTGTTTGATTGCTGGGATAGGCTCCAGCTACCCTGCATTGGATGAAGCAGTTTGGAAAATGGATAGAAAACATTAAATGCAATTTTTAGATAGTAGAGTTTTATTTTCATCAGGTCATTGACTGAAATCCATTTAAATAAAAAGAAAGCTTTTTTGGGGAAATTTGTTGTAATTAATTCAGAATAATTATTTACAAAGCCTAGATACATTTTTATTTTGTTGGCTCCGGAAAAAATGGAGCTTCCGCCTGCAGGATGGTAAAATAATGGCAGGAAAAGAATAGAATATCAACACATAGAACAGAAAACCTTGAAGGTCCCATGCCTCTGGTAGAGGAGCAGGAGATGATACACGTAGATGTTTTTTATGACAGATTAAGAAATAAATAATTAAAACTGAGCTGAGTAATATTGTCTGGTTATTCTAAAATGTGAAACAAATATGAAGTTGATGGTGTTCAGAAAGAACTTAAGGGCATAAAAGTGCACAAAAACACAGAAAAAAAAAACAAAACACCATAAAAGTGAAACATGAATACCTATAAATAAATTAAAAACACATTTAAAAGAGGTTTAAAATTGCAACATGATCAGTTCATATCTTGTTTATTTATGTATTCATCAATCCCACAAAAGCTAAAAGCTCACATACACAGCTGATGTGGGAAAAAGACTTTAATAGTATTATCTGCGACATGTAAAATGTGCAAACAAGTAAAGGTGTCAGGCAGATCCCCCTCCTAGTTTGAAGATGTGTTACACACCAATGATACAGAAAACACACACATTTCAGACGTTCCTGGTAGCTGGATGTATGTGGGCTGAGCACACCATCAGCTTCAGTCTCAGTATGTTCAACAAAACTTCTAGTGTGTCAATATTCCAGCTAATTTATGATCCTGCTTCTTTAACCGTACCTAGAACCTTTCCAGATTTACAACAACAAACCATAACAGGAACAAACCCTTATGAGTTCAGAGTGCAGCTTATTTTATCTGGAACAGCAACAAATTAACAAACAAAGTCAAATATACAGAAAGATTTTTCCGTAAAAGAAGCGACCACCAAAATGTTTTAGCTTTCAAATGCTATTCAATCATCAGAGACGTGCTTTCCAGTAAGCCAGAGCAAAGCCGTATGACTGTTACCGCATTGTTTGACTGATTCATGCAGTTTGTCTGAGGGAGGGGGGGAGGGGGGGGTAACAACACACTGAGAGTGTTTCCAACTGTGATGACAAGAAGACGAACATGGACGTCAAAAACTCATGCTGGGACGACTGCTGGAAAACTCCAAACCCACACAAGAAAAGGTTACAGGCACTCAAATCGTTTCCTCTCACCGGTGTCATGTGACGAGTGAGCAGATGTCGTAATGGGAACACACACACATGCACAGAAAACAATAGCTAAGTTTAATTTGAGCTAACAAAGTGTGTGTTGTTGGGGTGGGGACCCAGGGGGTGTTAAAGCAGAGCAGATAAAGAAAAGGGCACTAATTGAGCCTCAAACTTAAGTGAACAGAAGGAGAAGAGACGACGAGCGAAGTGTGTTAGCGTGTGTTTGTACGTGTGTGCGTGACTGTGAGACAGCAAGAAATGATGTGAATACAAAACAGACAGATGCAGAAAGAGAGGATCATGCTGAAGGGAATAACAGCCAGTGATGCTCATTAAAACTGATTATTAAAGCAGTAACACTGAGGAGCTGCGCTCAGGCATGGCCACATCATCCCAAGCGCGCGCGTGTGTGTGTGTGTGTGCGTGTAACTGCTACTATAACCAAAATGCTAAAGTATTATGCTGGTGGAGCACATGCAGTTTGTCAAACATGAAATGTATCCAGTTTTATGATTTTGTTTTCTCCTTTGTGATGGAAGTAGCTCCCAGTTTGGCTTTGGGAAGCAGAATTTTCCAGTATCCGACCTCTGCCTATGGAACAGGCCCCAGTTTGATATTGTTGATTGCATTTCTGTGATTATGAACTCTCTATACGCCGTCTTTTGTATCAGAAAAAAAGCCTGTAGGATTTTATCAAAGGTGAAACCATCACCACAGGTGGAGGGATGTAACTTGGATTGAACACAGGAAACATTTCTGAATATATAAAACACTTTCACTTCAGAAAACTCCAGAAGTCTTTACATCAGCGTCGATACTTTCTTTTTTTTTAACTTTTTATTTGACTTTTTTACATTATACGGTTTAACAATGAACATTTAAACAATCCCTGACATGTATCAGATACATTAATAAAATATAAAGGCACAGACATCCA
>JBAMHV010000010.1:5310851-5323597 GCA_037177535.1 Pseudomugil gertrudae
AGATACAACAACCCATTTTAGCAAGTTACCAGATGCTTTTCAACACAATGCCACCTTTGATTAAAAAGATCAGTGTTCATTTGTAGAATAGAGGTCATATGTTCCATAATATATACCAGTTTGAGGCTTTAAAGCTGGGGTTTTAAAGCTTTCCAATTCACAGTTATTATTTTTTTTGCAACCAATAATAATATACGTAGAATATATATTTGATTTATACTGAAAACATAGTTTGATATAGTGCCTAGTAAATAAAACAGAGGGCTTGATGGGACCTCCATCCCCAAAATTTTCTCAAGCTTTCTGTGCAAAGTTTCAGCGAGATGAAATGAAACAGAACAAAAATCTTAATGGCAAGGCGGTCTTTAGTTTTGCCCACATCTGTGAAAGTTTATTGAAATGCAGAAATGACCCAGACTTACAGACCCAGCAAGATAAGGTTTGGAAAATACCGCATGTATAAGTGTATATGTGTAAATGTGCATATGTGCATGTGTGTATATGTGCAGATGTCGCTCTGCATATGCGTGCAGCTTGTATACTTCTGTGCAAATAAAAATGATGACTTTGGCTGTGACTGGTTGATCGGGATGATCTATATGTGTGATACAGTAGAAGCTGCTCATGTCATCGTGTTTACAGGGCAGCACGGTGGCGTAGTGATTAGCGGAACAGTCTCAAAGCTAGTTTGATACTCGGCTTGTACAGTGGCCTTTCTGTGTAGTTGGTATGTTCTCCTGTGTTAGCATGGGTTCTCTCTGGGTGCTCCAGCTTCCTCATTTGGTCCAAAGCCATGATTGGTCAATCTAAATTGCCCATCAGACTGAATTTGCTTGTAATGGACTGGCGACCTGTCCAGGGTGTACCCCGCCTTTCGCCCCTTGACAGCTGGGATAGGCTCCAGCTACCCTGAATTGGATGAAGCGGTGTGGTAAATGGATGAATGGGTGATCATGTTTAACAGAAGATCAGGAGTCGAAATATTGTTGTTTTACTGGTTTTATCCCAGTGATAAGAGAATTTCTGATGTTTTCAAACTGGAAGCGTAAATTCAGCCTCCTTTTGGCTTCTGGTTTGGTGAATCTTGTTCATGAAACTGATATTTTTTGGACTTTGTGTGACCTGTGCTTCCAGCAATGATGTTGTTTGTCCATTTACATGTTGTGTGGTGGACACATGTGTTTTTTATGTTTACATACTTTTGCAGCCTTTTTTTACCTGAGCTTTTATTTGTTGGTTATCTTAACTATGACTTTAGCCTAAGATTCTGGACTATCTGTGGATACCACGCATGTTTATATACACGTTACTGGCTTGGTGTTTCCCTTCATGTGTGGTAAAAGAGTTTATAAGTAAGTTTATATGTAATTTTCATTTTTGTGTTGTTTTAGCTCATTTTAGCAAAGTTACATGTAAATGATATTTTATTTCTCTGCCTGTTCTTTACATATTTGCAGCTGTCACATGGATGTGGATGGTCTTATTTTGTTTTTTCCATCAATGACTAATCAGCTCTGACCAAATGCCCCCTCTCTCTCTCTCTCTCTCTCTCACACACACACACACACACATATTTGCAGATGAATTCCACATCTGCCAAATAGAAATATTAGTAGGGGGATAAATAAAAAAAGAAACATTCAGTCTGCTGTAGACCTGGAAATAAGGGCAGAAAGCAACAAAAGCTTCTTCATGGGGCTGAACACAATGTGATGGTGAAAAGAATAGAAAACAGGAATGCCATGCATACAATCCCCCTTCATCCTCCACACCCTCTCATCTGTCCATCTCCACTCCTTCTTTTCTCCTCCACTTCCAGCTCCATCTTTCTGCTCAAAAGGTTAGTAAATGTCAGATGGGAGTTGTCATCATCTTCAATGGCGTCATCTTTCTTCATTGAAACAACTGCCTATCTCCCAGGCTGTGTGTGTGTTCAGGTGTGTGTGGAAGAGGGGAGAAGAATTGAAAGGAATGAAATAGAACAGGATATTGAAAATGGGAAATCACTACTTCCAACAAAGAAAGAACAAAACACACACACACACGTCATGTGGGTTTAGAGCAGGACTTGAAATAGAGCTGAGGATGAATGCTGCACTGCTGTGCAACTCCTCCACCTTCCTCCTCCCTCGAGTCGTCTTGTATAAGAAAACAACTAAACTTCAGTGAGCAACTTAACGTCGGCGAAGCTGGAAGTGACTTAACCAACATGCACATGCTCATTTTATTTCATCCGTCCCGCTGCCGTGTCTTCATCGCAGCCTGTGTTTGCCTCGCCGTATATTTTATGACTAATAGAAAGAGCAGGCCTCGGTGGCGATGACAAATTCCTGCTCTCAGACAGTTTTACAGCCCCTAAAGAGCTCCCTGACAAACGACTGGGCTGTAAAGCCAATATTCTAATACTGTGTGTTTTTATAATGGCCTATGTGTGTGTGTGTGTGTGTGTGCATGACTGAATATTTAGGAGATGTTAAGTATTGCTTATCTCCTCCAATTACAAAAGTGCTTTAGCTTCAAACACAAATCTGTGGAAGACACACACATAAAGAGCCATTTGGTGCAGAATGGTTTATATACTGAGGAGACGAGTCGCGTGTGTGTGTTCAGAAATGCAGCAGCAAGTTTCTACACACACATATGCATAAACATCTGTACGTGTTTGTGCAGGTGAGCTTAAATAAGAAGAAAGCGGTCTAAAAAATAAACCTGAGTTTGTAAAAATATTTAACAAATGTGCAACAAACCAGAAAAAACTGTTTCTGTTCAGTTTTTTTATTTTATTTTTTTATTTATTTATCATTTAATTGTGAATAATTTTCTTCCAGGTTTTTCTACATGAGTTATTTCCGTAGGAAGATTAGTATAAGGTGGAGGGGTTCTCTTAGGAGACACGGAGTGTAGTTGTACAGACGTGGGGCCGTTTTAGTCCTCTCAAAGATTTATTCCTACTCTGGCAAATATTTCATAGACCTCCAGAGGTGTTAGAAGCGGTTAGGAGTTGCCTGTTAAGGCAAATGGCTGAATTATTTTCATCCAGAGGCAATCCAGCTCTGCAGAGACCTGACAAGAGCAACGTGTGCTCCCATCCAGACATCTCCCTAAGGTAGGATCTTGTAGATTTCAGCAAGACAATGCTAAACCACCTGCACCCATCGCAGCAGCATGGCTTCACAGGAGAAGGGTCCAGCTGCTGCACTGGCATGAAAGCAAGAATCCAGCAACAAAGGTCAAAGGACGGTTGAGCTGCTAGAATCCTGCATCAGACCAGAATGGGACCACACTCCTCTTCTAAAACTCCAGCAACTGGTCTCCCCCATACCCAGACATCGGTGTTAAAAATGAAATGGGATGTTAAACAGGATGGACATCTTCCTGGAACTACTTTTTATAGGTGTCATATCAGATGCTATCAAATTCAATCAGCTCACAGTTACCATGAAATGTTTCAGCTTAGCATCTGATATGTTGTTTATGATCTACTGGGAATAAAATATGTGTAAATCCCTGCATTTGGCTTTTATTTACATTTGAAAGTCTTTTAACCTGCTTGGAAGCGGAATTGCACATCAGCTCTGTTTTAAAGCTTGATAAATGAAGAGTGAAGTCAGTTGCTGTGTTGTAAAGGCCTCGGGGCCCCAGGACTCTCCTTCACTCATCCAGACTTACAGTGCATATGTCTCAAACCTCTTCTTCTTTTACTCACGCATAATCCCCTAAAGGCTGCATGCTGTTATTTCCCCTGAGGGGCGGCGAGCCGTGCAACGCTGCAGGAATGCATTAAATTCAAGAGCTGTTGACGCACGCTCAACAGAAAGCAATAACCTGTGTAGGGTCACACCCCCTCTTTTTTTCTCCTTTCATTTTCTGAGGTCGAACAGAATTGCCTTTTAGTGCTACTGTGATTATGTTCCATTTAGCATGGGGATTATGAGAGTTACACGCATAAGTGTTGTGCAGCGAGCTCAACAAGATTAAAAACAGCATCACAAGGAGGAACAAAGACACTCAGGACGTGGAGGTGGGAGGGAGACAAACACAGCTTGAATAATGTCTAGCCTTAAACGTTCCGAGGATGAGTTGGTTTTTTGAAGATTGAAGTCCTCAATCCGGCGTGGGTTACGTTTCTTCACTACAGCCCCAGATGCCAGGAGGTAACTGCAGACTGTTCCAAGTTATATTCTCTGAAGGGCTCAACTGCACCTTTGGGAGGATATATTTTATACTAACAAGATGCCTTCCTCTGCTAGTCACCTGCTGCCACCTGCTCAACACTTCTGACATGTTACATACTCTAATAAATGCAATTAACTGAACTGATTGTGTTTCATACAGTCAGTTATGCTAATTCCACTGTTTTACATATCAGGATATTATTTTTTTTAATCTTCTTGTATTTATCAGGTTTAAAAATAGATAGAAATAAGTGCAAATGAACAATGGAGAGCATGTTGCCTTATTTAGTTAAGAAAAACTAACTAATAATCAAAAGATAAAATACAAAAGCAGTGTGTGGAAAAACTAATTATACATGTTCTGATGATTTAAGCATCCATAATTTATAAATCATCATCAGTGTGAGGATCTTTAAACCTGCAGCTATCAAGTGCTGCAGCACTTAATGCTAAAGTGGAAAGAGTTCAGCAATGGTCTTAGGCTCTGTTCTGGGCTCAACAAAAGACTCCACAGAAGCACCATCCTTATAAACGGGACTCATAGCTTTATATTTTCTTTTAGCTGATTAAATTTCTGTTTAAAATGTCTTTATGAAGCATTGTTTCATGGACATCAGATCGGCACTTCGGAGGAAGGGGCTCAGAACAAACTCAACAAAGAAAGGAGTCGCACTGTGATGCCATCATTTTATTATGTAGCCATGGCTTCTATCACAAACACAATATCATTAGAGTTATTCATCCCAACCTGTTTGTGGAAACTGCTGAAAACATGTTGTTCAAACATGATTGTTTAAGTTGGCAAAACTGCATTTGAACTAACCACAAAACTTCTGGAACAAGGTCCTGTAGACAGACCCGGCCAAAGTGGACGTTATTTGTAGAAAACCGAACAATGTACCAGCACAAACATTTGATAACAAATGTCAAGCGCAGTGATGGAAGGATGGTGATCTGCATGGGCTGTTTCTGCAGCCCCAAGACCTGAACAGATGAACTCCTCCTGATGCCATAGTATCATATGTGAGCCCATCTGTCCCACTGCTAAAGCTGGTCTAAAACTGTCTCACGCAGCAGGACAATGATCCCAAACACAGCAGCAGATCTATAACAGAATGACTTAAAAAGAACAGAATCAAGATGCTGACATGATTGAGTCAAAGTTCAGACCTCGGCCTGACTGAGATGCTGTGGTGGGATTTTCAGAGATCTGCAGAACCGATGAACTCAAGAAGAAGCATGAGAGAGACTGTTACTCTCATGAAACATGTGCAGACAGTTTTTCACACAGTTTCAGTATTTTGGCTTAATTTCTGTTTTATAACTGTTAAAACCTAAAAACTGGAGGAGAGATTTTTGTTGTTACGACTTTTTGAAGAGCAAAATTCAGCAATTTGCATTTTGTACTTTATCATTCGATAAATAAGAATGAGATTAAAAAAATTCCAACCATTTCATTTTTGTGGAAGTAAAAGAGGCATCAGTGAGACGATCTCTGGTAACATAGACCAGAAGACATCTCCCCTCTAGAGTCTCCTTCAGCCCAAAGCTCAACATGAGCCGCTAAATTAAATGGCTGCTGAAAATGGCTGTTAAAGGGGAAAAAACAGAAAAGACTCACTCTCCTCGATCTGATTTGAACTAACTTAATTATAAGAATGTGAAGAGGAGCCTTTTCAAGCTGTTGGCACAAGACAGTTCATTAAAGACCCGTCACCGCTTTGTTACCAGAGCAACTCCTGGGGATCGATGTGTAATGTGCTTTTTGTTTATGGAGACGGAGGGAAACGGGGAGGAGAGAGGACAAACTAATTGAGCTCCCCAATTATTATCCCGATAGCCTCATGACCTGCTTGCTGGTGAGCCAGCGCGGAAGAGAAACCTTACCTGTCAGTAATTGTAGGTGGCTTTCCAACTCTGCGCTGTCACTCGGAGGAGGTTTTACATAATTGTTCCAGACAGATGTGCCCAGAGGCAACTTTGAGAACACTGACAGAGTGGTGTCACAAATACTCGTCTCTCATGTCAGCGAAAAAATGAAATCACTTTTACTTCTACTCCACATTCCTCGATGGACAGACACTGGAATCTAATGGCAGGTGTAATTGAATTTCACAGTCAACACACACACAAACACACAGAGAAGCCCCTCAGCTGTTAGTCAAAGTAAGCAGCACTAATATGGTGCCTCACACACAGTAATTACAACCCAATCTGTGGCATTCCGGCTGTTTTTCCTTTTAATTGCTCCTCTCGCTTTTCATCAATCCCTTCTTTTTCTCCCCCCATCCCGACTTGTCGCCTCTCACTATACTGCATTTGAGGAATTATCTGCGCTAACGTGGGCCCTAATTGGCTGTCACTGTGTGGTGGAAAAAGTGAACCCACTTCCTCGATATAATCATGTTTACACGCGAGCGCCGGGTCCCAGACTGCTGGGCTTGTCTCTATTCAGCTTGTTTAGGGAGTAATTTACTGTAAAATTGGCTATGATAGTCAGTCACACACAGAGAAAGAAGGCCCAGCTCAGCGTAAAATGGGTGCTGTTGAGATGCAAAGGCTTCTCTGGCGGGCAGGTTATTTCCTTTATTCTAAGGAGGGTTTGTATGGGAGATGCAGCAGAGCTGAGCCTCATTATCACTAAATTATCGTAACCAGTTTTATTCAAGTGAAACCGACTTCATCAGTGCATTACAAACACTTACAAATCACATGAGAGGGATTACAGAACCAGAACAGCAGCAGTGTAATCATCTTGCTAGTATGTTTGTTTGTACAGAATTTCTCTGCTACTCTGATTTTTCACACTAATTGCAGGAGATAAAGCAGACTTTCACACCAAAACAAATGAAAATGGAATGGGAAGGACCAGAACTCAGCTGTCACCGGGTTTCCCTTCAGCAGGAAAGACCTGCATGGCAAAATGATCAAACTTCAAACGCAGCAGTCGAGCTTTATCGCCAATAACAATGATAATGCATGAGCATTCTTCCTGACAGAGACAACTATCCTCCTGCACCAGCAGCCTCAAAATTTCTGTCAGTGACTTTCTTTTAGCACAGACACTGAGAATGCTGTCCTTCTTTCCACAAGAGTCTTATATAAATAATGTTTTTTAATCCCATCAACAGTTTTGAGCTCATGCACACCACATCTAAGACCACTGACTTGCTGTTTGTATAGTTACCTTAACCAAGGAAGTGGCAGAAGTTATGTTTTTGCAGGCATTTGTTTGTTAACCCATTTGTTTATTTGTTAGGAACTTTACGTGGAAATTACTGGATGGATTTCATGTTTTGTTTTATTTTTTAATCCAAAAATGGGCCTTGTTTTAACACAGACTCCATTAAATATTAGGAGTGATCAGGATCACCATCTGTATCCAGCAATGCTTTGAAAGATTGAATGGGGTGTGTCACACTACCTGTCAATCATGCAGAGTCCATATAAACTGTGTTGATCCGCTTGGGCTGTAAATGATTAGCCCATTTTTAAACGATTATGTGTTTTTGTTTAAAATTTGTTTTGCTCTAGGTATTGTTGGTTAATCAAGAATTAAAACATTTTCACAGTTTTTAAAAAAATATTCATTGATGTATTATTTTTTAATCTTTTCTGAAACATCCAGGGAGGGCTAAGCCCCATTAGCCCACTTATACCAGCCTCCTCTGCATCCATCCATCCATCCATCCATCCATCCATCTTCTACCGCTTAACGGGGGGCTAGTGCCAATCCCAGCTGACATTGGGCGAGAGGCAGTGTACACCCTGGACAGGTCAACACACAGGGCCAACACACATAGACAAACAACCATGCACACACACACTCACTCCTATGGGCAATTTAGTCTCCAATCAGACTATCCCCAACGTGCATGTCTTTGGACTGTGGGAGGAAGCCGGAGTAACCGGAGAGAACCCACGCTAACACGGGGAGAACACACGCTAACACGGGGAGAACATGCAAACTCCACACAGAAAGATTCCTGGTTGGACCCATGCCCCAGCCGAGGCTCGAACTAGCAACCTTCTTGCTGTGAGCCCACAGTGCTGACTAACTGCACCATTGAACAGCCCTACTACCATCCAGAAGAGGACAAATGATCTCAAAGATCTGCAAAAAAAACCAAAAAAAACAAATGAAGATAGAAACATGCAACAAACACTACATAGCCAAGACACTGTGGATTCATTATCAATCTGGGTATCTCGTAGTGTATCCATGAAAATGAATGTAGAACTAGAGCCGTCTGGAAATCATGATATGCGTGGAAACGAGCTGCTTGGTGGAGGTCTGCACTTTCACATTGCTTTTCTAGTTCAAGTTAGGTTTTTTCTCAGAGAACTTTAGTTTCTAAAATACACAGTTGTCTCATCAAACTGTTTGATTCACCTGTGATGCATTTCCTTATTTTTAAAGCCATGATTATGGATGTTTGTAAACCTATTTGGACCTCTGCTCCTCCCACAGATTCGTCAGGGCTACGTCCTTCAGCCTCGACCACATCTGGATTATTTCTTAAATTAGGTAAATTCTCAGATGATCTCCTACATATGATGGTTTGGGTACTTTATTATGAAAAGATACACAATGATTTCCAACAGAAGCATCATTTTGGCTGTTGCTAGACCACCAATCATCATCCTCAGCAGGTTTTCCCCCTTCAGAATCAAAGGAATTGAACATTGAAAATTCACATGTCTGCCATCTATTGGTGGAAACAGGTTTAAGCTCTCTGGTCACAGTTTTTTAACTTTGGCACTTAGACAAAGCAAGTTTATTTGTATATCATATTTAATGTACAAGACCAGTCAAAGTGATTTACAGAAAACAGTAAAAGCATTACAGATGGTGCAAAGACAGCATTAAAAATAGATAAGATGCAGCAACAAATCATAAAACATAAATGAAATCAAAGTGATCAAAAGCTGGATAAGTGATAAGTTACCATGCAGATTTCACTCACAGGCACATGAGCCAGGAAATGTGTTTAGCCTGGATGTAAAAGCGTCTCCATGTGGTGAGAGTTTAATCTCCACTGGCAGTTTGTTTCACATGTTTGCAGCATAACAGCTAAAAGCTGCTTCTCCGTGTTTAATCTGGATTTTGGTCTGGACCAGCTGACCTGAGTGTTTGGATCTAAGAGCTCTGCTTGGTTTATATTCTCTGAACATATCATAGATGTATTCTGGGATTTATAAACAATCAGCAGGGTCTTAAAATCTATACTGAGACTGACTGGAAACCAGTGTAAAGATGTTAAAGATGAGTTTCTCCTGGTTTTTCTGGGAGACTAAACGTTTAATCCTGTTGATGTTTCTGATGGTAAAAAGCTTCTTAATGGAGCTTTGATGTGACTGCTGAAAGTCACATCTGAGTCCATCGGCACGCCAAGGTTGTATGGTTACTTGTTGTTTTTAGACCCAGAGTCTCCAACTGTTTACCATTGTTGGTTGTTTTATGTTTACCTCACCACTGATGTTGTGAATCCTGTCACCTCAAATATATCCAAAGTGACACTAAACCTCTTCTTAAATCATAATTTTGAATCTCTAATTTAGTTTTTTGGTCATCTGTCTACATTTTAACTCAACCTTTGTTTACTGAGCATTATAACACAACATCAGCTGATACAAAGTGCTGAACACAGCATGGGCACTTAAAATAAAGTGCAAGGCGAAATCAGAAACTATGACAATAAACAAAAATACAAAAACAAAAAAAAAAAAACAGGAAGATGATAAAAATGGGTCCTCAGAAAATGGACAGTGATGGTGTCGTAAACATTGTAAGCTTTCCATAGTTTAGGAGAATGACTGCAAAGCTTAAACCCATCAGAGCTTCCACCAAGACCCCAGAACCTCCAGAAGAAACTCACCAGCTGATTTGTTGGCCCCCGGCTGGTGAATATGGGGAAAGAAGCTCAGACAAGTACTGTGGGGATTTTAAGGGTTTAAACACAAATTCAAAAAGCTTAATATGAACTGTAAAATGGACAGGCAGCTAGTGAAATAATGCTGAAATCGGCATAAGGTGGTCTTGTGCTTAAACCAGAAGATGAGGAGCAGCATTTTGATTTAATGTGAAGGACTGGTTCAAAGATAAAGTGCATTACAGTGACCCAGCAGCCAGAATGCAATGAAAGCATTGTTTACTGTCTAAAAACGGTAGAGCAGTTAATCATGAATTGGCCCTTACAAGTTGATGAAAGTTAAAGAAGCTTGACTTTAACACCGAGTTAATCTGTTAATCTAGCAGAAGAGAAAAGGCATCTTTACTTTTTAGGGGTAGAAATATCTGGGTGTCATCAGCATACAAAAAGAAAAGCATTCATCCTTTAGGGCCATCTCAGCATTGGTCCTAAAGGATGCAGATATAGAAACAGGAGGGACTCCAAAACTGTGCCCTGAGAAACCCCATAAGACATTGGAGTCATAACAAACTCAAAACCAGCTATACTAACACTAATAGTTCTATATGCCACTTAAGACCCGAACCAGTTGAATGCAGTAACTAAGATCCCAATAAAAGTATGAAGCCATGACAACGGGATCCTATGTGCCTTCTGTATTGAAAGCGGCTGTTAGGTCGGGCAGAACTAGGACAGCATTGGGTTATCCCAGCATTGGTGGACAAGGGAATCCCATCAACAACCCTCAATAAAACAGATTTCATGACCTTAACAATGTTGTGTATGTCTAAGAAAATTATAACTATAAGTTTATCAATTTCTCCAAGAGTTGTGATATAAAAGGCATGTGCAAGTTAGTCAATATGGTGCCATCAAGGCCAGGTTTTTGAGCAAGGGTTGCACAACTGTGTGTTTAAAAGAAGGAGGGACAACACCAGCCACCAGACTGCAAGTAATAATATGATGGACTCTTTTGTCCATAGTGGGAAAGATGTCCTTAAAGAGACAAGCATATTGTGATAAGAGGCAAACCGGATACCTTTATCTGCAGAACGACCTGAGAGAGGGATGTCAAAGCCACAGGCTCAAACCGTCCAAAGATGGTTGAGCAAGGGGCATGAATTTAGGGGTCAGAGGATGCAGAAACTTTGTCAGCCCATATGTCAGCCCAACACCTTATCACAAAAAGGTGTTATAAAGTGTTACCACATTTCAGAGGCACCTTATGGTGAAACCTGTGGACGGACTCCATCAAAACATTGCTGTCGATTGTGTTGATTAGACAGATATTTTACACATAATTTTAAATATGTTTGTTGTCTTATTGTTCGGTTTTTACAGAATAAACAGGGTTTTTTTAGAGTTAAGAATATTTCATAAGCATCCTCATCCTCGGGACATTTGGTGACTGAAGGGCAGTTCTCCCAAGAGCGCATCTATATTCACCAGTTAATGTTGTCAGCAAATGTTGGGTTCATTTGAGAAGTCCAAGTACTACGAAGTGAAGCTGACATTCTCTTCTCTAATTGAGTTTTCTTTTCTCCTTGTTTGGCATCGCTATCATGTATTTGTCCCTGGCTGAGTTGTAAGAAATGTCGTGTTTTTTAGTGTGTATTCCCATTCGCAGGCATGCAATCTTTCCGTGCGTGTGCACGGTTATGGTGTGTATGTTTTTTGCCAATTAGCCGCTCAATGACAGCACATGCAGAGAAGCAGCTCGCTGGACTATTCATGGATCAGCAGTTATGGGAGGACATTTTAGTACAAGTGGACACCCAGATGAGAGGAGCTGAGTCGTTTCAGCTGCATGAGCATGAATGGATGAAGCATGCGGGATGCTTTCTGCAGATGCCTGATCCAGGTAAACCATTATGAGCGTGAAATGCAAAATAAAACTCTAAGTTACTATTAAAAATGTACACTGGCTTGATTTGAATTTACCGTAAATTGATTTCAGTCACAAGTCAGCTGCAGGACTGCAGCGGATCATCTGCACATGAACGTGTGATTTTTTTCAGACAAAACGATTAATTCATGATGGGTTTGAGTTATCATTTTTGCAGGTGGGTAAGAATAAGAATAAGAAATACAACCTAATGTACTTATCTAATCAGATCTATTTCTGATTTCATCCTTCCCCTACCACTCACTTTTCCATTCCAGCAGTAACAGTAAGGGTGCAGAAAACAAATCATCTATGAGATACCCCTAATTTATCGTTATACTTCATCAAAAGTTGTTGACAGCTGCTGCATCATATGAAGTTTATATGACAACCAAATAGCAACAAACTAATGTCAACAAACATCAATTTACTGTTGTTTTTGGTTTCTATTTCACTTGTTGGCTTATTATACTTGTGTTCAATAAGACAGAAAAATGACAGGAGATATGTTATAATGTTACATTATCAGGACTATGCTGACTAATTCTGCAAATTATTTATTTTTAATTTATGTTATTGTTAGTTAGCTATTCAGACAACAGCCATTTGATGAATAAATGGCTACAAGATGCAAAAACCTTCACTTAAAGATTCTGAATACATTTACAGGTGCCCTGCCTTCCATCCATTTTCTACTGCTTTTTCCCTGAATGGGGTCGCGGGGGGGCTGGAGCCAATCCCAGCTCACAACAGGCGAGAGGCGGGGTACACCCT
>JBAMHV010000010.1:5323697-5338652 GCA_037177535.1 Pseudomugil gertrudae
GGTGCATGTGTTTGGACTGTGGGAGGAAGCCGGAGTACCCGGAGAGAACCCACGCTAACACGGAGAGAACATGCAAATTCCACACAGAAATGATCACGGTTGGAGCCCCGCTCACACCAGGAATTGAACTGGCAACCTTCTTGCTGTGAGGCCACAGTGCTAACCAGCTGCGCCACCGTGCAGCCCCCAATTTTTACATTTGAATGAAATCTTTCATATATTTTTGTTCAAAGTGAAGTCTTGGGTTGTCTTTGTTTGGAGCGATGTGTGTATCTCACTGTTAACCATTCTTCTTCATCTTAAAGAGAAAAGATTCCCTTTCCTCTAATATGAATGTGTGAAGGGGAGTGTAAGGGTTAGAGATGGAGTTCAGCCTGTGTTGCTTCAGGACATTCAACATTTCCTGTGTGGGTTCACACACCTAATTTTGAACTGGGTGAGGTATTCAGGTTGGTCCACTCTCCTCCAAACATAAGCCATGACTTTTTGAGCCAACACAGGTCCAAATCCATGGGGGTGGGGGGGTTCTAAATGTCTTCTTATCTTTAAGATATCCTCAATACACAGTTTCAGGTTTTTCCAGAGCATTTTTTTTATTTGGAAACTCTGCCACATGGTGCCCGTTTCCTTTTTACATTTTACACAGAAATTACTATTAGCTTTTCTATCACAAACGGAGAGGTAAAGCTCCAGGAAATCCTGGTTCCTGCTGAAAGACCGGCTCAGGCTGGAAAACCGAGGAAGCATCACACTGTTTCACACTGGAGCAGCTGTGGGACAGGTGTATCTCTGTAAGTTGAAATTGGAAAAAAACTAAATAAATAATGTGATGAGCAGAGGAGCACCGAGCCGAGCAGATAAGACATGAGTCAAGAAGGATAAAACAAGACAAAGATGAAGTGGGTTGAATCAAATAATGATCACTCCTCTTCAGTGTCAGAGTCTGGATTAAACCAAAATGTGTTTGAGTGGGAAGGAATGGTTTCATATGCTGCTTTTCACTTCTGCTGTTTTCATTTTGGCTTTTTTTTAAGTCCACATACATTGTAGATGTGAGACGTTACCCAGAAGCTAAAGTAAAAATAAAATAGGCATATGTATACATACAATTTTTAAAATGAAGTAGCTAATAAAATATTTATGAATAATAATAATAATAATATTTCTTCCATTAATTCTTTTTGGCTTATTCAGGGTCAGCGGCCTATGAAGGAGCCCGTACTTTTCCTGACCACTTTATAGGGGGGAGTCTGACGCATTCCCAGGTCGGCCAAAAAAATGTTACCAGGGTCCTTTACAAGATCTTTTTCTGGTGGGAATTGCCCAAAACAACTCAGTAGTCACCCAGGGGATAATAATGACCAGTTACCCGGGCCACGTCATCAAGTGGAGGCGCTCTACTCCAAGCTCTTACCAGCTGATCGAGCTTCCTACCCTGTCTCCAAGGGAGAGCCCGGCCACCCTGCAAAGGAAATGCATTTCAACCACTTCTATTCGCAGTCTTGTTCTTTCAGTTCTATCCACAACGTTTTACCACACTGATGGTAGAAACGTAACTCAACCAGTAAAACCGTCCCCACACAGGCCGATGCAGAATCCTAATTACTGCAGACGGCACACCAATTCGCCCTTCAATCTGCCGCTCTATCCTTTTTCTGAATCGTGACACGTTTCTGGGATACGTGAACTTCTCATTCCTCAATCCAGACCCAGAAAAAACACCTGAAAGTGGTAGTAAGGCTACCCTTCTGCTTACCGGGTAAACACCAATGAGACAGGTGTGTCTCGGATGTCTCAGCAATAAATTCCCCCACACCTGCTCGAAGTCTCTCACTATAGGAGCAACTCCAGCGTGGAAGAGAATATAGCCCAAAAGTGCCCAAATATTATCCTCAAGAACTATCCTGCAAAATTTAGATGGGGGCAAATTCTCATTACCGGCCTCTGAAGAGCTTAATGACATGCATGTGGTCATTCAGTCGTTTGATCCATCTAAAAGTTGCAGGATAGCAGATCTTGAGGACTTGGGCACACTTCTCAAGGAGACTGGTTCCAGGGCCCATGTGTCAAAGTGAGTCAAGCTATATCTATTCAGAACTGATTGACCTTATGCACCAGCTTACACAGCTTCCTCATCATAGAGGTGACATTCCACATCCCTAGATCTGGCCATGGATCAGACCACCATGGTTCAGCCACCACCCAACTCATTGCACCCAACCCTCATTGTCCCTCCCATGGGTGGTGAGCCCAGGCTCTTTAATCAATAACAATTATAAAAGATGAAAATAAGATCCTGAATGGATAGTCTCTGCAGTAATGGTCACCCACTGGACTGAATGTCCACTAAGTCACCTCTTCTTCAATCAATCATCGTAGCCATCGTCTCCTGAAGCGATGCCATATGGCATCTCTACCTCTCTTCTCTCCTGTCACATTCCACACCTCTCTGCATCCCTCCTCCTCTCAGATGTTAATTTGGTTACTCCATCTCAGTCTTTTTGTCTCCCCGCCTC
Organism: Pseudomugil gertrudae; assembly: GCA_037177535.1. Classification (NCBI taxonomy): domain Eukaryota; kingdom Metazoa; phylum Chordata; class Actinopteri; order Atheriniformes; family Pseudomugilidae; genus Pseudomugil; species Pseudomugil gertrudae. Next base: position 5,326,214 of record JBAMHV010000010.1, read on the forward strand.
TTTCCCCTCTGTCACCCGAACAAACAGATGTGCACATAAGGACTCACGCGTTTCCCAGCTTGCTGTTGCATCCTGCTGCGGATATTTCAGGGCCAAATCTGTGCATGAGCAAGAGTTTTGCCAATGGGCATGATATTCTCTCTGCCTCTTCCTTCCTAATATTTCCTCCTTACCTGTCATGGCTTTGTTCAGTTAGATGCAGGATCAAATCAGCTGCAACAGACCCAAAGAATCAGAAAACTAATACCTCAAAAAGATCCTTGTTTGTGATTGTAGACTGTGTGGAGACACTTCTTGGCATATTTATGCTAATAATTTATACAAACAAGGACCTTGAAAAAATAACGCCTCATATTTTATAAATTAGTGAAAAACAGCATCAGTGAACAATATCAAAGCTTAATGTTACGTTGTATGTTAAAATCAACGCCATCAGGTTTGCAGTCATACAACTGAGCGCTGCTTTGGATGCACCTGAAAAAAAAGTCAGATACATTTATTCAATGAATATGTGAGGTCTGAAAATGATCTAACAATAATCTCATTGTACAATACATTGGATGGACGGGAGATTTGCGAGCGTGGAGAGCATGAAAGTCACATGTCAATAAATGTGCAATTAAAAAAGCATGAAAACAAGTGCAAACAGTGTTATCTTCCCTTTAAATACAGGAAAGCATTTTTCTCAGAGTCCAGGCAGGATGGCTGTAGTATAAGCATGCCACATCATACAATTTCACAAAAGAAGTCTATGTCAATGGTTCACAGCCTGTGGTCCATTACCTCAAGGAGCATGGGGGGGTTGGTTTACTGGGGCTTTGAACATTGAGTCCACACATTGTGCCTTTTTTAAAGGTAAAAAGTAAAGCAGGGTCCGGTAATGATAAAGGGTCTACATTGTGTGAACTTGGCTTTTATGAGCTTTTAACCTTCTATTAGTGTTAATTGTACCTTAAAACAATTCTGGAAGTAATTTTATTTGTCATCCATGCATTTTGTAGCTTTATCCCTTTGAAAAGAAGGGTTTGGCTTGAGCAAAGCAAATACCAGACCCCACCGATGCGGCACGATGGAGAGTCCCCCTGAAAACTTAAGCGCTTCACCTCCACTATGTCACACGTCGGGGGAGACGTGCTCTGTCTGTGGCGACGTCACGGGGTGGGCGGGGAAATGTGAGGGCCTCTCTGGCTGCTCACTGTGGGCAGGGCGGATGAGCAAGAAGAGCTGGGAGCAAGCCATAGTAACTCGTTCCCAGTTCCAGGTAAAAGACCTCACAGCAAGAAATGAGTGTTATGGCAAAACTATGGTTTGGTGCATCTTGCAAAACGCATAATGTTATCAAAAATGTGCATAGAATGCAATGTGAAATGGCAAATATAGCATAATATAGGACCTTTGACCTTTGGCTTTATCAAAGGACAGGACTCAACCAGAATACCTTGTTTATGATGAAAATCTCATGTTTGAATAAAACCAAACATGATTGCAGTTTTGGGTGGAGGACTCACAGCTTTTTAGTAAGTGCATGTGGGGGAGGGGGGAAATGAAAGGAAAATGCGTTTGGAAACACTCATTGCTCTTATTCAAAGGATATACAGCCATTTGTGTATTTCAGAGAAGCATGTGCCAATTGGTTGCAGTCTGCTCCTCTTTTTTCATTTTGGCTGATATTTTGCTGACTTGGTGGCGGGCATTTTGTTTGTGTTTACCTGTGTTTTTGTGGACCGTAACGTAATGACAGAAAACAAACTGAGGTTATCGCACATTTATATTTAGTTTTCACATATTTGTCTCTGGGAATGTGTTTTAGTGAAAGATTAAATGACTCTTGAAGACCTACCAACAATTTAAGTGTCATTTTCTCAGCTGTTAATTAGGTGTGTAAGAAGATGGACATAACCCCAGTAGTTCTCATAATTTCATTAAGGGCTTTTTAAGGAAAGAATATTTCCTTGTCTAAGAAGAAATCCTCAATTGTGAAAAATCCTGTTTGTGACACCAAATAAACCATTATAAAATATTCCTGCAGGTTCCAAAAGGTGAAGGAATAATAATTCAAGTAAACACGAATCACCTAAAATCACAACCTGATTAGGATTTATTGCATGAACAAAGATAGATCATTTCAATATCAGCTTTATTGCACATTTAAAGACCAAAATGCTCTCCCTGGGCTATACACATTAAAATATTCACTAAAATAACAATAAAATAATCATTAACAATATAAAATATAAAACAATTGAAACAATAAAACTAATCCTGTGCAGTCAAGGAGTGAGTTGTTATCTCAAGCTAATAATAATGCTATGGATTGGATGCAGAAGACGAGATGGAAAGACGCAGGGACACAAAGGGAGATGAATGACAGAGGGTCATTAATTAAACAGGAAACACTGAGGGAGAAAGGAGGCTGGGAACTGAACTACAAAAGACCAAACTATGAAAACTGGAACAGAAGAGGAGCTTATTAGGAGACTAAAAGCAGGTGGACACATAATGATGGAAGCCAGAAACAGGAAGTATAGCACACAAATAACACAATGGAAAACAAGTCTACAAAATAAAACAGGAAACAAAGACGGAACTCAAAAATGACAAAAGATCAGAAAAAGAAATGGAAAGCAAAGGAAAGAAGAAATGACCACAGTGACAAGAAGGTGGTTGTTGTGATCCTTTCTTAGGTCTCTCTTCCAGCCAATCAATGACCTAAAGGTGGCCTGATGATCTGCATGTCCCGGCCTTTTTGGCCTCCTGCCATCCTACCGTGGTTTTGATTGGTGTTATTTATTTATTGGGTTGATTTGTATTATCATTAGTTTTCCAGGCTGGTCTTTTAGGGAAAAGCTGCCATTTGATTTCCCAGGATAGGACATTTTCTCCTGTGCATGTTAAAGTTAAGGTAGATTAGATGTATATTTGTATTCTTTTATGTTTTTGAGGTAAACTGTGTTTTTATCGTGTAGCTCAGGGTGTTCTATTTGTTTTGTTGTACTTGGCTCCTCCTGATGCTTGATAGAGACAATAAAGTAACTTATGATCATCCCCTTACTGTCATCTTCTGGAGTTCTATTTCTTGCTTCTTCACCTAGTCCTGCTTTAAGATGTAACGCCCACAGATCACGATAAACAATTAATCATATCTACAAAGTTTATGCTGTGAAATGATCAGCTTTACAGTGCAGAAGGCCCCAATGTGTCCAAACTTCCAATGAAACAGAGTCTGGTCCAGAAACTTCCTTTGTTAGTTTCTGTCCTAAGTTTTCACTCTTGACTGATTTTCTTGTTCTCAAGATTAAATGCACAATTTAATTTAATTTAATTTAGTATTTTAGTCTTTTACATTTCTATGCTACATTTGACTGTTTTACATAATTTTATTAAGCTCAAGGTTAGAAAATAAAACCAATCAGCTGGTAAAAAACTAGTTGTAGGTATGAGTACAGTAGATACATGTCGTTACACAAGCAACTCTGAAGTTTATGCTTAAATAAAGTATTGCTTTGTGAGAGGCTTTTGCAGAAAATGGCTTGTAGTTTTAATTTTCTCTGCTGCTAAACATTCATTAAAAACTAAACAAAATAAAAGGAGAATCTGAATTAATGTGAAACTTTTAGGTGTTAAAAAGGTGCATGGAGCGTAAATGTGTCGTAGAAACTGACTAAATTAACAGCAGATCAAAAAGCTAAAACACCAATTTGTGTTTATTTCACTGAATATTAACTAGACAGACTCATCACTGCTGAAAATGTGCCGACTGTCTTCATTATATCTCGTTCTTTGCTTTGTGTTTTGTCGAGCAGTATTCTGGTCTGGCTTACACTCCCCCATCACCTCAGCTCATAACACAAAACCAACACAGGAAGACTCGTGACATTGCGCCCTCACAGTCAAACATATCACATTTGTCCAATCTCTGGTTGACTTCATCTGCTTCCTCATACGCCACAAGTCTGATTTCAACTAGAATATGAATGAAAAACACAATTTAACATCAATGTGCTGAAATACAGTAAAATACTGTATCGGGCACTTAGTGAAAAACTTACAGTTCATATTTTCAACAATAGCAGAATTTTTTTTATCATATTGGAGGATGTACGCATTTAAAACCTGAAGCCAGTTTTGTGAACTAAAAGTTATGCAGTATTTAGTGTTCAGTTTATTTAATTCAGTACTGAAGGTAGATCTTTATGGGATGTAATGTGATGCTTAATGGCTGCTCTGGTTCCACGAGTCCAGCATGCAGATGTATTTTGTATGAAGTGATCCAGTATGGTCATTCGATATTTAAAATATTTTCTCCCAAATGTATTGACTCTAATATGTACGATCCACCTCCCAACCCTTACACATTCTCTACCTCCACAAGGCAGACACTATTTTAATTTTATAATTGTGGTAAACAAGCTGCTCCTCTTTATGTTGTCCTAATTAAATCTGTAAATTAAAATGTGCTCGCTAATCTATTTCACACTGTTTGCTGTTTCTTTTAGTGTATTATGTCTGCACTTTAAGGACTCGCCCTCCAATCAAATCTCATTATTGTTTAATGACAATAAAAACTCTGAACTTGAACAGCTGGTAATGTTTTTTGTTTAGTTCTTCTACTAAAAGGGAACTTTGAGTTTTGTGCACATCTCAGCTGTTTGTTAGCAGAAACTCATTTAGGTTAACAAGGCTAAATCAGATCGCAAACGGACGTCAGATGTTTTAAATAATAAATGATGAAGTCACTAATGGTGTACCTGGCTCTCTCTTTCTCCTGAGTGATGTTAGCAGCTGTTTAAAAGAAGAAACACAACTTACAGATGGGGATAATCGTCACTGAGCACAAAGAAAGGTGGAAGCAGATTCCCAGATTAGTTGGTGGTTTGGAAACATTGTCACAGTGAGGGAGGTGAGCTTGGTCCATGTGTGTTCAGTAGACAGAGCACACTTATTTTAATTTGTAAGTATGTGCGATGTCGTCTGAATCAGCTGAAGCTGTGATTTATTCATAATTATAATAGCTAAAAACAAGAACACCAATCTGAAACGCTGGAATTCTACAACAGAATACAGTAAATAAACAAGTTTAAAGTTAAAAAAGGTTTCTGGTAAAGGGAAAAGTGCTGGAAGAGCCCAGACGTCCACCAAGCAGCTCATTTCCAGTTATTATGGGATTTCTGTTGCAATCATTCATTCACTGTTATTTATTAGTGAACCTTTAATTCAATTCAATTCAATTTTATTTATATAGCCCAGTATCACAACAAAGTCGTCTCAATGGGCTTCACACACAGTTAATAACACAACAACAGACATAACACACAATAAACACAGTAATGACTACACTAAAGTAAGCAGACATCCTGTCCTTAGACCCTCCTTCTCGGTAAGGAATCTCCTTTAGCATTTATAATAACAATATTGTTAATTTGTCCATTTTCTGTACTGCTTAATCCAGTTTATGCTTGTGGGGAAACAGGAGCCTGTCTCAGCAACCAGCAGGCGAGAGGCAGGCACACCTGACAGGTCACCAGTCTGTTAATGATATGACTAATGGTAAATTATTTATTAAAAACGTAACGAGCTTGTTCCAGTTCTTCTTTTTCATTTCAATTGTAAAACAAATAACATGAATATTTTCACAAACTAGCATTATGTGTGCAGACTGGAAATAAAGTCTGTATAGCTCCTCGGTCTAGCTGTAAACGTGCAAAATCACACAATGCTCATTTTCTACAAAATACCACGAATATTACAAAATGTAGGAGTTATTAGTGTTTTATCTGCTTGATCTTCACTTTCTCCTTCCTGGGACTCAGAAAAACAATATCTCAGTCCAAACAACACACCTGAGGAAGATGAGAAGAGGCTGTAAGGGGCATGCTGGTGGACGGGCCTCTGGACATGGCAAACTATCTCATGCCTGGAATTAAACTGTTAATAAATAAATTGCCATGAACACTTTGATGCTCATGTGGCAGAGAACATAGAACAATGCAGGGTAATGTATCAAAAGCAGAGAGATGATGATGTTTGGCTTTGTATAAAATGACATCTCTCAAGTCTGCATGTCTCATTTTATTAAAAGCCTGCCATCTCAACGCCCTTCTCATTGAGCATGATTCTTTCTTCATCCCCTCACATCTCACTGAACAGGGCTACATTCACACTTCCAGGCAGAAATCACTCTAATCTGCATGTATTTCCATCGATATGACTCACACTGGATTTGCACAAACAGAAATCTGGTTCATTTCAGATTTGGAGCTTTGAAATCAGGGATTTTTGGATAAAATCGGAGCTCAAAAATTCCTCCCACAACTAACCCGGGCCTTCATTTACACACTAACATAAAACAGGCCTATGAACCAACTTTATTTTCAAATCAAAGTCCAACAACATTTTTCTCATTATTTCATTCAGATTGGATCAGAATCAAGATTCAATGCAATTTGTGGGTTTTCCTTAGTTAGTTGATTTTGAAATGACTCAAATTGATATCCGTGAAGCGCCTTGAGACGACATTGTTGTCAAGTGGGACTACACAAATGAAGCTGAATTGAAATGAGACGTTTTCACAGTTTCAAACATGGCGTTATTTTTCCATCATATTGGTTTGAAAAAACTTCTGCAACCTTGAAAAATGAGATGTGAAAACCACTGTGTGCATGTTTGCAAAAACACTTTTAAACCTTGAAACCTGAGTTTTGACATGTTAAAATCTTCTGCTGGATGTGAGCTCTGGGTGCAGCACCAGAGTGCTTGTGGGTGTTTGTGTTTGCAGTTTTCATCCTCACATTTTCAGAGTTTCACCCAGAACCACTGCGAGGTTGTGATTTTTGCCAGCGTTCTCTCACTGCTTTGCTTTGAAACTCTGAAACTCACCTTCTGAAACATTATAGGTCTTTATAGAGTGATTTCCAACCTTTTTTTATTTAAAGGGCGGGGGTTGCATCAAAACGATAAAACTAAAAGAATGTGGAAGTCTTAGTTCTCCTACAGATTTAGCACGCTCTGTCCTCTCTCTAAGCTCCACAGCTCTGAGCTCCTGCTGCTGTTGCAACGTCGCTTCCACTCTGCAGCCAAGACCCTCTTCTCCCTCTGCCAACACATTCCTATGCCCAATGTGTCAATAGTCTGGTGCTCGGTGACGTTCCACGAACATAAGATTAAACTCATCAGACACCCACTTTTCATCACATTTGGACGGTTGGAGTAACTCGACAGATTAACATGGAAGTCTAAAAAAGTCTCAGCACACTGATTTGAATGTTATCACCCATCTTATTGGACACTATCAGTAGGTTATCCAGCCATTCGTATGGGTCAGTAGGACCTAATGTGTTGTTCGCAGTATTTTAATGTGTAATGGTAGCAAGTTATTCTTTGCTTTGTACAATATCTGTGCTGTTCAAAGCTCAACAATATCCAAAAGCTTTAACAATTTATTAAATATGGTGTTCTTGTCTTCCAGATATTTAACATCATTAATTATTTGTAATGCTGTTTTTGTAAAATGACCAGAGAGTTGTGTGAAGCTTTGTATGTATTGCCCCAGACCTAAAAACTTAAATATGGTAGAATAAGAATAAATTATGTGGAGGGATTTGTGATACAAAAATTGCTTTGCTTTGTGTAATAATGAAATACTTCTTGAAATTTATTTTGTACAAATTTAATGTAAGATTTTTGTGTAATTTGTGTACTTTGTGTACCTCATTTATGTGAACCTGCACCACACCGTCCAACAACGTAAACTTAGTTTTCTTTAAATTTAGTGATAACTTGTTGCCATCAAAACATTTTTTCAACTTGTGCATTTTTATATTGATCCTCTCAGCCGGCAGTCCCAAATTTTCCCCAAACAAAACCTGTGTTATTTGCAAATAAAATCTTTTCAATCTTTTTTAAACACAACATTTATCGTTAATATAAACTAAATATTTTAGTCCCAACACTGACCCCTGGAACTAAAATCAACACTGACTCAAACAATATTTGAATGAAGATATGGGCTGTGTCTCAATACCTTGCACTAGAATGTAGTGCACACTTTTTTCTATAGTGCGCACTATCGTGGGTAAGTGCTGTCTCTAATGGAATACTGGACGTACCGCAAGCTGCGGTATACATTAGAACCATAACAAAATAACTTCACACTCTAATCTTCACAAACTAGCCTCCTCCGCAGTATTGTTTGCCGCCATTATTTGGAAAGTCCACCACTTCCTCTTCCACTACGTCTGCAAGATGGTGTCGGTTTAGTGCGCGAAGTGTCCATCGTTTCACACTAGATTAGAGGCAGATTTTTAGGGCAGCATCTGGGTACTTTAAGTACACTGACTTTTTTGCTTAAATGTCAGTGTGAACACACTACACACTTAAATATAGTGCGCAAAGTAGTGTTTGTGTGCTGATTGAGACTCACGCAATTTCCCAAACTGTTGTCTATTACTTATAGAATTTTTAATCCACTCCAAAACTTTTCCTCTAATACCATATCATCTAATACCATAAATCACTCAGGTTTATATAGTAAAATCTTATGAATAATTGTGTCAAATGCCTTTTAAAGATCTATGAAAAGCCCATCTGCATACTGCTCATATTGCTCCAGTTATTTCTTCAGTAGAATCAATTGTTGCCATTGCTGTTGATCTATCATTTCTGAAACCATACTATCTGGTAATAATTTATTTATATCTATTAATTTGTCTAATCTTTTTGTGAAATGTTTTTTGAAGATTTTAGAAAACTGTGGCAGTAGTGTGACAGGTATGTGATGTTTGTCCCCGGTTTCCCACAGCAGTATAACTTCAGCTATTTTCATCTTTTTCTGAAATTTACAGTGTTAAAGGTTTTGCATGTTAAAGGCTTGGAAATGTGTATAACTTTTTGTCAGGATTTGGACACTTGGGTGGTGGTTTTTGGGGTTTCCTTGTTTCTGTTTTTCAGTTAAGCTTCTTTGTTATTAGTTTCACCTGTGTTTGATTGTGATTGTGTTCAGCCGGTTCTCGTTTAGTTCTGTGTATTTAGTCTTTGGGGTTTCACTTGTGGGTGCGGGATCATTGTTTTGTACAGCGTTGTGTGTAGCAGTGTGTAGTCAAGCTACAGTGAGTAGTAGGCTAGTTTGTTTCCTGAGTCTTCAGTTTTTTTTTTGTAACAATAAATTTGTTTTATCTGCAACCCGGCTGCCATCCGCTGATTCCCACCTGCATTTGGGTCCACACCCCACTTCCGAGCTCCCGGTCCTGACACTTTTTCATGGTAGTCGCATCAATATCATTCCAATCTGTCGATGTTTTGCTCGGCCAGTAAGTGTTAAAGTTCACAACAATGTTAAAAACCTCTTATTCATCCATAGATGACAAAAACAAAGAATAAGGATTTGTATCAATACAGCAATCCATACTGTCTTCAGACTACGAAACAACCAGTATTGGTGCTGCTAGAACATATTATTTTTCCATATTATTTACAATACAATAGCTGTAATGACTTGCACACCAAGAATCTGTTTTATAATCTTTAAAGTACTCCACATACCTTTAATATTATTGTTGTTATTATGTAGTATTTTATTGTAATAATCCTTCCTGCAGATTCTTATTATATGAATTTATTTTTATATTTTTTATATTTGTCTTCTGCTTCTTTTCTTTGTTTTGTAAAAAAACAAAAAAAAACAAATCTAAAAAGTACTTTTTTTTCTTTTTGCTGCATTTTGTAAGCCCTCAGTGAACCAAGGAGTTTGTGCATATAATTTATGTTGTTTATATGTTTTAACAGGACAATTTCTAAGCACATTTGTGGCTTAATCTGATTTTAATCTATTTTACTGATGTTTTTAGACAAGTTCAGTTGATATGATTAATTGATGATGTTTTAAATACATTCCATTTTCCATTCATTTATGACTAAATGCTTAGGAGGCTGCCGGCTATTATTGGAAATGAAAACATCAGAGATTCGTCCCACATCGCTAAAACTAAAACAACATCACACAAAAACCCCAAACATTACCAGGCCATGCAGGCGCCGATAATGTTACAGGGCCTATATTATGCAAAATTGACTTTAATGAGCATTTAACCTTGTATTAGGATTAATTGTACCTTAAAACAATCGCCAGAGCAGTTTTATTTTTCTTCAATGTATTTTGTAGCTTTATTCCTTTGAAAAGAGAGCGTGGCTTAAGCAAAGCAAACAGCTGACGCCACCACTCTGATTCGGCACGATGGAGACTCCCCCGCTCCTACCTGAAAACTTTAGCACTCCACCTCCCCTATGTCATGGCGTAGGCAGGGGATACGTGCTCTGTCTGTGTATGTCACTGGTTTGGCGGGGAAATGTGAGGGTCTCTCTGGCTGTTAAGTGTGGGCGGGGCAGATTAGTGAGAGGAGCTGGGAGCAAGCCATAGTAAGCCATTCCCAGTTCCGGGTAAGAGAATGCATAATATCATAAATGTGCTTAAGATACACTGTGAAACAGCAAATATAGCCTAATATAGGACCTTTAACACGCGTCCCAGAAAAAAGTTTCAACAGGCTCAGTATTTATCAGTGGTTTCAACATAACAGTGGTGACATAAACAGCACAATGTAAAGAGAGAGCACAGACTTCAATAAACTTTAGTGCTTTAAAGAACAAAGCTGAAAAACCAACCTGATGTCAATAGAAAAATGTGTTATTTCGTCACGCATTATTAAGTTGTGACTATAGGAATGTTTAATATTGGCTTTACCAATATTTAGATTTTTATTCAACTCTTAATTCCTGACACCAGTATATCTCCCCCCACAAATCACAGCTCTTATATTCAGTCATTTTGACTTGGAGGAGACATAAGTGAAGGGTTCACTGTACAATATGTACACGTAGTGTAAAGGTAAAAACAAATAGTATTTCCAATAATACATTTAAAGCCAATATGGAGATGAAGATGAGAGGAAACTGCCTGAGATAGGAGAAAGAAACCACAAATTAAACATGCATACTAGTCTGAGGTACGAGTAGGACCTCGCAAGACCTTGTAGTTAATTACACAGACACACACACTCACATATCTTTTCATGTAAAGCATGTAAGGGGGGAATCCCCACCACCCACCCCTTCAGTAATTTGAATAAATTTCCACCTTGTCTTTTCTCCTGCTTTGTCTTTGCGTTGGCTTGCTGTTTGAGTGACAGGAAGTCAGACATAGGGGAGGGCCTTCGGGAGCAGATGTCAGATGATCTGAAAATGGTGGACACTGAGCGACTTTGTCTGTATGTGACCTTAGGAGGGGATGAGTTTGGGTACAGGTCAAAGGTTATCAAGCTTGGGACCTAAACAAAATCAAAAAAGAGTGAAAGAATGAAGTTAAAATGCTGATGTGCAGTGTTCACTTATCAGTCTGTCTTGGCTTGTCTTTGTTTTCCAAAATCGAGCCTGAATGTCCATCTGGCTACAGCGAGAGGGCATGAGGGCAGAAATGTGAGTGGCAGCAGGATGTGTGTAAGTGTGTGTGCTCTTGCAAACTGTAAATAAGAGTGTGCACATTTCCATAAAGCTGAAAATATAATGCTGCATCAGGCCCAACTGTCAGCTTTATCCTGACATTGAGAGGAGAGGTAAGAATACTACACAACATACACACTAACACACACTTTGTTTGGCATGCAATGACCTGCTGCAGATGATTATGTGTCCCGCTCTCTGCCACAATCAAATTACTGTTGGAGGACAAGGCCTCTGGACAGAACCACCGCTGGGAGGGAAATGAAAACACACACAAAGACTGTCGCTCTGTTTAAAACACACACATTCTGTAATGCACAACAACACACACAGCACTGTGCAGAAGTGTTGATGCACCGTCTTGACTTCTTTCAGAGTGACTTATGCAGCACGACTTTAATCTTTTAAAACCACCTTCACCCCTTTTGTTCTCCAGACTTTGTCTTTCAACGATTTCTTTCCACCTGACTGACCTACAAACAGAAGACTCATGAAGACATGACTTGTGGAGTACCTCAGGGCTCAGTTGTTAGACCTCTTCTGCCTAGTTGTATATGCTCCCTTTGGGTCAAAATTTTAACATCAATTATCACAGTTATGCAGACGATACAAAACTTTATGTAAAGCAAGCAAATAAACACCTGGATACGAGAATATTTTCTACAATTAAATGAAGAAAAAACAGATAATACTGTTTGGTAGCAAAGAGAAGAGGGTCAGCATTGGTAAACACCTGGAGACTCGAGCTTATAAAACCACCGACCAGGTGTGTAACATTGTCGTGCTGATGGACTCTGAAGTGACTTTCAGCAGCCACATCAAAGCTTCACTAAAGGCGCTTTTCCATTAGTACCTACCGGTACTCCGCCCGGCCTCACACGATTATACCCAGAAACAGAGCGTTTCCATTAGGATTTGTCGTGTCGTGCGGTTACATTTTCCGTACCTA
>JBAMHV010000010.1:5339796-5360408 GCA_037177535.1 Pseudomugil gertrudae
TCCCACATTAGAGGATCGCGACTTGTAATGGAAAAGCAATCCAGTACAATATCGTACTGCCCGGGCCGGTAGAGTCGTGTCGCGCAGGTACTAATGGAAAAGCACCTTAAGAAGCTTTTTACCATCAGAAACATCAACAGGATGTTGGTAGGTGTGAATGGAAGGGCAGAACGAACAGTTCGGGAGGGCTGGTCTCCGGGTTGAGCAGCTGGTGCACCAGGGTATTGGGTGGTCCCCGTCGGGTGGTGGTCTAGGGCTCCTGGGGCCTCTTGCTTTGGGGGTGAGGTGGGTCGCTTTTGGGCTCTTTGTCCGCCCTGGGCTGCTGGCGCCCAGCTGGGTCGACAATTGGCAGGGTGGATGTAAATGGTAAATGGTCTTGTACTTGTATAGCGCTTTTCTACACATCAGTGCACTCAAAGTGCTTTAACACTATTCGACACATTCACCCATACGCTCACACAAACACACACACACATTCACACACCAGTGACGCAGCACCGGGAGTAACTGGGGGTTCAGTGTCTTGCTCAAGGACACTTCGACATGTAGACGCCTGAGCCGGGATTTGAACCGCTAACTTGCCGGTTAGGAATTGACCCGCTCTACTTCATGCGCCACAGCCACCCCGGCGGATGTGGAGCTGGTTGGGAGGGTGAGGTGGCTGGGGTCTGTGCTTGGGTCTGGCTGCCTTTCGACTGGTCTTGGGGTCCTTCTGGCCTGACTCTGATCTCTGTGACGTTGCATTAGCATGATCACCCTTCTGCGAGCACTTTCTTTCTGTGTTTTCTGCATGCTGACACTGCAGAGTTATACTGTAGGTTTACTTATCAACAAGCATCCACATTTCATTATTTCATTTTGCTGGTATGTTACTGGTTAAATCTTATGGTTTTTTTTTATCTTATGCATCTTTTGTAGACTGTCTTTTAATAAAGGTGTTATAGATAATCTGTGGTTGCCATGTTTGTTTCTATGCTGCTTTTCTCTGGTTCTCTGCTAACTTCCCTTTTCTTTTGTGTTCTTTTATCTGTTTTTTCTATCCCGTCCGTGCAGCAGTCATATGCAAAGTCTGTAACACAAACATTTGTTCTAAATAAACAAAGAATTCAGATTATCAAGGGGACCTTTATGAAGCTCCCCTTGACAAAGCAAAATTGCCCAGCACAACACAGCATCCAGACTATCATTCTGCTTGCTGTAATGCTGGGCTGCACAAAAACAAAATGGATAGTCCACTATTGTAGTCAGGTAAAGGTCATAAAGTGAAAAGCTATTTTAAAAAGTGGTTTTGTGATCTCACGGATGCAGCTAAGCAGTTTATGGGTGATGTATGTCTGACATGGTACCAGTGTGAAATGGCACACCACGGGGGAGCCAATGAAGCTGCGGCACAACCAGAATGCTGGTCCTGATGGAAATTAGCCCAAAGTCCCGTCTGGTCCAGTGAATAATGGGAATCCCTGACTGAAATGTGACTGCTCCACTTAAAAGGTCTTATATTATGCTATATTTGCTGCTTCACGGTGTATTCTATGCACATTTATAATAATAAGATGCATTTGCAACGTGCACCATAATCTAGTTTTGCCATAACACACATTTCTTGCTGTGAGGTCTCTTACCCGGAACTGGGAACGACTTCCTATAACTTGCTCCCAGCTCCTCTTGCTCATCCGTCCGACCCACACTGAGCAGCCACAGAGACCCTCACATTTCCTTGCCCAACCAGTGACAGGGTGGAGGTGCAGTGCTAACGTTTTCAGGTAGGGGTGAGGTAGTCTCTACTGTGCGAAGTGGTGGGGTTAGGCGTTTGCTTTGCCGAAGCCACCCCCCCTTTTCAAAGGAATAAAGCTACAAAACGCATGGATGGAAATAAAACTGCTTCAGAGATTGTTTTAAGGTACAATTAACACTAATAGAAGGTTAAAAGCTTATAAAAGTCAATTTTCTGTAGAGATCAATATAATATGAATCAGCTGTGTTTCAGTTTGGAAACTTTTAATACCTGCAGGACCCTCGAGGACAAGATTTGGAGATCCCTGATATAGGACCTTTAACAAAGTATTTTTTGTTGGCCCGATACAAAAATACCATTGATTAAAAAAAGACCAAACCCAGAACCAGTCACAACGTTTTATATGATCTCTGCAAATCCCAAATTTAGCTTTTGCCAAACAGTGAAAATACAAAAAGTTAAGAATATTTTAAAAGTCTTTCCTGGAACAACAGAACTGTTTCCAGCTTAGTTACAAATAACTCGAGTAAATTTTGTATTTAAAGGGAACCTGAGAGGGTACAGGTGGGTGTCAAAGCCAGGCGGTTACAAACAGGACATAACAGCAAGTTGTAGACCAGGACAGAAAGTATACGTTTATAAAAAGATCTGTGTGAGAAAGCATGCAGGGAAGCTGCGAAACAAGAGAAAACGTGGAATCTGACAAAAAGGCGAAAGAAGATGGAATAAAGTAAGAAGAGCTGGAGGAAAGAGGGGAGATAATGTTTGTGTTTGCTTGTTATTCCAGCACTAATTTTCCCCCCGGAGCTCATTAAAGTCTGGAGAGAAACGATCCACAAAACCTTAAAAACCAACAGAGTGGAGACGCAAAGAGAGACAGAGAGGAAGACAGAGCGAGGGGGTGTGTGTGCATCCGAATAAAACAAAAAGTAAATAAATGAAAAGAAAGAGCGAGACGGAGAGTTAAGAGGGGCCAGGGGAGAGAGAGAAAGGAGGACAGTAGAACTGCAGAAGAAAGGAGCTAAATTGACTTGATTTATGGATACACACCGCCCACCCATACACACCAAAACACACCTGAGGCTGTGTGTTTCTGCATGTGTTCAGAAGTTATGCCAGCTTCAAAAAAAACAAGGAAGGAAACTACCAACAGACTTTATAAGTTTAAGAAAAATAAAAGTACCATTTAATTTTATTGATTTCTTCAGAGCAAATGAATAAATAAAAACAGTAGATAAGTTGATTTGTTTGATTAATCAAATATGGTCATAGTCTAAATATCCTCATGTTTTTACAGTCATAATAATATTAATATTAATAAAAGTCTTTTTTAAACTATCGCTTATACACAAGTAGTCTCAGCTGTATAGCCACAACTTGGATTGACTCAAAACAAAAACAAGAAGCATGTTTTTATTCAGAGACTGAATGGCAGCCTCATATTTCCACACAATCACTAGCAGGTTTCGTTTAGAATATTTTCCTTGTATATAACACTAAAGTACGGAAATACAGATATTATAGTCATCAATCAGATTCAGTTTTCAGTACTAGTATTACCATTGTTTTAGTTATAATACCAGAATAGAAACATTGGCTTAGATTTTGATATATTTATATATCCAAGTTGTACGGTCCAGTGTCCACAGTCCAACATTAAGAAATGCAGGTAAGGATCCGTGCTGGGAGGCAAAGAAGTACAGCAGCAGATAAAATACAGACATGACCACGTGTGGGACAGAAAGGGAGATCCTAGAGGACAGCTAGGAAAGGAGGACGGACCTGTGAGATCAAAAGAAAAGCAAAAAGGATCCTGGATAATAATGGAAATGGGGTAAGATGGATAATAAAGGTTGATTTGAATGACTGGATGTTGGCATGAGAGATGGCAAAAACAAATACAGAGCTAATTACGCTTATGTGATGCATGTGATTCAGTTCATCAGACAGTGGCTCTCATACACACCTTCAAAGCATTTATCATATATTTTTGTTGACAATAAGCAGTTATAGTTTATCTAAAGTCCCTGCTAATTATGTTTTAGTGTTTTTATTGAGATCAAGTATCATGAATTCAATAAAGTTCAGCAAAACTTTCATTAAAACATGTCACAGACTGCAGCTGCTTGAGAAAGAACCATATTGCACCAAATTCTGAACTTTATTTGGTTAATTTTATGTTCAGGCTTTATGAGGCAGGGCTAAAGTCAGCTTTCCACAATGCAGGCAGGAAGGTATTTCCAGTGAGCAATAGTAAAGTATGGGTATAAATAAGCTATCATGTTAGTTATGTGTCTGTTATTGATTTAACTAACTGTTCTGCATTGATCATAGAAATGTATCCTCCCTGTATTCCAGATATTGGGATGCTTATTTAAGTTGGCAAGAGATTACACAAAGTTTAGCAAAATGTGAAGCTGATGCAAGATGTTGGGAGGCGCTACACACTCGCTCAGAGAATATGTTTTATGCTTTGTGGACAGAAAAAGATTTTTACTTCTCCGTTCTTTTATTAACCATTGTTAAATTTGGAATTACTCCAGTTTATGGTTGATGTTTTCCAGTCAAGCTGTCTAATCAGGGCATGAATCGGCTTCTCTAACATCATTTCTATAGCAAACACAAAGAAAGACATAAAAAGCTCTTCACTAGAAACCTCTTGAGAATGCATCTTTTGGGTTTTAAACAAGTTAAAATGCAAACCTTCCATAATCCATGTCTTATTTGTAGAGTTGGGCTGATTCACTATTTAATCAATTTACTGCGATATCAGTTTGTAATTAAATGTTTGAAAACAATTCATTTTCATAATATTAATCTTAATCATCCTAATTAAAGGACAGAAATGCTGTGGTAAAGCGTGGCCGGAAGCTAAAAATCACACATGCTTCATGGACACCTTAGACAGGAAGTCCGTCCCCAAAAGGAGTGATTTTTAATCTTTGGCTGTGTCCAAATGTCTACACTATGCTCTATATTGTGGTCACAACAGTTCCTATGGGTGTCTGGATATCCAGAGAGAAAAAACTGCTCTCAAAATTACCCACAGTGCATCTGGAGAAGAAGTGAGCATCAAGGTAATGTAGCCCTATGTTGTAAATTAATAGTGTGGATATTCAGACACAGTCCTGGTCTTCAAAAACCACTATGCCTGTGTGTTTTAGAGGAGATTAAAGTAAACAACAATACCATAAAGCTAGCAGCTAGCCATTTAGTCATCAAATGCTAGTATTTGAAAATAAATTAATTTCATGGACATGAGAAGACTTACTGCATATGTACGTTATTTAAAACTAAAATAAAACCTGATATTATTACTACCAATGTGTACCAGCAGCTCAGTACCAGCCCAGGTTAGAGCTATGTGTGAGCTATTGCTAACACATTTTTCCTTGAGATTCCAGAGAAACGTTTAGAGACAACATGAAAAATACATTTGCTATGGAGTTAATTATGGAGTTAAGTTTGTTTGGTTACTTGGATCAGATACTGAATAAAATATTGAGTAGTATAGATGTAGCCATGCAGTGGGAAAAAACTATGATGAAAATTCTGATAATCATTTCCCCGAATCGAAATCAAATTAAATCGGTACCAAAGCTGGCACATCCTACTGATCTGCGTTTTTTTTTTGCTGTTTCAATTTTAAATCTTTTATTTGGTAAATAAATCAGGAATTTAGACATTTTAAAGATTGTGAAATACTTCACTGGGAAAAGTTGTGCAGTTTCTTAAGTAAGCATCACAATTGTCCTTCAAGTTCTGCTTCTTTCTTTCCAACAATTTAGATGGAATATTGATCTTTTTCAGACTTTGAAAACATGCCGTAAGCACCAAGAAAAAAAGGTACAACTTGTAATGTGCAAGGCTACATGCATGTGTGGAGTAAAGGACAGCAGGAGACGTGGACAGGACAGGAGAAACAGTTGTGCATTTCTGGAATGCAACATAATGTCGTAAAAAGCCAATAACTAATAATAAACATGACCCACAGCTTTACAGGGAAGGCAAACGAGTCCTCGGCACTGATTTTGAGATCAGAGTTTACTATTTCCCCGATAAAAAAATTCTAGTTTGGCTTAAGATTCGAAGCTGATCCAAAATCAGTGCAATTCCTGTCAAGTGTAAGAAATCAAGACTACAAATATGGCCACAGGAAATGGGAGAAGTGAGTAGTAAATCTTCCAGAAACATCCTTCCAAGCTGATGTTGATGATTGATGAATGAATAAGTGGATGAAAGAGGTGAAGAGGGAAGGAGGGGTGGGCTTTGGAACACTCTGGAACATGAGAATGACCAGTTGCATCTTTCAGCAAAGAATAAAAAAGTTTTGGCTGTCCAAAGCTGCAGTCAAGCCACAGAGAAAAACAGAGGGAGGAAAAAGATGGATGAAAGGGGGGAGGAAGGTGAAGAAGCTGGCCATACTTTAACTGCTCCCTTATCTTACCCTCCTACTATCTCATAATTCTCGCATCCTTTCTTATCCGTCCTCCCTCTGCAGAAGTCTCATGTCACATCCCAGTCGTCTTTCCTTTTCCACCATCTCGTTTGTGTCCGTTTTCTCTTCACCTCTCCGTTTCTGCCTCTTTGATCTTCATCATACTTTCAGTCTTCCACCAGCCGCCTCCTCCTACTCCTCCCGCTCATCCGCTCTACATTGGGAACACCAGGAAGCCGGAGAAGGTGGAGTATTTCCATCCACCCATTAGGTTTCCTCTCTCCAGTTTGAGGTAGGCCCGGTCCCCCTTCTCCATCTGGATCAGAACGCCGTTGCTGGCAGCCTCACGCGTCACATCCTGGTCACCAGCGAATGCCGAAATCACCGGCCAGCCGTTGTGCATCAGGCTCACCTGGATCAGCAAGAGCACAGACAGTGGTGTTATGATCACTATAATGGAATTACGGGTAGAAACTTATGCATAATTAGCACAAATGTAAATGTTTTGATCCAGACATCATGCTTTCTGAAGGTTTGGACACTATTTGGACATTTTCTGCCTTTTCACTCACTTTTAGTCCAGTTTTGCTTTTTGTTGTTTTTTTTTTAAACCAACTTAAATATGACATGAAAATTCAGGCATTCAAAATGCTCCTAACTCAAAAGGATGGACCAGTGTATGACAGAAAAAGGCAAAAATGAACAAAAATAAATACATGAATAGCTGAAACACAGATATGTCCTGCATGATGTGCACAAACTGGACAAGTGGAGGACAAAAGGAGAATAAGGTTAAAAGACCATCTGTAGCAGGTGATCAGGATACACAAGTGATCTGATGTACGTCGCTTTGGTTAAAAGCTTCTGCTAAATGACTGTAGAATAGAATAGAATAAAAAGTGATGCCCTTTAACCCTCTTAAGACACTGACAGGATGTGACATGCACACTTCATATGATCATTATGTCTGAACCGTATAACGTATTTTAATAGTTCAAAAACCACCAGGAAGCAGAAAAATGGACCTCTAGACACAAATAGTTGTCATTACAGTAGAACACGGGACCCCCACGTTATTTTTATTCCCTGGCTTTCAACTCCTCATGAGACTCTGTTTTTCTGTTTTAATGTACCATGGCTTTGTTTTATTATTTTAGTTTTTAGTACTCTTTTAAATTTTGTTTTAAGTAATTTTTATACCTTTTTATTGATCGTGTCTTATTTATTGATCTTGTGTTTTATTGCGTTTTACATTGTGCTGTTTAACCTGCCTACCTGTGTACAGCACTTTGTCTCAGCTGTGGTTGTTTTTAAAGTGCTTTATAAATAAAGTTGAGTTGAGTTGAGTCATATTGTATCATTTTGAGTTCAAGGAGACGTAAAGCTTGATTATATAATATGTACATGTTGTGTAAGAGTAAAAACCAATATCAATATTTTCCAATATCACATTTTATTGCTGAAATTGGCCGATAGCGTCTCTAGAAATAACATCATAGATATTTTACTAATATCTGGATTTAAAAAAAAAATAATAAAGGAAGGATGTCTCAACAAGATAATACAATCAAAGTATAATATAGCAACAGCAGCCAAAAATTTCACAATAAGTAGCTTGTCAAGGGGAGCATGGCTTTATGGGCATGTCCTCAACATGCAATGCTTGCTGTGTGCATGTGCAGAAGGCAGGAAGCTTGCAGTCTGGATGGGTAGGATAAAATGAAACACCAGAGCAAACTGGCCAGAGAAAGGAAGAAAAGGACAACTATTCCACAAGCATTAACAGAAAGCTTCACTATGAGGCTTCAGATGAATAATAAAGCAGCTCAGACCAACACTTTGAATAAAACTCCCAAAACATGGGAACTAAAAACTTCATTTTTTTGTCGTTTAAGCAGAAAAAAGCTGGCTCAAGACGTTTGCACAGCAATTCATATGGATAAAACAAGTCTGCCGTTTTCTGCTGTCAGTAATAAATTTGTCAGGAGTGAACTTCCATTCATAGAGAATTTAACAGACTTATAAACACAACAAGAGACTTGCAGCGTGTCTGACACAACAAACACTCCAGTAGGGAATAACATCTTAAAGAGCGAGTAGTCTGTCAGTGATGTGTCCCCCACTCCCACCCCTCTTTCCTCACGCAGCCAGCAAAAACACACCCGACAACAGCTTTCATCCCTTCTCTGCAGCGCGACAGCAGAAACACGAGCACTCCAGAGATTTCATTCCCTCTCTCATGTTTGGCTTAAACGAAAACACAGTTTTCTGCTACCTCTCCAACAATGCAGTGCTAAAACAAACGTGGAGAAATGTCGGAGTGTCTGTTTATGCATTTTATGATCCGTGTGGGCTTACAGCCCTTCCAGTGAGTACACTCTGCATCCTGATCATAAATGATCGTTTCTACAGATGCTTGTTCCTGCAAATGTCCGCGACGGCTGATAAAGTTGCATATTTTATGCTTTGTGTCCTTTGCAGCTCCTGCATCAAGTCATTTAAAATGAAAAAAGCAGCTACAATGATCACATGTTTCAGCCACACAGAAGCTTATTAAGAACCTGCTGTGACAACTCTTCTTATATTCTTGTATTTCTGTGACGCCCTCTGTAACTTTCCGGGTGGAATATCCTGACAGGAAGTTCCTGAAACCTGTCTGTCTTCTACAGATGATGTGAAACTTTGTAGAGTTTCTCTCTTTGTCGTGCTGTTTAGCAGAAAACATCTGCAGAGACTGGAGAGGCTGATTTACAGGTTTTGTAACAACCTGCTGGACTCATGACAGTGACTGGAGGTCCTGTTCATATCTGTAAAACAAGTCTATGCTCCTTAACATCATTTAGGACAGAGGTTGGGTGTGTAAATTATAATCACTGTGGTTTTTATCACATATTTTCTTAAAGAAATTCAGTGTTTTATTTGACTAATTTACTTCGAGATAAGAATTTGTATGAATAAAGAAAAGTTAGGAAGTTCTGAGACGTCTGAGCTGTACCAAAGTAATCAGAGTACTGTTTATAGTGTTGGATTATATCATTAATTAATCTAAGAAAAATGCAAAACTCTGGGTTGATAGTTCATAACCAGCTTAGATGTACTGCATATAAGGAATCCTGAAGGATCCTGTCTGGGTAAGTGAACCCAGGTAACAGGATGTTACCCAGATAAATTAATACAGCTTCATGGTACACGCTTCTGGTTTCTGTTCCCTAATAACCAATACTATCTCTCTGGGTAAAAGTACTTGCTGGTTAGCTTTGTGTCATGCCGGGTTCTTGAACCAGTCTGTCACAGTTTTCTGTGTTATTCTTTTATTTTTTAAAAGTTTGTTATTTTAGTTTTGGTTTCAGGCTTACTTTATTCTTCTTGTTCTGCTTTTTGGCCCTTCATCCTGATCTCTAAAGATCTAACAGAAAAGGAATCATAGTAAATCTCTTTCATTTACCATATTATACATTTTCTGTTACAAAACAGGATAGTCTGTATTTGCATGCCTAAAAAGATAAAAACATTTAAACCAAACATGAAGCATGGTACCTTAAGGAATTATAGACCAGATATGGACCCAAAGAATTTCCATCCACCCGTTTTCTGTGGTGTTTTAACCCAATTTAGTCGTACGGCAGGGTATATCCTGGACAGGTCATCAGTCTAGAAGAGCCAGCTGATGTCCTGGTTACCTGTGCTTTTATCACAACACCAGGCAGCCCTTACGGTGCATTACTAGCCAAGGTAGATGCTCCTTCCCTTCACTGACTGGAGAAAAAAATGGAAAAACCCAATATGACAAAGACAATCACGTGACAGGCTGCACAAAGTTAGACTGAAATGTATTTGTTTCTGATGACAGGGAGAAAAATATTCAGATGCATTTTCTCACAAAGAAATGTAGCAACAACGTGTTTAATGTCCATCAGGACGTTCTAAAACTCAGCAGAGATGCAGCTCATGTTAACACTCCTGGGATCTGCATTTATACTAAATTACAGCAAGTCCAAAGATACAAACAGAATTTGATTGTGATTGTGGCTTTTCTGGCTCCGTACAGCTGGATGGTGGTAGCTGAACCATCCCTGTGCAGCGTTTATGTGTATCTGCTCCCATCACGACTCTACGACCGCTGAAGCTGCTGCTTCTTCATTTCATTAAGCACATTTATCCCAACAAACCACAGTTTTAAGAGAAAAACACCCAGATTATCAATGTCTTACATGAAGCACAACAAATTAAGAATAAATTCAGCTTAAAAAGACAAAGTAGGAGTGTAAATGAAATGAAATGAAAAATACTTTATTGATCCCAGGGGGAAATAGGAATTATAGTAGTTTTTTAAAATACAAAAAATTGTTCATAAAGACTGTTCACTGGTCTTGTTGGGATGGGAAACCTGACTGTTGTTGCCGTGCTAAATGCAGCCTAAATATAAACACACTTACTAAAACTGCTCATTCACATAAATGATCACAATATTTATTGAATATTTACCAGGTTAAAACTTTTCATGTAATATGTTTACATTTTTAAATCTATACATAATTATTAATTGACTAGATACATAATAAAAAATGTTATTTATCTCAGAAGGAAAATACAGAAGGCGCAAATAAACTGTAAATAATTAGATTAGAAAAGCTTTGTGGAAATGTAAATATTTGATTTATTACATCTGATATATTATTTAATATATTATTATATTATTTAATATATTTAATATATAATTTACATCTAATTGACTTTTTTCTTGAGATGCTTTTAGCGTCATACTTTTTATTGTCCATTTTATTATTTACCAAAAATTTTATTACCAAAAATGTTATTTTCTCAGTAGAATATTATGTTTAAATCATTATAGAAAGAACTCTCAGAATTTATTTCTATTTGGAAATAAAGTGTTAAAGTGAAATGGTTCCTTTATGAAAGCAGTGAGTTGTTTAAAGCTGCCTTTAAACAGTTTCATGGACTCACAACATTTTTTATTTACACACGTGAATTTGGAGGTTTTACAGCAGAGCTCTAAATACGTCCAAATATTTCTGCTCACTCTGACAGCAGCTAATTGTAAAAACTGTTGGTAACTGATGGAACGCAATCATAAACATCCCATAATTATACACTTAAACACCTCATTCTGCCTGATGGGCAGGAGTGTGTGTTTGTGTGTGTGGGCAGGAAATGGAGAGCCTGTCAGAGTCAAGAGCTCTCCTGGTCCACCATTCCTCTTAACAGCAGACTGAACTCAGCAACTCAGCCTGAATGAGTGTGTGTGTGTGTGTGTGTGTGTGTGTGTGTGTGTTTGTGTGAGTGAGAGAGAGAGAAAGAGATAAAAACACTCAAACTACACTTTAATAGTTTTTTTTTCTTTTATTTTAAGGGCCAGGATCACAAAAAGCAGCTCGGATCACGGAGAACGTGACACTTAAAAATGTAGTAAACAGTTTAACTGTGGAAACAGTTTAATAGAAGAAGCCAAATCGTTTAATTATCCTGACCGGCGTCAACAATTCAGCTCAGGAAGAAGGAAATTCAGTTTATTTCAAACTAAATAATTTTATTATAAGTGGCAAACAAGCAGCCGACCAGCTGTTCGGACAAAGCAATGAGACCCACAAGCAGACTCGGCTTCATCTTCATTCCAGCCCATACTGGCATAAAAAACTGGTAATGGAAACACCTACATGTAAAAACTCCTCTCAAATCAAATCAAAAATACTTTTCAGTATTTTCAGTAAAATTCAGTAATTTAAGTAAAACATTGCTAAAACTTTTGATGTCCATGAGATGTTTTTTAAAGATGTGTTGACAGATGTTTATGGGACAGTGTGTGTGGACGGAGGAGGGGCTGCCTTCTTCTTTTAGCAAATAATTATAAAATGGGAATTCCTTGATAGCGCTCTTCTGAGGAATCTCTTTTTCGTGTCCACTTTCATACACATGAACTTTGTCTCACATGAAACCTGTAGTTTAGGTCTTCTGATTTAAACAGCATCAACAGCAATAGTGGCAACTACTCCAAAAACACAAAACCTTGTGTATCGCCCTCCTGCTTATGTGCTAAACACCATTCAATAGAAACATCTAATCACAGCTGTACGATATTGAAATGTTAAAATTGTACTTTTATTTTGGAAACCACTGGGATGGAAGGCAGCTGGAAGGTAACAAGAAGTAAAAGAAGTCTCTGTGTTAGAGGGTGCATGTCGTCTGACCCAATCAGAAAACAGACACCAATCTGGAAGCTCACGCTGTAAACAAGTACAATTCAATGTAGAAAAATAAACTCTAGATCTGTTTCACATCACAGCAATGATGCATATATTTGATCTATATGGCTCCTCTCATTCACACACCAGCATCAACATCAATCTCTATTCATAAAGCACCTTTCATACAAAAAAAATGCAGCACAAAAAGCAATTAAAATGCTAAAAACCACAATTTTTATCCAACGAATCCTCGTAAACCTCACAAATGTAAAGCATAAAAGTCTGACATACATATAGCCCCCTAGATCAGATTACATGACTTAGATGACCCCCACCATCCTCTAAATCATGGCTACTCATTTTTACTGAAATCAGTCACATTTCCTGCTGGCCTTTAGTGGAAAAATAAAAAGATCAGGTTAGCGCTTCAAAAGTCTCCATGACTATCAGAGTGTTTTAGTAGTCTTGTGTGGCTGATACACCAGCATTATGTACTTCAGTGCACATTATTCCTTTTCTGTCTTTGCTCTCACTTTCTCCTTTGAATAAGATGTTAGGATAAAAAGCTGGTGTCTCTGTAAATGGCAGCGCTACATATTGTCCCAAAATGCCACAAAGTGGTGTGCTTACAGTTTAATGGCTCCTATCAGATGATTAATTTCATCTAGGTAGACAGGAAGTGGGCCGGCTGGTCAGCAGGCTGAGGGGCTGGCTCTGGGCTTTGGCCAGTAGAATAGATCTGAATGTAAGACTGGAAAACGATCAGAAACTAAATGAACAAGGATACAGTGGTTTTTGGTGAATCACTGCTGTTACAAAGCACCTACATGCCCCAATTAGCTTTCGTCACTGAGATAAAACCATGTTCAGATTTTATGTACTTAGTAAAAACATTTTTAAGCATCAATGTTTTAATTCCACAGATTGATCTCTTTGCATTGACACATTTATTATGACATCTCTGGTAAAAAATACTACATTTAATTGATAATTGTAAGCTATATAGGTTTACCAAAATCTGGCCACATGCAATTATTTTCTGACCTGTTTGGGAATTGTAAAAAATCAAACATCATCTCTTGATAAGAGAGCAAATCGTGAACACAAGTAATTAAATTGAAATGTTTTTTCAAAATAATTTATAGGAAAAACCTACTGAAATAAGTCAAAGACAACGTCTGTAGCTGTTTTATAATCTTTCTGAAGGCACAACCTTTGGAGTCGTATTCACAAAGTGTTACATCACTACTAGGACGACTTCTAAATGGCACTAAAAGCTTTTCACTATGAGCTCTGTCCTACAAGATGCTCACAAAGCTGCTGATAGTCACTTTTAATAAAGAACTCAGTGAACTCTTGCGCTAAGAGAAATGGTAAACGGTCATGTTTTCTGACACTGGGTCTTTGGTTGTTTTTGGTCTGTCACAACAGAAATACCGCAAAGAGTGTGTTACGGGCTCCAAATGAAACAGCATGTGGGCCACAAGTGTCACAGTTTTCTTTTTTCAACAATAATTTATGATTTTCTACAAACATTCAGTGCATTTCATTATCAGTTCAGCCATGATTCATCAGCTGTCACAGATCCAAAGTGCAACACATTACTCTACTTCCTTTTTAACATATGTTAGTGCACATGTCCCCGTTTCAACATGAAACAGTGATAGTAACGTCCCTCGTATATGTGCAGCCGCTTGTCAGCATCTTACTGTACATGTCTGGCTTCTCATTAACATCAATGAGTATCATAAAGAGCCTCACATAACCATGGCTGATGGTTATTGTTGGTATTATTGTTAACATATTGTTTTCTGACATAAAAGGTATTTGTGTATTAATAGAATAAATCAGTAAAATTGTAAAGAAAATAACAGTTATATAAAAAAAACCATTGAGAATGTGTAAAATGTTCCACAGGTTTACGTGTATCAGCTTTAGCATGGCTAAGTGACACAGCACACTGCAGCATTTTGGCTAGCAGACTTTTCCAGAGTTTTCCTTGCTGAATTGAAGCCACATTTCTGTTATCTAATCCCTTTAATTTTCATCCTGTTTGCAGGAAATTTAGCGCTCCTCTGCAACGCTTCAGCGAGTATCCGCTCCACATACTACTTTTACTCCTTCTGAGCTGAACACCCTGGAAAACTAGAGACCTCGGCTTTAAACACATTTCAAGTTACTGTCTTGCTTTTTATGTCTCCAGACTAAAATACCTACATCCAAATTAATGACGTGCCACATTTACAAACGCAGCTCATCACCAGCTGTTTGGTACTGCGTGTGAACTAGAACCTCAGAGTACAAAATAGAAATTTACCATCATGTTTGCTTTAAACCTGCAGAACATTTAGAATTTGTGATCCAATATCAATACGAGATGGGTCCCAACTGTAATAAAGAAGTAGAACTAGGGAAAAAAAAGCTCTGACTGATCAGGTAACTAGCATTAAGAACAAAATTAAAGTGTAAGATGTGGAGCAGCTCAATGAAAAACACCAATTATACATTGTCTGTCACCAATTCATCCACACCTGCACAGCACAGACAGCAGAAAATGCAGCATGTGTCACATTATCACGCTGAAAGCAGTGTTTGCAGCTTTCTATCTGAGCTTTTTACAGCAGAAGTGCTGCTATAATAAATGGCTGATTCTGATTAAGTACATATGTTACACTTTTCCAAGAGTCATCAATCAATAAAAAGAAAGAAAGAAGTCCAGTTTGCTTCTTATCCTGCTCACATTAACAAGCAGCATCAACCACGAGGCTACAGAACACACAGTCAGGTCTGGTTTATATCCGCAGTGATGACCATAAAGGACTTGAGTTAATGTGTAGATTTAAGAAACGATAATCAAATGGAACCACCCAATGCTAATGCTAAGGAGGAAAGACATCTAAAAGAATCAGGTGATGTTTCTTCTTCTGCCTCCCATTTTCCATATTCTGTTTTTCTCCTTCTCAGCTGCTGAAAAAGCTACTTCATAAATATAATCAAAATTGAGACAAAAATTATACTAATTATGTAGTTTTCCATGTTATAAATAAATAAAGCAGGAAGTTGTTTATTGTTTATCTCTGGTATACATACAGGGGAATTAAGAGAAGGCAAATAAATGTGCTTTCACTTAAACCTTAACTCGGAATTAATATTTCTATATAAACTTGAAAAATGCTTTCATTTGGAATTACTTAACTCCAAATTACTTCTAAATTAAAACCCCATGTGATGCTTAGAGAATCTGCAAAAACTTCATGTCTCCAGGTCTCAGTTAGCATGTTAAAGGGTAAAGTTAATGAGACCAGTTAAAAAAAGAGGAAACCAGTGTGGCTTGTTTGGAGGGGTTACAGCAGAAAAAAGAACACGGCAGCACAGCTTCAGCTGAACAAACCACTTTAATGCTAATGGTCACTTTGACTTTATTCATATTTGGCTTAGCAGTTTGCACATTTAGTAGATTTGCTAAAGGGGCAGTCGGGTGCCATATTTAGTCCTCAGGGAGCAGTTTTGAGGGGTCAATGGTTGATGGATCAATGTGTTTTTGATATTTAAGACCAAAATTGAGACAAAATAAACATATAAGCACAAAATGTTTGCCCTACATCGACTCAGTCGTGGCGGGTCGCCGCTACATTGTTTGCACCACAGTGTCAAAATGCTGAGAATTAAATCCTTCCACATGGACGTGAAAATGCATTAATTAAACTTGCACTGACGACTCCAGAAGCAGAGCAGAGGAAAGACAGTAAAGACAGGAAAGGCCTTTTTTTGGATGGTGGGAGGATGTTTACCCTGAGAGAACCCATGCAAACATGGATGGAACCACCCCCCAGCTGAGGCTTGAATCAGTGAATGGGGCCTTAATGGTAACCACCACTCCAGCGTGCAGCCCACCACGCTCTGTACATGAATTCAGCAGGGAGAGCAATAGCATGTGTTGGCAGACCCAGAGCCCACAACTTCAGAGCTGCAGTTCTTTTAATACAATATAAAGTTTTCTAAGACATGCTTACTTAGATACACTTTAAGAAACTTTTTTATAACATGACTTTATGAAAATCAAACATGACTTCAATAATGTGTCCCTGGTGGATTCACTGAGGGGTGATGGAGATATTCACAGAAGACATTCAGCATCTCAGATCATCCTCTCTGGACATCTCTTATTTTTCTGAAAATGGTCAAAGTTCAGGTAGACAGATTCATTTTCTTTTGGGGATTAATAAAGTGGTTCTTATTTCATCCTTCTTAAAAGCAAAATGTAAAATCCAAATGACCGACGTGTTCTGGGTTCACACCTGCTTAAATAGTTTGTGTTCTGCTTGCTTGTTTATGCCAGTAATCGTCACAATACAAGCAGGAATGTGCAGGAGGCAGCAGGACTCCAGACAAAGTGATTTATTTTTAAAGGCAGAGAATATTAACTGGGGAAAAACAGTAACTAACGATGACTAGTGAAGACTAACACAAACTAAGGAAGAACCCACAACCAGACCTGAGAAACCAAAGTGCTTAAATTCAATCTGAACAGGACACAGATGAACATCAACTTGAGCTAACATAAGATGCAGACGAAGCTTGAGGGAGGACTAAACAGGCGGAAGAGTGCACGTTTAACTTTAGTTCACTTACTCGCTACTGTACTCTCTTAATGCTGCTTCACAAATAACAAAGCAAGCTACATAACCGAGTGAGACACGGGAAGCTGAGGCGTGGAAACAGAGCACATGTTGTTGTGGATCTTTTTTCGACAGCAGCTCGGATGCTCCTAAAATGTGTTTGTATTGTATGAACTTGGTTGAATCACAGCTCAAATCTTAAAAAATGAGTAGTTGATGCTCTCATGTCTCAAAGTACCACTGTAATTATAAACTTATTACAGTAAAACATTAATTTTATTTTCAAAATAAAACAACAGTTCAATGATATGAAATTGATAGTGATTTATATTTTATACTCACTTTCCAATCATAATCCATGTTAGTTTGTAAGGAAATAGAGGGTGAAAAAAAAAAAGAAAGTATCTAAAACTGTGTGAGTCCTAAACAGCGGTCTCAGGTCTGCAGAAAAAAGCTTGCAGGGCAGTGCTGAGCGCAGTGACAAGGAGAACGGTGGGGCCTAAATAAACTTTATTAGTAAAGATAAACTTCAAGAGTTCGAGAGAATCCGACTGACCTACATGTGTAGTCCAGAGTAAGAAAAGCTGATAAGCTAATGCTACAATATGCTAATAAGGTTGATACTGGTTAACTTAGACAATGTATGCTATTATCTATGTAATTCTCTGGAATGCATTGCAGTTCCAGATGATCTTGTAGAAATATTTTGTTAAAAGTAAAAAATGTTATATGATTGTAATGTTTTTAACATATGTGAACTCATTCAGAAGAAGAAAAGGATTTTCTAACCTTTGGTTTGTGGAGAACCTCAGGTACAGTCCACTATTTTTCACATCCTGTGAGAAAGACTGGTTTATCCACTGCCCCCATGTGATTCAAGCATGCACAAAAACTATCATCCTCAGAAACCATCAGAATGAGTGTAAACATGCCTAATTTTCTCCTGCTGGTCCAACTGTGAAATCCTCTCTGTCGGATTAAAAATACTTTTTTAGCTGAGGCATTTTACAACCAGACGTTGGATTTGATCATGTAAACACAGCTACTGAGTGGACCATAAACTGTCTCACAGGACAGTGATCCAAAACAAAGCAGGAGACCTTCAGCAGAACCTAAATGTTGCATGATCCAGATCTCAGCCTGACTGAGGCTGTGGTGGGACCTTCAGAGAGCTGCAGAAACCGAAGCGTGGAGAGTGGAGCAACATTCATAAGATCAATGACATCATCCTAAAAACAATTACTTTACCCTAAAACTGCTAAAGGAGCTTCTGGAAACTGCTGGATCATGAGGAGGGACCAGTTTTTCAGACTGATTCTGCACTTTTGCATAACATAGTTAAAAAAACATTTAGCGATATGTTTCACATCGCACTAAAACATGCTCCACCCATGCTCCATGTAGCGCTGTCCCAACCTTCATTCAATCAGGAAAAACTCATTTACAGGATGCTGATAATAAGTTAAAAATTAATAAGAAGATAAATGAAATAAAACCAAATGAAACAGGATAAAATATAAAATAAATACATAAAATAAGATTTAATAGGTAAAATGCCCTAAAATATCTTTAAATAATTTAGTGTAAGACTAGGAAATTGTGTTGTAAAATACTAGTTGGGTAAAAGCTTTAGTAAAATAAGCTTTTGCTTATATCAACACTGCCAGCTGCCCTCAGGTCATCCGGCAGGCTGTTCCATAGCTGTCAGGGAGCAGGACAACAGCTCTGTCTGACAGTGCTCAGTGCATATACATGATTGACACACATCCATGCACGCATTAACACACAAACATGTCACTTTTTCTCTCACCTTCTGTTGTTAAAAATCCTTATCCTTTATATTGTAATCACCATCTCTGTATGAGTAGAGTAGCTAAAGGTGCACACTTGGCTCTCTCTCCTGGATCCTCACCAGTCGTCATGGTCCACATAAGATTTGGCAAAACCAAGTAGATGGATTTGCTGTCCTTAAAAAGGAGAACTTGAGCATGTGACTCAAGCAAAGGTTGTTGGTATCAGTCCTAATTAGATGGTTTGATTGATTTACATGTAATTATGAAGGGAATGTGTTATTTATTTATTTTTTTGGCTTAATCAGGTGAATGAATGAAGGTAAAAGTACACCTGTCAAAGTGTTTTTTGTTGGGGGATTTTCAGTTGTTTTTGTATATTTTTTCTTTAATTGAATAATGAGCCCAGTGGGTGGGGCTCTCAGTATAAAAAGGGTTCAAACTTTGATGAGAGGAGAGTGTCTGGACTACCTGCATAGATAAAGCAACCATCCAGCTGCTGTAAAAGAGACACAAACGCTTCACATAAAAAGATGAGAAAATAAAAACCACAAGCATAAAGTTGTTTTGGCTTGCTTGCCTTATTGGCTATTGTGACAATAGCTGAGGACAGTAATATCTAAAAGATGTCTCTCTGTACGTTCTGGTCCTCACATAGACTGAAACATCGTCAGCAGAAGCAGGACCATAAGCAGATCTAGTACCCGGTACCAGAATAAAGTTCCCGAGCTGAAAAAAAACATTATTTACATGTTTGTCATATTCAAGACATTTAGATTGATTTCAGATGTAATTGTAAATAAAAAGGAATTTATAGTAATCTGACTGCTTGTATTCATTTCATCAGCAGATGTATTTATCTGTAGAATAGAATTCACTTTGTGTGCAGCCACAAAGAAACTGCAGGTGCAACACAGTGCTGCATCGTGGAATAGGATAAGATAATAATTTCATATGACTTTAAGACTTGGAAAAGGTTTTACAAACTTAAAATAATGTTTTTTGCTTGCATGTGTTGGCCAGAGACAGATGGAGGAGTAATACCAGGAGGTAGGAAAACAATGTGGGGGACGGAGAATGATGTCTCTGTCCAGTGCGCATATAATGCTTTCACACAGAGACCGAAAAGAAAATCCAGCATCTCTTTGCTCCCCTCCGAAACACACTGAAACACACACACACATTCCAACCAAGCCACTAACGTGAAACACACACACTCTCTCTCTGTCTGTTATTTCAACCTTTTCTTTGCCGACTCGCTTTCTGAGCCTACATGCAGACCCGAAATCTTTAACGTTGCCAAGCTTGTCCATCAGGTAAAAAAATGACTGTCTGGCTCCCAAACAAAGCTCTATGGTGAACCAGGTGTGCGCACATTAAGCATGATGATGAGGCAGTTAACAAACAGAGCCAAAAGGCAGGTGTGATCTGCAGTTTTTACCCGATGCCTCCAATAAAAGCTTAAAAACCCATTTATAACGTTTCACACTGCAGAGAAATACACTCTTTTTTTAAACAAATATTTTTAAATAAACTTAAGGTGGGAGTGACGTATAGCTCTAATAAACTGTTGCTAGAAGGATCCATATTAAAAAAAATCTTTATATATTGTATTAATGATTATATTGTTTAATATTTT
This sequence comes from Pseudomugil gertrudae, assembly GCA_037177535.1. Taxonomy (NCBI): domain Eukaryota; kingdom Metazoa; phylum Chordata; class Actinopteri; order Atheriniformes; family Pseudomugilidae; genus Pseudomugil; species Pseudomugil gertrudae. The sequence continues at coordinate 5,360,221 of JBAMHV010000010.1, forward strand.
GTTGAATTTCACAGTCAGGACCACCTGCTAGTTCCAGGTTGGACCATTTTCCTCCTGACCTGCTTTACTTCGTGCTTTGCTCCATGTTGACATGAAGCATCATCCAGATCAACCTCATCCATGATGAGAATCTCCCGTTCCACCTCATCCATGATGAGAATCTCCCGTTCCACCTCATCCATGATGAG
>JBAMHV010000010.1:5371654-5384495 GCA_037177535.1 Pseudomugil gertrudae
TCCTTGGGCAAGACACTGAACCCCAACTAGCCCCCCGATGTGCCTATCGGGGTGTGAGTGTGTGTGTGAATGGGTGAGTGTGACTATGTAGTGTAAAGCGCTTTGAGCGGTCAATAAGACTGGAAAAGCGCTATATAAGTATGAGTCCAAATCAAGCCAAGCTGTGATATAAAATTTAGAGCAGATAGCAGCGCTGATGGGGATGAACTAGGACAGCCATTACTGCCATTGTTTTCTGCTTGGTATGACAGAGTTAATTACCTCAGTGTTATGAGTCAAGTGTTTGCCATCCTGCGTCTAGCTGTGTGTCACACAGAGACGGCCGAGGCTGCGTGGCAAGCCTGACTTGTTCTTCTACCCGTCATAATTATTAATGTAATAAAGTAGAAGTAGCGAAACATGATACCAAAGCTGCAGGGGGCCAACAGCGTAATTACGCTGCAGTTTAATTTGCAACAGATAGGTTGTAATTAACGCTGGGTGGCTTGTTCTGTCACCGTCTGCATGTTTCCAGTCACTTAACACATCTAAAGAGAGCAGAGACAGGTTCTAAAGGCTTCAGTTAGCAGGATGGAAGAGGAGCTGTGATGGGGCTGGAAAGCACGTAAATTCTCCATCAAGGTTTTACTTAAACATGATGCAGGAAGTGAAAATATCACTTTTAGTCTGCGAAACAAACAGAAGTACTTGACTGCCGCTCATCGTTGCTGTCCGTGGTGCTCACAAAGAAGCTGCCGGACTCACCACAATCGCCTTGGCCTCCTGCCGGCTGAACGCGGTTCATTTGCAGCCTTCCTCTGTGCACGTATTAATTATGATCGGTCCAGCGGGTGGCAGGTGATTAGCTTTCATTTGCTAACCCTCGCTTCAGTCTGAGGCCTTTCAAACATCTACAAAATGACGACTGGAATGGAGAAGGACACACACACTCACACACACTTACGGATCAGGTAAACAGTCACAGTACCTGTATAGTTTGGCGGTTGTAGACTTTGACTACGTGGAAGTTAAAACTGTAAATCCCTTTACGCGGTGCGATGAAATTACTCCTCTCCTCGTCAAAATTCCTTCCAATGTTTACAAGAACCTAAAAGAAAGGAAAAAAATAAAAAACTGTCTTTAAATGATTAAAATGTTAAAGGTTTATACATTAAAAACACCCATTAAACATCACAAATTCTCCATCACCATTTCATAAAAATCCCAACGTAAATGAAGCAGCAGCTATTTATTTATTACCAAACCAGGTGTAAATCTGTGAAGCTGTGCAGGGCCTCTTAGGGACTGAACCATGCACTCACAGGAGAAAAAAATCTTTTCATTTCTTTGTCAGATCTTTCCAGCTGTGAGTGAAATCTTCTTAATTCTGCAGCAAAGTGTCTGCTTTTATGTAGGCGAATAACTGAACAGCACTTTGAAGGGCAATTAACCTTTACAGCAGGCAGGGAGCTACTTCTACCTGCTGAACTAAATTATATGACCAAATGCCACTTCCCCATGTCCTGGTAACTTCCACCAAACAAAACTTTACATTCTATCAAATAAAAATCATTTCTTTTCCTGCTTTTAGTTGTTTCCAGCACTTCCTGCGCGCGTTACATCCACAATTTCAACTCGATTTGACTTTTATTTATTATGTTTATTGGTCTCCTTCCAGTCCAAATAGCTTACTTTGTTTTGAAAAATAAAAATAAAAACATGATACATTCGTGGTGACTGTGGCGCAAACACTGATTGTGCAAACAAACATTTCCTCCAGAAGTCTTACCTGCACAACTAAAACTTAAATATGTGCAAAGATCCCCACAGCATTCTGGGTCTTTAACAGAACATAATAAAAGCAGATAAATGTCCTCCTACCCGGTCGAAGTAGATGACCATAGTCCGGTTGCTCATCTCTGAGGGCTCGTGGTTGGTGTTCCGGACTGCGGAAAATGCCACTTTTGCGCTGCCGGAGCGCACCGAGATCCCGAGTGCCGTGCCCGTCGGGTCCGAGGTCGGGTTGGAGTCGCACACCACCAGGCACTTCCCCTCCAGGACGATGGGTTCGGTCTCGTTTTGTGCGCGGACCGGGCTCGCGGCGAGCCACGCGGCACTGAGGAGGCACAACGCCAACATTCCCACAACGCAGAGGCGAACTTGTTCGGACGTCTTCACACCTCAAACGGAGGTTCGCTTCCTCTTCAGGAAAAGTAAAAAGTGTCCCGGTTTTCCCCGCTGAACCTAAAAACGGCCGCTTTCCCACCTGGAAGCCACTTTTTCTTAGGATTTACAGTAAACTCCGTGGCGCGCGCTGCGAGGAGACACCACACCAAACGGTTTTAGCCTGTTTCAAGTCGTCTTTTTGCTCTTTTTTTTCTAAGAAATTGGTCTCCTACACCTTCATCTCCTATATGGTGTTCAGTTTTCACCGGTTTTTCTTCTCTTTTCTCCTGTCCCGTTACTTGGAAACACGGTGAGCGGGAGTCGCGCGCCGTGCTGTGGGGCCCTGGACGAGTGAGGATGAAGCGGCAGAACTCATAGCGCGCAGGGGCTCTCTCGCGCGCGCACCTGAATTATTGATATGTGAGATATGAGAGTTTGAAACACAAAAGGCTCAGGAGGAAGGGACGCGGCGCGCGAGCCAAAGATGCTCCCGCCCTGATCCAACTCTTTTCCTTCTCTCTCTCTCTCTCCCTCCCTCCCTATTTTACAAACCACTCCTTCCCCCGGTAACGGAGACTCTTTATCGGATTAGCGCGTGCGCGTCTTCGATATTTTCCAATCACTGCGCACCGACCTCCCCCTCCCCGCCCATCTGCTTTATTGACCATCTCTCTCTCTCCATCACTCACTGCCTCTCTTTCACTCTCTCTCTCTCTTCACTTCATTCCTGAATTCTTTCTCTTTTTATCTCATTTACAAATATTTTCTTTTTCCATTTATCCATCCGTCCATCACATGAATTCTTTTTCATATCTGACGTTTTCCTTCCTTTCAGTTCAAAGTGGTCCTGCACTGGGGGCTTTACTGGCTTCCAGTTCTCACCAGAGTTGAGTGCAAATCAAGGTCACTTTCTTTACAAATGATTACATTTAAAATTTCTTTCAGATAATATGATAAGGTGGTCTGCGCAGAGTTTTAGATAAGGAAAGACAAAACTGCATATTTCTGTAGGAAAAAAGAGAGAAGACATTGCGATTTATAAAAACCTAACTCATTTGAGATATCACTCAATTAACCATTTATGTTTACATCCAAAATTCTGGTCGACATGACGTATACGAAGAAAAGGAAGACACTATGTAATCAGAGCGAGCTTGTAAAAATCCAAAAAAAACCTGGTTGGTTCAATAAAAGTTTGACGATAAGCAAAAAATAATAATAATAATGCTGGAAGAATAAATGAGAATAGCTGCCATGTCCAGATGACACAGGCAGTAAAGTAATTTAAACAAGTGTTTATTTAAACAACATTTTTCAAGATAAAAACAAAAAGTACTATATAATAAAACACAAAACAAGCGTTTTAAATGTATTTTTTGCATGTTCTCTTTGTGTTAGTGTGGTTTCTCTCCAGGTTCTCCGGTTTTCTCCCACCTTCCAAAGACAACCTAACCTAACATCCGTTGATTGGTCATTTGAATTTGTCCTCAGTTTGAATGTGTGTGTTGTGTTGTTGTCTCTCTGCGATGGACTGGCAATCTGTCCAGGGTTTACCCTGACATGAGATGATGAGAGAAAAACTTATCTTGCCCAAAGATTGATAGGCTCCTGCAACCCTTCATTGAAACAAGCAGTTGATGGATAGGCACACCTGCCAGTGCTGTATCTATCCATCTATTCTCCACCACTTATCTGAGGTCGGGTCGTGGGGCAGCAGCCTAAGAAGGGAAGCCCAGACTTCCCTCTCCCCAGCCATATTCACCAGCGCATTGGGGGTGGGGGGCAAGATGTAATCAGTCCAGCATGTCCTTGGTCTCCCCCTGGGCCTCCTCCTTGATGTGGAGGAGCAGCAGTTCTACTCTGAGTCCCTCCCGGATGGCCAAGCTTCGCACCTTATCTCTAAAGGAGACACCGGCCACCCTGCCGAGGAAGCTTTTGGCCACCTGTACCCGGGATCTCTTTCTTTTGGTCATGACCCTTCCGGTTGAGAACCATGGTCTCAGATTTGAAGGTACTGATTCTCATCCCAGCCGCTTCACACTCTGCTGCGAATCGCCCGAGTGAGAACTGGAGGTCAGGACCAGATGAAGCCAACAACACTACATCATCTGCAAAAAACAGAGACCTGATGCTGAGGCCCTCAACTGGATCCCCTGAACACCTCGGCTGTGCCTAGAAATTCTGTCCATAAAGGTTATGAACAGAATCGGTGATAAAGGGCGGCCTTGGCGGACTCCAACCCTCACTGGAAACGAATCTGACTTCCTGCCGGCAATGCGGACCAAGCTCTGACACCGGTCGTACAAGGACCGAACAGCTCGAACAAGAGGGTCCGGTACCCCATACTCGGAGCACGCAGGAGCAGGAACACCTTCTCCACAAAACACATGTAGACTGGTTGGGCAAACTCCCATGCTCCCTCCAGGACCCTGAAGCGGTTATAGAGCTGGTCCACTGTTCCTATAGAGCTGGTCCACTGTTCCACGACCAGGACGAAAACCACACTGCTCCTCCTCAATCTGAAATTTGACTATTCGATGGACCCTCCTTTCCAGGACCCCTGAATAGACTTTTCCAGGGAGGCTGAGGAGTGTGATCCCCCTGTAGTTAGAACACACCCTTCGATCCCCCTTTTTGAAGAGGGGGACCACCACCCCAATGTCAGGGTTTGTGTTTCCTGTTTTATTTTGATAAATTTCCTGTTTTCTTCCTGTGTTTCAGTTTAGCTTTCTTGGGCTCTGTTTGAATGGTTTCACCTGGTTTAATTTAGATCATTCACTCCACCTGTGTCATTTGTTTATATTCTCAGTTTCTGTTTCATCCCTGCGGTTCATTAGTTATTTTGTAGTTCATAGTTGTAACGAAGGACACCCAGAGAATGAGGGTCCAGTTCTATTCAGATTAATACAAGCAAGTAGCATAGGGAAGATCCAGGTTGGGTGTCGTTTTGCTAGTCCAAAGTCGAGGTCGGGAGCAGAGCAGAATCCGGAAGACAGTCCGGACCAGGAATTCAGTTCGCAGGGGAAAGGGAGCCAGGCAGAGATCCAGAACAGGGAGCCAAAAGGAAAATCCAGGAGCGGTCCAAAGTCGTTAATCGAAGGCAATCCAAGAGGCAAGTCAACGCAGCACACAGGTGAGCCGGAGCCGGGAAAGGATAACTAGGTAGGGATCTGAAGGGAGAAGGTTGTTAGTAGGTCCGACATGGAGTGAGCAGTGAGTGGAGTTTACATGGGGAAAGAGGTAATGATTAACAGGTGATTTGAGTGACTAATCAGTATGCTGGAGACTGGCTGTGTTGAAACCTGATTGTAGTGGGTGTGTCCATGATGGAGTCTGGTACAGATGCAACAATAGTTATGCTGTAGTTAGTTCTTTATCCGGACACTCAATCTGCCAATCCAGGGGCACTGTCCCTGAGGTCCACACGATGCTGCATATAGACTTTTTTAATGGGGTGTTCATGTAAAGACAATTTGTGCGGGATGGCTAATTTAACCTTTAACTGATGTTAGGTCAAGTTAGATCAGCAGGTTAGGTCAGGCAACACCAGCTCCACCACCATCACTAACATGCTGAGCCAATTTCTGTACTCCCTCTTCCCTCACGGCTCCAAGCCTGTAAATGGATCCAAATCCATCCTCAAGTTTTGCCGACGACACCACGGTGATTGGCTCATCAGCCACAACGAGTCAGCACCTAGGCCTGTGGTGCACAGACAACAAACAGCTCCTTAACACTAACAAGAACAAGCAGTTCATGGTGGACTTCAGGAGGGAGAGAGGAGGCACACATGCCCACATTCACATCAACCTTGGGATCCACAATTTGGAGGACCTGACTTGGACCCAGAACACCTCCAGCTTTGTGAAGAAGGTTCATCAGCATCTCTTCTTCCTATTTGTCTTCAGCCATCCTGGTGAAACTTATCACTGTGCGATTGAGAGTATCCTGACCAGCTGTGTCACAGTCTGGTATGGGAACTGCTCTGTCTCAGACCACAAGGCACTGCAGAAGGGGTTGAAAACTGCCTAGTGCATCACAGGGACTCCACTTCCAGCACTTGAGGATGCCTAGAAGAACCGCTGTCCACATCAAGCTCGCAGCATCCTCAAAGACTACTCCCACCCTGCACATGAACTGTTTGCACTCAGGCAGGCGCTTCAGAAACCTCAGGACCAAGAAAAGCAGGCTGAGGAACAGCTTCTTCCACAGGGCTGTCTACCTGCTGAACTCTGTCCCCCACTGACCCCATACATCCCATTACACCATCCCAACCAGATGGTATACTATGTACTGAATATTGCACTAGCCCCTCCCTTCACTGTACACCTTGTTATTCTGCTGCACATTATTGTTTGCACTATTCAGTGTCTTTGCACTACTAATTAAGTTACTATAAGACTTGTAAATATCTATACATTTTGTTCATAGCTTCGGCCAAATTGGATTTACATTTAATGTAAATATCCATCTTTATAGTATGCTCATAGTACTTAATATGACAATCATCTTTATGCCAAAGCTGTAGACAATTGTACACACTGTAGATTATATATATATGCACTTGTTGCTTATTGCACTTCTGGTTAGATGCCAGACTGTGTTTTGTTGTATTGTACTTGTAAGTATGTAATGACAATAAAGTTGAATCTGACATTTTGCATCACTTTATAGAAATGTCACTCAAAATCCAGTTGTTCGCCATATGACACTGCTCTCCTGCATCCTGGTAAATATCAGAAAACAGATGATTAAACTATAATAATTTTGACATTTTCCATGGTAATAAATAGTATGTATACAGATTTTTTTCAGATTTTGTTAAAGGGTCAAAATAAAGTTCAGATTTTAAAAATGTGATGTTTTTGCCCAGTTCTTCCTACGTCAGGGGGTAAGGGATTAATAGATATCACACATGCATATGCATGCATTAAATATGCATGCAGAGGTGAGGATTATATGTTTCAAAATTAGCCTCTTTACTGAACATCGGTGAGTCATCTAATACAGTGCCACTTACTGAAGAATAAATGAAAATAAATACATCATAAAATGTTTTACTCGGTCCATCAGAGGTGGTCCAGAGGAATTGGATACTGTTTTGACCTTATATTTGTGTGCCAATTGGAGCATAAAAGTCTCTAAAACTAATAAATGTTTGATTTTGATGCAGCAGGCTGATCTACGTGTTGAATAGGGTCAATCTCAATGACTCTAACAGTAAAGACATGAGCTGGCAGCAGGGAATGTGAAGGTCAAATAGGTCACTCAGCACATTTATGTTTCAATGCCATTGATACAAATAAAACAATAATGAAAAACTGTTGAACAAATCTAATAATAAAAGTTAAAATTCATTATTTAATCTGGAATTCTGCCAATACATGTCTAAATGTTCTTGAGCGATTTCTTTTCTCCTTCTGACATGTCTACTTGAATTTAAAGAGGCATCTTTGAATCCTCAGCGGCCTTTAAGATTGGTAATGGGCGGTGCAGCAATGCAGAAAGTGTGGCAAATGAAGCCCGTTGGGAAGCTAACCTGCAGAGACTCATACATGGCAGGAAATAAAAAGACATGTTGAACAATCTTCTGAGTCTTGCAGTATTTGCATTGTGTTTATGTGCACTGACCTCTTCTGATGACTTCTGGATTCATTGGAAAGTGCTCCAGGTGCATTGGAAAGTCCATTCATCCATTCATTTCCTGATGCTTTTCCAGCATCGGGTCATGGTGACAGCTGCCTAAGCAGGGAAGCCCAGATCTACCTCTCCCCAGCCACATTCACCAGTACATCCTGGAGTATCTCAAGACAGTCTCAGGCCAGTCGAGACATTTAATCTCTCCAGCGCATCCTGGGTGTTCCTCAGTGTGACACGTCTGGAATACCTCACCAGAGAGACGTCCTCTGACATCATCTGGCTCGTCTGGTTATGGAGGAGAAGTGGTTCTACTCTGAGCCCATCCCAGATAACCAAGCTTCTCCCTCTCTCCAGGGAGTGAACAGCCACCCTAATGAGGAAAATCATCTTACGGATTAGTCATACCTTTGTATTTTATGGATTAGGAGGTGCTGATTCTCATCCCAACTCCTTCACATAGGGCTGTGAATTGCACTAGAGAGGGCTGGAGATCATGGCCTGATAGGGCCAACTGAACCACATCATCTGCAAAGAGCAGAGACCCCATCCTGAGGTCACCAAATCAGATATATGCAACAACTTGCCTGCACTTGGAAATTTTGCCCATACACATTATGAGAGAGTCGACAGCCTGTACCAGGTGGTTTGCCACCCTATAAACCCAAAGCACCCCAACAGGAGTCCTAAAGGTGCACGGTTAAACCTCTTTTCAGAGTCCACAAAAACTATGTAGACTGGTTGGGGGGACTTCCCATGGCTACTCCAGTACCCTGAATAGTGTGTAGAGCTTTTCCACTATTCCATGACCAGGATGAAAAAACACACTGCTCCTCCTTAGTGCAAAGTGTTTTATGATGAATTTTATTCTTCCTTGTTATGAAAGGCAATTTCAGGATCAGCCCCTGACATCATCCATCCAGCCATTTTCTACCGCTTGTCCCTTAACGGGGTCGCGGGGGGGCTGGAGCCAATCCCCTGACATCATGTCCGGGTCTATATTCTGTCACCACAACTAGCTGGTAAAAATCAATTTGTTGCATAATTCGTAAGATTGTAAACACATTTTTTATATAAGAAGTAAAAAAAAAGGATCTTCTTTTAAATGACCCCACAATGTCAACATGTATTCCTGTTAGAAATGTATTCCAGGAGTTGTACTTTATAAATTTGCCAGAAAGGATGGGTGGATTTATTAAAAGATTCCATTTTAGCACATAACTAGATCATTAATTTTATAGCTCTTACATCCAGAAACTTGATCAGTCTTTGTTTCTCTTCCTTTTATCTCACTGCTCTATTACATCTGATGTTTCCAAGCTAAAGAAATTACAGTCTGATGGACAGCCGCTAATAGGAGTGCATCATGAGCAAGCTGGTGTTCCTGTATACAGTAGATATATTACAACATGACATGATATTTGCTATTTTAAACCATTAATTCCAAACTCCAGCCCTCAAGGACCACCACCTTGAAGACTTTAGATGTTTCCTTGTTTCAATGACTGGATCGAATTATTGAGTCAGCAGCAGACCTCTGCAGAGCTTCTCAGAGATCTAGTTAATTTAAGTAAGATGTACTGCAACAAGGAAAACATGATATGCACAAAATGGTTCAATGATAAGTTCACCATATACATGTCTGGAGTATAAAAAGGGATTTATGTGTAAAGTTGTCTGAGACCTCAACTTAGAAATCTGAGTTGATGGACAGCACAAGCTTACAGTTTTGACAGAAATTTATACTCAACACAGAAGATAACTAAACAGACTTTTGTCTTTGTGGATGCTTCCTTGAGGGAGCAGTACCACTGGAAACTGCAGAGGCAGTGTTGAGCTGTGCACCTGACATGTGAAGAGCAAAGGGAACAAGCCAGAGAAGAAGAAAGATTACAACAATAAGGACAACAAATTAACTGCTATGTTCCACCACCAGAGCAGCAGCACCATGCCTCTGCAGCATCATACCTCTGCAGCATCATACCTTTGCAGCATCATACCTTTGCAGCACTATGCCTTTGCAGCGAATTGCAGTGATTCTAAGCATTAGAAGTGCTTCCACCCGATGTGCTGTGGTGTGTTTCTGGACTGTCTGCTTGCTGCTTTGAAACCCAGTCAATATTAGCAGAGTGGATTTTTTAAGCAGGCAGTCAGGCCATGCAAAGCAAAATGGACATGGTTGATTTTACAAATAACAGACACACTTTACTCTAACACATCAACATTCCCATATTACTGACAGTACTGACATCAAGCCATCAGGTGAACGAAGTTCTCACTTGATATTTAACACATTGGATGTCATCGCGTTTATCTTAGCAGTGGAAAGTAGCACTGTTTTCTATTGTTTTGATGCCACACATCCTATTAAGCAATATAAAGAAGGCACATGAGACATAGTCTGACTGGCCAAACAACTTCTCGGCTGATTTCTCGTTCTCTTTAAACTCTACAATTACATCAGCTATTACACGAAGAAATGTGCCACTACTGAGATGTGTCGCTACGACACACTTCTGGTGCAACGGTGACAGGCAGAAACTCAGTGGAGATCTACATTGCTTCAGCATTCGGTAGAACACCAGGGGTAGAAATGGCCAGTGCTTTAAAAGAAAATATTTGTGAATGTGTTTGCTGTGTTAGGAGAATGCAAACAATCATATAGTGGTGTGTTCTGCCACTGACATGTTTGAAGCTGAGGTCTGCTCACTAGTGAATGAACCGACTGAATGAAATAACTTGACAACCATGGCAACATAAATAACACATGGAAATATGAGGGTGGTGATGTATAATAATGTTTGAAATAGACACCCCCATTTAACGAACTGGCAACCTGTCCAGGGTGTACCCCGCCTCTCACCTGGTGTAGGCTGGGATTGGTCAGGGAATAAGCAATAGATAATGGATGGATCCCCATTTGACGGAGCAAAATGGTTGTTGCCACTAGAACTAAACAAATCTCAGTTTACTAAAATTAACTTCTACCAATGAATAGAAATTATAACAAAAAAAGCAATTAGTTAAGCAATGTTCTTTAGAGCCAGACTGGCGTTAACAGCGTTGTAGCTTCTCTTTCGCGGTTGATGCACAGAGTCAGTGACAAGCAGAATGTATCCAGAACATGTAATCACAAGCTGACCAATCACACGGGAGTGCTCTTGCATATCTGTGCTGCAAGCTGGGGTGCATTTATGGTCTGAAGGAGGTGTGCATCAAACCTTTGCAGCCATGACGATGATGATGATGAAGAAGCATAAAAAGAAATAAAACAAGATGAAGTGAAAGATTTAATTTTTTTATCAGAAGCTCACATGTTTTCAGTTTAGTAAACAAAAATAGGGGGGCCTTGTTCATTTTTTATAAAATGATTATTAGTATGATCAGGATTAATAATTAGTTTAAAAGTTCTCCCCAGTTTTCCATCAATCATGCTGATTTTCTTCCTCTTCCCACCTTTTTCCTCTCTCTTCTGTAATTCCTGCAGTTTTCATCCCCCTCTCCACATGGCTGTTTCCTCTTCCCAGGGGGTTTCCTCGGACTCTAGTCCGAGCTGACGGTGAATGACAGGCCAGAAGGAATCCTGTGTGAAGCAAGGCGCAGGGGACAAGCCACATTTAGTCCCTGTCTGTCTCTCTTTCCACCCCACACTCAGATCCACATGTCACTCGTCTTTCCCGTGACTACGCTGCTCTTTTGCCCGGACAGTTACTGTGCGTGCATGTGTGTGTGTGTGTGTGTTAGCTGTCATGCGGAGAGAACAAAGCCTGCAATTTCTCAGGGTGACACCTGGCCTGAGTGCAGTTTAACCCGACTGACAGGCAGCAGCAAGCCGCCAACACACTCCAACTTAGTCCGAGCATGTTTGTTTTTGTGTATTTGTCTTTGGCCTGCAGCGATTAAAGAGCTATCTCGGATGTCAAATCTCTGGATTACAAAGGCCCGTCTCTTCAACTGCTACCCTAATTACCTGTTTGCCTCATGTTACTGGTTGTTGATGCTCTGCAATCTGAGACATTTAGGAAGCAGAAACACTCATACGTAAAAAGTATATCTTTTTGAGAGGTGAGAAAGAACAAATATAAAAACAAAGCAAAGCTAATGTGAGAAAAATACATTTCCAGTCAGGAAACAAAAGCGAACCAACAGCCAGTACAAAGCAAATGAAATATGGCTCCAGTAAGCTGGCATATTGTCTGGAAAGAAGCCTACTGTTGCACTAAACCAAACTGTGCTGTTTGGAGGCGAGAAGCAGTACGTGTGAATGCTGAGAAAAACCGAGAGGCACTTTCTTTGTATCCGTCTTTTTTTTCAATATTTCATTCGCATTTAAAAGAGAGAAGAAAAAAATTATGCTTCTACTACAAATGTCCAGACTGTTTGGTTTACAGTTCGCTTTTCATAGAAAGACAACATAAGTGTAGGAGTGTGTGAAATTTCTACTTGCATTTACACTTTCTAGAACTTCCTAAATCCTTTCCTGTTGGCAGAAGGTTTCTGGAGGGGTTACACCCAGAACTGGTCCTGTAAATACAACTACCTTTCTGTGGGCAAACTTGGATATAAGATGTAAAAAAGACAATTCAGTGCATACTGCACGACTGGCACGATTTACACTTTACACTGATGTAACCTGGTAGCTGTATCGCTCCTTTTTCTTTGTTTGGTTTGCTGTGTTTGTGGTTTGGTGTGTGGGAGTGATGTGGTGAACCAGGTGATCTCAATTAGTGTGGAGAAGTGCTGCTGTATTTAAGCAGCACTCACTTGGTGCTCTGGTCTCTGGTGTGAACTATCAGGTGTGCTGGAGGGGGACTGACGGGCCTTGCCCAGGAGGAGGATTATGGTTTCATTTTAAAGACTGGCAAAGAACTCTCTACTCGTGCATACAGCATTTCGGCCAGCTGAAAGCTTTACAACAAACTCTGTACTGGACCCAGTAGACCAGGGATAGACAACTCCGGTCCTCGAGGGCCGCAGCCCTGCTGCAAGTGTTAGCAATTTCCCTCCTGCAACATACCTTATACACACATCAGACTGGAAATCAAACTCTGCACAAGTC
>JBAMHV010000010.1:5389918-5408692 GCA_037177535.1 Pseudomugil gertrudae
AAATGTCTCTTAAGTTTCAGTCTCAAAACAGTTCAAGCAAAACACAAAACCACCATAACCCGACACCACACGCGACAGGTGTTCCAGCTTTCAGAAGTCCACCAGCTTGCCTGACTTCAGATCAAACCAAACACACAGTGAGACATTATCTGTCTACAAATGTGCTTCCCAAACTGGGAGCCCTGCTAGGCTGAATAAACATTTAGCTTCTGCTCTACTGGTAGAACGCGGACAAATGTGCCAAAGGACAAACAGAAATGTTAATAAGAGAAAAAAAAGACAAGAAAATACAGAAGAACATCGTGATAAGGTGTGGTCAGGTCATGGTAGGTAATGGAGAGACACCACAGCATGCCATAGCTCTCTGTGATGTGATGATAACGTTTGTGAGCGACTGGAACAGTGAAGCAAATCCAGTGAAAAAATATTTTTATTGGTAAATGTATACTAGTATATGTTATCTATATATATATATAGTATATAGTATACTATATAGATATATAAAATCCACACCCATTGAGGGATCCAACGAAGAGACCAGGACAGAGCAGATTTCTTTTTCATAAGGACGATGAAATCATTCAATGTGTGCACAGAGATGTTGCAGATTTCCATGCAATCGGCTTTGCAGTATCAGACCCAGAGACAAAGATGCTAGGGATAACTCTAGTTCTGGTTCTGTGCTGTGGATATCTCTGGAGCTACATTAGCCGATTGTCTGAGATAAAAATGCTGCACACGGTGCTGATAATAGTGAACATCTCCTCACAACTTCCAACTGGAGAAACAATGAAGTGTGTTCACTGAGAGGCTTCTTCAATGCAAAACACTGATGCAGGAGATGATTCCTGCCATCAGGCATTACCCTCCAGAGCAAGGCCTTATCTGCTAATAAATTACTGTTGCTTTTATCTACAACATGGCCTCTGGGATAAATAAGGTGTTTTCATTCATTCATAACTGAGTTTATTTTTGTACACAGAGGCCTGGTTGTTGGTTTTTCTCACAAGATCTGTTATCAAGGAGCAGTCATGAAGAATTGTGCTGCCGCCTCACACCTGCTGCTGACCCCTCTAACACTCCAGCATTGTTTTTTTCCTTTCCTGATATTGATGCATCAGCATCACGGTGCTATGATGCAGCAGCCTGGCACAAATGTAATAGATTATTTAATACACACTCATCCTGGCGCAAGATTAATTAACATATGATTCTGCTATTATAGGCATATTTTGAAGTTGGGGCTGCCATTAAGTGAGTTATCATCCGTCACCGGATCCCGAAGTCTGATGAAATAATCAAATTATGTATGTAAAGCACAGCCTGTAATCTAATTCTTCAAACCTGATTACATTGGTGGATGTGATAGTTGTTGGCCTGAGACAGCCAAGAACACGACAAGGTTGTCACGTCCTGTTTAAAATGGTTCTTTATGTGCTGAGTGAAGACAAGGTGCAGGAAAACATGTTTTTTTTTTGGCTTTTACACTCCTGTTTTATGACAAAGTGACGAACCAGAGATAACAATAAGCACTTCCATTATCCAGCAGCTTGTTATCCTTTACACAGACCATCCTCACTCAGTATACATCTGTAGCTTATTTTTTTTACACTCATTAGGACCAAGATGAACTAAATGACATGGACAAACTCAAAACAAGCTGAAGTCAGTTTGGATGTGTGAACAAAGGTTTTACAGACAGCGTTTCAGCCCATGAAGTCTAAGCTATAATAAACAAACACTGATGAATACACAAGGTGATCATACATTAGGGATTGTAGTATTGATGGAGGTGATTCTCGGGTCTCTGGAGGCCCCACATAAAATTTCACAGGGTCTCCTCCAACCAGCATGAAATAACTTTATTATTATGATATTTTGTAATTATAACACTGATAGAATCATCTTAAAAATGTTATCTCTGAAGGTGTTGTTGCAACATTACATTCTTTACCTGCAACTTTTAAATGTTCCTTCTCTTCATCTACTGACATCAAATCTATTACAATCTATCTGCATGTCAATACTTCGATATCTGCCCGTCATAATGTCAGACTCAATACTTTGAGCAAGGAGGTTCAGCTTTGGCTTGTTCAGCTTTGGCTTTATGCAGCGCAACATGTCAGTGTATCTGCACTCCACCGGAAGATGTTACCAGACCAAATGATCACAAAACGTCACAGGAGCCATCATCCTGCAATCAGATGGTGCAGCTGGAGATGACCAACTGGAGCCGGTGGACCTGCCTCCAGAGATGACACAACTTGGCCCTGATTGGTGTAACCTTTAGCTGTAGCAAACTAATTTTCTGATGGGACTCACATGGTGTGCTCAGAGTAATAAATTCATTTCTGTTTTATTACCAGGTTACAAAATGATTTCAGCCTTGTTGTTCCACATTGCAACAAGCTAATCTATACAAAACCTGACTGGCTGATGTTTGTCAACGTTAGGTATGTATAATAATTTTACATCCTCTTCATTATTTGGATGTTTCATTCAAAGATGGGTCATTTTTGAGGGCACTACTTTTTTCTCAAAGTACATTCGAACCCCCCACCCCACCCCATAGGGCACTATGTAGGGCATAGCGTGCACATTCAGACACAGCCATGGAGAAAAAACAGAACAACACCAAAATAAAACAGGAAACCAAAAAAATCAAACTCAAACTATGACAAGCGTTGCCTACAGGTGCAACCATGCCAACGTAAAAGAAAAACAGAAAGATTAGAAATAGATGTCCTGATATACATGTATAAATACATTTCAGGTCTGATCCTTCAGTATCTGGTAAAGTAAAAAAAAAAATTCCCTCATACATTTACAGCCCCACTATCCACACTGTAAACAAAATGTGTTGCATCCAATCCTACAACTTCAGGGTTATCGTCTGGATGTGATGATGCTGTGTTTCGATACGAGGTTTACATGCGAAACATGTGAGTGCAGGAGGAAACGCCACAAGATGTATAAGTTACAGTAAAACTGAAGTGTTCTGGGAAAATGGGAAGCTATATCATCCATTTGAAAATCATCTACATTTGGAGGGAGACCATTTTATTACTGGTCAGTAACTAAAGATTAATCTCCAGAATGTAGGTGTGTATGTTTCCATCTCAGCAGAGTTCATGACCTCTGAGGATGCAGCTGAAGTCTAAACATCAGATGGAAATTCAGAAAAGGTTTGTGTGATGCTCCGTAACTGCTGCTAGCCATTACTACCTGTAATTATTAGTTAGAAAGAGAGTAAAAAAAAATTATACATTCAGTGATATATGTGTGTGTGTGTGTGTGTGTGTGTGTGTGCAAACCTTGCAGTGAAATAATTTAGCTTTTTGCTGTGACACATCCTTATTTAAATATTTGTCCTCTAATATGTAGATATTGAAATTATGCTGATACTGAAGGTTGGCAGCAGAAATGAAAGCAGCTATGACGATGTCGCAGTCTAAACCTCTGGAGGGATCCAAATTTGAAATAAATATCATAAGGCAACTTTACATCCTGCATTGCTTTTGCACTAAGACATTAAATGTAATCTGTTCTAGACTTTTATTTTATGGGAACGTACCGTTGTTGTTTTATTAAGTTGTTCTATATTAATAATTAACCAACCAAACATCTAGTGCTGAGTTTCATGATAGACTTTTTCCTTACCAGTATCATGAATGCTGCTGCTCTGTAGAAATAAACACTCTTATTTTTTCTATGAAACTTTGAATTGCTATGACTGTAATCCAGTAACCAGATAAAAACACCAGACAGGCTTATTTAAAGGTGTATTTCTCTGTCATTAAATGCTTGTGCATTGGCACAGATACCTTAATATGCACTTTGTTTCTTAGTTCATTCAAAATGAACCACCATAAAGGTTAAAAGTTTGCAGTTTTGATAGCAGGAAACATCCTAAAGAGGCGAGTAATGACTCTTTAAACCAGCAGATTCATCTGACATGCTGGAAGATGAACCTCCAGGTCACAGATTCTGCCGGAGATGCTTCTGGTTATGAAGAATATAGCCACTAAACTTTGTCAGAAAATGCTTATACTTGGCTTGCAGTGGTCTTGCACATTTTTATCACAGAGCGAGAGCACTCAGTTGCAACAAACCCTCAGGGAAATCTGTTATAAATATTACATGATATCCATCCACTATCAGCCACAAAGTAAACCCACTCAGGAACAGGCATACGTAATGTCTGAAACTGTGCATTGAGTGCATACCTATGTTTTGTCCTCTAATATTAAATAAAAAGTCCAACTCAAGATGTTCAGGTTCATGTCTGTGAGGAAGAATCTGATAACAGATAGTTCCCTCATCATCTGCTCGCAGGACAGTTCAGATTCGCTGTTGCATTCCTGTTAAAGTCCGGCTTCTCTGGACAGTCTGTCAGTCTTCCTTCTTAGGAATTTGTTTGTCTTTGCAGTTATTGGAGAAGATTTGGGAACACATTTCAGCACATTTTGTGCATAAGACATGATTCACATTAAGTTGCAGGAAAATATGGTTCAGCGTCGTGCTGCTTATTACATCAGTAACAGACTGAGAGGAAAAAAATAAGGCAGGCAATGTGATCTAAATGATTCAACCTCTGCCTGTTCTCCAGACAAAGTGCAGGAGGTTCCTTTGTGCTTCTCTAAAAAATTCATTTTCCAGTTGGTCACATCAAATACTGAGGAATCTACAGAAGTCAGAATACTTTATAAAATATAAACGTGGGAAAGTCAAAATCTGCTAATTTGCAGCCCCCTTTTGTGTAATTCCAAGCACAATTTTACTGAATACATGCTGATGTGAATTAATGTTCTTTATATTGTTAATTCTATTCTATTCTATTCTATTCTATTCTATTCTATTCTATTCTATTCTATTCTATTCTATTCTATTTGCATTTAGCAGACGCTTTTATCCAAAGTGACATACATGAATGAATGTGAGAGATGTGTGAATGGCTTTAGTAAAGAAAAGAGGGGAAACACATTGATTCCATATTTTCAGAATGAATTTGAAAGAATTTAGTTCTCTAAGCAGTCAGTTGTTGACAGATCTGTTCAGGAACTGCTTTATTTCGCTTTGCAAAACCATGAAGTTGTAAATAAGTTGTAAGCTATAACTACACTGTTTATTGTGAAGGAACCAGCAAACTGAGAAAGATTGCACAGGAATAAATGTTTTATTTTGGATAAGGCTGATAAAAAGTTGTGACGTAGGAAATCTGAACTGTGCTTCAAAACTTTTCATTCAGTTCTGCACATTAAAATGGAGAAACTAATGCAAAGGAAATAGTGGATATCAATGCTGACACTGTAATAAACTCAGAGGGAAATCAGATGGTTCGTGTCTTCATTTCACCTGTGTTGTCCAGATGGAGAGCGTGGACCTAACATCTATTGTTCTAATAGTATGAAATGTATTGATCTATTGGTTCAGCCTTTCTGGAGACACGTAACACAAACATCGAGGAGCTGACTGGAAAATCATTCAAAGCAGATAGTGATGTGAAATGACATCTCAGTAGGAGGGGATAAAAAACTAAAATATAAATAAAAAGGGTATACAAATAAAACAAATTTAAGGGCCTTTTGAAAACAAGAAAACTTATAATTGGATAAAAAGCTGCTAAAAGAAATGAACTATGTTCAAGAACCCCAATTTATTTCTATTTTAGAGCTGAGCTTTCCACCAGGCTGTCCCACCAGGAGCGTTTCAGAGCCTTTATAAAACACATCTTAAGACCCCCTTATTCACCCGGCCTTTTATCTGAGCAGTTTTTTTTACTGAGCTTATTGTTTTTGCTTTATTTTCTTTTATTGTTTTATTGTTATATAATGTGTACATCCCCTGGAAAGCACTTTGGCTTTTAAATGTGCTGTAAATAAAGCTGATATTGACATTGACAGAGCAGAACGTCTCTGCTGCAGAAAATAGTGTTTAACTGTTTATACCCACCTTTAACACCAAATTTCTCAGCTTTTTCAGCTTTGCTTTGTCTTTTCTGGCATGTTCCTTATAAAGAGAGATGTGTGGTATTGAATAAAATGGTAGAGAATTGCTCCTCCAGGATGAACCTCTACCAATCCATGGTGTTAAGTATCAAGTGAGACCCTCTCTTACCTGCTAGCTTGGTGCCGGTAATGAGGAAATGTTGATGTTTGAAAGAAAAATGTGACAAGTCTGGACATGTCATCTTTTACTAAAATGACCAGACCCACTGACAGACGTCCTGCCTGATCGATTTGCTCTGATTTGGATTGTCATTGTTTCAAAGCACCAAAAACTTCAAACTTTCTGCTTGAGTGAATTTTCACCAATCATTTACAGACCAGAATATCAGATTACTTATAGTGGTGACTGAGGAACATCTGCAAGATAATTCCGATTTTGACCTTCTCCTCCTACTTGTTCACACCCTTGCTATACACAACACTCAATTTCCCACAGTTCCCAGGGTATGACCTCTCCTTTGTCACATTAATAGGCTGAAATAACCTGAGAGTAAAGTGATGTATTAAGAGGAATGTTGACCTTGACTCTTCTCCCTCACACATATGATTAGCTATCATCACCCCTCTTCCTCTATGTCTTTATCTCGTCTTTCTATCCTTCTCTCATCCTCGATGAAACCTCAAGAGCTCACTTCTCTTTAAAGAGTTTTTAGCAAAAAGAATAAGCATGTGAGACTTAATGAAGGTTATAAGGGGAACAGAGGGAGGAAGAAATGAGTAAAAGCAGAAGAGGTAAACTGGAGTTTTCATAGTGGAGATCGAGTTGTTTGGCTTTCATTTTTATGGATCGATGCATTTGGCTCCTTTGCATTGTGCTTACATATATGTATCAGTGTGTGTGTGTTTCCAGGGGACAGCCTTAGGGTTAGCTGCCCCCGCAACCCGACCTCGGATAAGCAGTAGAAAATGGATGGATGGGTTTTGAACTTTTTTTTTATGTATTTTACATTAACGAGCATTTATTCCATTCAGGTGTGTTAAAGTAGGGTTGCCTCTAAAACATGCAGGGCAGGGGTACTTGAGAAACACTGGTCTATCTCTTCCTCTTCCTGAGTGAGGAGTTGTAGAGAGTGATGGAATAGTGGACAAAGGAGTTCTTGAGCTTGTTGGTCCTACACCTGAACAGGATCCTCTGGCTGCTGATGACGTTGTGCAGAGGAGGGGCTGATATTGTCCATAATATCAAATATAAAATGTCCAGCAGTTTGTCCAGTTTCCCTTATCCCTGCCACCATCACCAGAGTGTCCAGCTTCATGCCGACCACAGAGCCTGATCAGTTTATCCAGTCCGGATGTAATCATCTTGGATATGATGATCTTGTATCTTTGTTTCTGTATTTTTCTCTTTTTTCTTTAAGTTAAGCTGATAATTGCTGGCTATGTTTTCCTGATGATGCTGCAGATGGTTTTCTCTGTTTAGATGGACCGTCTCATACAGTTGATTTCTATCTGTCTACTAAGTGTCTCCTTGTCCTCCCTATGTTGTATCATCTTGCTCTCTCAAATTTGTTCAGCACTAAACAGCAACCAGAGCATCATTTTGCTTGATATGATATGGGACTTTTTTTTTAAAATAGGACAATGAGGCCTTTTGCATGCTGTCTGTAAATACACACTCAGACGCTCCTGTCACAATAATTGCACAGATAATTGAAGGTCTCAGAGATGAACAATCATCAGTAATTACATCCGCAGCTATCTGCACATTGTCATCCACGATGACCTGGTTCTTATTGTTCTGACATAAAGAATTATCTTCATATCCATGTAGAGGCACACTTTATGACCTCAACAGGCCTTTAGAGAGCTGTGTAGAAACAATGCTTCAAACCTTAATGATCTCAAGCAACACCGGAAAGAAAAGTGGACAAAAATTCCTCCAAATCCATTAGACAGACTGATATCAACCAGAGAACCACCACTTCAGCTTTATGCTGCTAAAGGAGGGATGAAGTATAGTTGCAGAGTGATAATGTGCAGAACTGGAGGTGTATCTGTATAACCTGTGTGTAACAACGCATCTATGACATTTTTCCTCCCTTGTCTGCATACAGAGTACGCAACGTCCATTTTTTCTTTGTGTGAGCGTGTGGTCTGTGTAAGGTGTAATAAAGGCTTTCATTTGGTTATAAGGCATCAGAGGGGCTGCCCAGAGATGCCGAAGATTGGATCTGCTGTGTGTCCGAGGAGAATGGAAAATAGCATCAGCTGTCAGGAGAGAAGAGGTGAAAAATAACCTGTCATCACTTCGCTCGCCATCTCATTCCATTCTTCCTGGCTGTCCTCCTTCTTACCTGTGCAGCTTTATCTCTCATTCATACTGGAACATTTCAGACTGGCTGGATCATTGCTATCAATGTTCACACGTAAGTTAATTGAATATATTTGCTAAAATTACATTTTTTTTAAAGCAAACCATGTGAAAGGAGAAAACAGGAAAGAAGCATCACAGGTAAAACCTAATGCACGATCTGGTCACCGCACAGTGTGGCAGGATGAGTGATGACAAGTAAAGCTGAAAGCTTGAGTTCTGTTGGCCACACTAACCTGCCGTGAACATGAGCAGCTACTGTCAGACACTTTCAGATTTCCTCTGACACATTTGTACTCAGTAGTGACTGTTCGGAGCATGACACAGACATTCCCCAAGATCTCAAACCCGCCAACAGTCTGAGACTTTTTTTAAGTAGAGGCCTTATTATGATATATATATATATATATATATACACAAACTGGTGACCAATGCAGACTGTGTCGTTCAAAGAAACATCACAGCTAAAGACAAAAAAGATGCACACTTTTATACCTTTCATTTAGCTTTAAATGCAATTTTACTTCCACAGCTTAAAGGAGCCAGGTCATATTTTTGTTTTTTCTGGTTCATTTGCAAAGAAACAATCATCACCTGAAACATCTCCCAAAGCCAAAAGAAAAACAGGAGGCATGCATGTTTTAATCATTTTTTTCTCTGCAGAGGAAAGACAGATTGTCCCAAAACAAATTAGCCTCCATCACAGCTCCACGTGGCTTGTGCTAGCCATGAAAATGATAGCTTGGTCCTGTTGACAAAGCTAGCAGCTTGCAAGCATCTTCTAGTTGCCAAGCTAGCAAGTGGATAGCAGCAATTAGCATTCAAGCCTATGTCCACCGGGTACCAGCACTGTTCACCCTCTTCATCCAATCCAGCCAAACTCAGGTCAGGGTTTCTATGATCATTTCCCCAAGTGGTTCAATTGTTATTAATAAATTTTGCATTTCTACATTCACACTTATGTTAACAAGAAATAAATCTACAAATCTCTGCATGTGTCCTTAGGAGTCAAAGGAGCAGGCAATAAAAAAGAAACATTGTCAGGAAGGATGGAAGATCATGTTTAAAAAGTGAGAGAATTATAGTGAAGAAAACACTCTGCCCTCCAACTGTCTTGCTAACAGAGAAACAATGGAACTTGTAAGAATAAAGCGAGACCTGGAGCGAGGGTGGGAAACTTGGAAGGGAGCAGGGGGAAGACATGGAAGATATTTATAGCTGTGTGGCAGGTGCAGCTTTGATAAAAGAAAATATGGCAGAGGAATTGTGTCCTGATGTCTGGGCAATGGTGCATATTTCTTTCATATATTCACATATATTTGTATTCCAAAAATAGGTGCCATGTGAAACTGTCCAGAGACGACGTACAGCCCTGAGCTCTGGAAGACTGCTGCAAACCTGAATGTGCTTGCTAGATTCTTCCCTCAGTTTCAGTACTTCTTACCAGGTATAGATATATTTTTTAACTAATGACTCTTTTTTGACATTGAAATGACTTGTGGAAAGACTGGTTTAGTGGATTTTAAAAGCACAACTGGTAAATTTCAAATGAAAGAAAGATAGCAGAGGAGCATTTAGAACCATGTACCTTCTGGTAGTGTTAGAAGAGGGAGGGGGTCATAACCCCTAATTGTTTTTCACCTTTATCATATTATCATGCATCACTTTGCTTGGGAGGGTTTGAAACTCTGCTTTCACCACTAATTCTCTTTTCTGTAATGCAGCGTTTCTCCTCAGGACCAACTGTCCTTCATTTTGTAGGCTGTCTCAATTATGCACTGGGTTTATGCCCTTCCAAGTGCTACTTTATCGACTACATAAGTCAAGCACATTTGCGTTTGGAATGTGCTAAATCTTATGTGGAAAATAAAGTGTCTACCAGAGAAAGAATGGTTTAAAAAACAAGTAAATGAAAAGAAATAAAAAGACAAATTTGCACCTGCATTTGGTTTTCAAAACATAAGTTTAGCAGTGAAATCTTGTGAAGAACCAGAATGACCTGGTTATTAAACCTTTTGACAGTTGTCCCATCTAGAGATGGGAAGTTTAGCTCTTTTAAAAATGTGGCTATTTGTACTCTTTAGAAGAGTTAGTGCTTCCGATCGGTCTGATCTGTACCAGATCCAGCTTAGGATACTGTCCGTATACACATCTATAGCAAAGCCTAGTTTAGTATACTCACGGGATACAAATCTGCGACAGATCGTAGTACTGAATAGCCAATAGCCATGGCCTATTCAGGTATTCGGATGTAACCAAATAAGAATCCTTTTAATAAGAATCTTGTGATCAGTGGTGTCGAATGCTGCACTGAGATCTAACAAGATAAGAACACACAGGAGTTCTTCATGCTTGTCATGAGAAAATCACTTTCAAAAAGATAACTTCAAGATGCCTTTAGGCAAATCTCGATTTCTCCATCTGTGTGACATGTTTGTCACATTGTGTTGCAAGGAGTGTCGACAGTTCCAAGGAAAATGGATGCAGTCGCCACAAGGCCTAAACTAACCACTATAACTGCTTTTGGGCTCATTTCTTGGGTTCTGCGGGTAGTATAGACACTTTTATCAAGAATTATGTTAAAGTTGCATTTCCTCTAAGCCAACTGCTGTCTGGTTGCCCTCTCTTCAAAAAAGATTAAAAAGAAAGCAACATCAGGGCTATTTCAACCCAATGGAACCATTTGGTCATTGGTGGACAAATACAAGGCTGCTTTTTTATGATTAATTTCTTCACTGTGCTTAATACATGTTGTTAATTAGGCTACTGCATTTTTATCATCCTACCACATATTTGCTTTAAATATATAACAATAATGTATTAAACCCTAACAGTCCCAACAAAAGGTGTCCAAATGTTCGGTATCTTATCCCGTACCAAAACTAAAAGGACAAACTAAACAAAAGAGTCTTCAATGAGCTTATTTATCACTTAATCACTACTTTTTACAAAATAACCCAAAACACTTTGATTGATGGTTCTTCTACCGTATTAAAGTCCAAAGTCTTCTCTGATTGGCCGGAAAGAAGGAATTGGTGTACTGGATTATCCAATGGAGCGACAGTTCTTACAGGGGGTAAGTGGTGACAGGTTTGTCCAATAATGATAGGTCAGAGGAATCAAGGAGGTGATGTGTAGCTATGATGTGGTCCTGTTGGAAGTTGTAGTTGTGCAGAGTCCTTGTATGAACACATCCTCAGGCCATAGGCTTGGCAACATGCATGGTTCAATGTTTAAAGGGAGGTGAAGCCAAAGGATCAGGTATCCTTTCTCCAAGACACATTAGTTCTGCATCTGGGCAACTAAATAAAAAGTTCAGTGTACATCAGATGGGGAAGGATGATTACTAAAACTATCCCCAAAATAATTACCATACTGTATATGTGTGTGTGAGAGAAAGCTATTATTATATCATAATGAATGTAGAGCCACAGCTAAACCTGCACATGGTTTAGCCAGATGAAGAATGAATGAATTTAGAATGAATGAATGATGAGGTGGCCTTTTATTTCCTGGTTTGCTGGTGTGCGAGTTGGTGATTGGCTGAGGCTCTGACGAATCAGAGTGCAGGTGAAGGTGTGGTTGATGATTCAATCCTCTCCAGGTGAGTGCACAGGCAGTTTGGTAGGATGGAAGAACAGATGATTACTGTGTTTGACAGGTGTCCGTAACAGTTTGTGAACGTGAAACAAACAGCATTATTAAAATTTTCACACTACCTTTTTCACAGTTCAGGACAGATCTGGATTATTTCATAAAATATGTCAAACATAGTCAAGCAATTTAACAAATGATAAACACTGTTTTACAAACATTGATAAACATTGTTTATTGTCTGCTCTTGTATGGTAAAATAGCAATACAAAAAGTTTATCCAGATTCTGCTGATTTGACACTAATATCCATTTAGGTTATATGAAGATTAGCAAGCTAACAAAGTAACAGTTGTCAGTAGCTAGCAGTAGCTTAGTGGTAGCAATAAAATGTTATTCTGTCATAGAAGATATTATTTAACATCTGGTTAAGATGGCTCACCTCTACAGAGGCTTTTCTTCTGCTTCTATCCTCTGTTTTTGACCTTGTGCACTAGAGTGTTTAGTAGACTGCCTTTTCATTATGATAATCAATGTCTGCTTGATTAACAACTAAACAGAAGCCAATAGCTTCACGCAGCGTCATAACATCTCACCGTGCACACCCACCCTCTTTTGTCGCCAAAACCATTCTGCTCTTCAACTCTAGATGTTAACTCGATCTCAAACACCTACTCTCCCACCGGACTCACACTACAGGACACTGTCAACACTTTATATTTATATTTTACAGACTCAGGACCCTCGTTTAATATTTAACACTGTGTATATAATGTATATTGTATTTTTACTTTATCTCTATTTTATCTCTTTATCTTATCTTATTACCCTTACTGTTGAGGATAAATAAAGTTTTCTGAATCTAAATAAGCTAGTACAAGGGGTGCTTTAAAATGTTTGTTTAATTTTTGCTCAATATATAGTTCTTTAGAACTATGAAGACACCACTATTGGCAACCTAACATATTTGTCACCCTCAGCCATCGTCTAGGTTGCTTATAGCAAACATTGGCCCTGCTAACAACTACGAGCTAGTGACTGGTTTCTGACCAAAACTCATGTCAAAACATTCAGTACAAACATAGTGACATCATGCATAAGCTTATGACCCAGTTATTTAATTATTTATTTTTCTTACTTCTAATCATTTGTGCTGGTTCAGAAGAACCTGGCTGCAAGGTGGTCCAATGCTGAGATGGTTTGAGCAGAAAATAGCTCGACTGCCCGCAGCATAAGCTCCTGAAAATGGCGACGTAAATAGATTTGAATGGGAGGTGTAAAGTGGGCATACAATATAATCGCTGCTGTGTTCACCAGAGGAAGCCAGACATGTTGGAGAACATTTGGTATGCAGCACACCCCTGAAGAGAAACATGATGCCATGGCCAGCACTGAAGAGTGGATGCTCATTTTTCCTCTGACAAGTGTGAGTCTGCCCCCAAAGACAGCAGCTGATGTCTCCAATTCTAACAAGGTAGCGAGGACACAAGACTTTTGCATTTCTGTTCATCTAAATGAAAATCTTGTCTGGTCAGAATGTCCATGATCAGTGTGTGTGTGTGTGTGGAGGATGATGGTGGAGTTCCTACATTCACATTTTGGCATGTTTGTTTGCATCGAGGTGCAAATATCAGAGAAGCGTAAGGTGTTGTGTTGACTCTGAAGATCGATGGTAGATCTCTCCGGAAGAAGAAAAGGCCAATCTGCTACTGTAATAACACTGGGAATCCGCACTGGTTTCTGTGCACGGGAAGAAAGTAATTGCAAGTGCTGTGCACACCTACATGAAACAATAACCGTGGCTTTCATGTGACAGTGACTCATACAGAGATGAAATCCCCATCAGTCCTGACTCCTGCTCAAAATGTTTTCTGCTTTTTCTTTTGCTACATAGAAATTGTTCTTCACTGCATGTGTGTGTGTGTGTGTGTGTGTGTGTGTGTAATATTTAGCAGCAACACACTTTGGCAAAAGTCAGTTAAGCTAGCTCTCAATGCTTCTCTGCACTGTGGTGGGAAATTCATCTGCACATTATTCAGACTTTGTGAACCAATAAGTCACAGAAGTTTTTCACACTGATGAAGATCTGAGGCAGATTATGGGGAGTTGATCTATTAGTAAAGAAGCTCAGAACGGCAGGATCTGAAACAAGAAGAAGAAATGCAAACTGGCGGAAGCAGAATGTGGCGGGACAGCAGGTAAAGAAACTATCATCTGAATTTAAGAAAAGAAACGGTTTAGATTAAATTCTCTTTTCTTCTGCTGTGAACATTAACTGTATGATAATCAACATTGTTTGGTTAGATATTTAGAAATTTTTGTTTTAGTTGTACGCTGCCATTGTTGTATACGTTGCAATGCATTCTGGGAACTTCCTTATATAACTAATCTCATTAGCTGATTCACGGACATTAAGGCAGATGTCTCTATTAATTTCTTTTTGTTTTAACCATACTATTCCATTTCCAGGTGGGGTTTTGTGACTAAATAAATGTTGGCAGCAGATGACCAATCAGATTCATATCTTCCTGAACAGCTGGACATCCTCATGAGTCCCATGCAGTATAAGATGGAGGACTGACTTGAAAGGAAGAATCTAATTTTGTTTTATTATTTGTGTATTAGTTTACATAATTAAGTCATTTTAGGTTGGTTAAATGTGAAACTAAACTGAGCTGCTGCATTAAAGATTATTGTGACTAAATAAATATGTAAATCAATCATCAGATCACTAAACTTCATTAAAACACCATATACCACCATTAAATGAGTGTGTTGCAAAGGTAAAGAAGAAATATTCATCAGTCCTAATCCTGTCAGATGCTGTTAGACATCATCTCTGCAGAGAATAAAACAAACAGATAAGTCAATCCAACCAATGAGTGTATTTATTAAACCTCTAAGTCAAACATTACGAGGGTTTTAAATGTTTTCTGATTTCATTTTATCATTTAAACGTGAAGCTGAATATAAAACTGAAAACTATTTCATGTGATGCACACGCAGTAAGAAAAGACGTCAGGGCATCTTTTATCGTTCACTGATCGTTCTAAATAGAAAAATCTCTTCATTTGTTGAAGAAATTGTATAGGCGGGCGAAGCTTTCACCTATTTTAAAAAAGGTTACGTTTCCAGTATCAGTTGCCATGGTGATGGTGCACCTGAAGTTACCGTGTTGAGTCACAAATCCTGCTTTGTTGGAAAGGCTTCAGCTGTTACAATGCAGTAAAAGATGCAACAGTACCAAATAAACCATCAACATAAAGCACCTGTGTAGGTTGAAGTGAACGTGGGAAGCAGAGCAGGTCGTCCAAATACCGGAAGGAAGCGGTTCAAATCGCACTTCCTTAGCCATCTGTCTGTTAGGAAAGACACTTTATCCTCCTTGCTTCCAGTGTCGGCATGGCTCGTGTATAAATGAGTGTGAATTTTTCAGTGGTGGTTGGAGAGGCCGTTGGCACACATTGGCCATGTTTCTGACAGTGTGCACCAGTGCAGATGTAGCTGCAGATGTAGATTACCATCACCAGAAATTAATGAGGAGTAAAGGAATAATGAATCAAATGGAAGTGCTTCTTTAACCTCTGGCAAAAATTGACAAAGCTAAAAGCCAATTTTTGCTCAGTGCATAAGACGGACATGCATAAAGACAGTTCCTTCCATCTCCAGACATTATTTGGTCAGTTTTCATGGGGCCCTATCTGCCACTTGGCCCAGAAAACAGAGCGATACCACTAGAAGTCACAGTGATGAGTTTATAGCTGACCTGCAACCAGCAAAAGAAACAAACCTTTAAGATGAGGAACAGGGAAAAGATGATGCTTAAAAATAGCTAAATAACAGATCAGCTCAAAAATTCATGGTTTTATTTTTCTATTCTTATGGTGTTTTCAAACAGTTGTAAACAACTTTATAGCAGTGCATTACCAATGCCAACTGGTGCCAAAACTCAGAAGTGAACTCAGCACTAACACAGCATCCACTAGTGGATAAACTGACATAAACTGTTCTTGCTCGTGACAAGGTTTAGGCATTAGAGAAAAAGCTTACACAACATAGTGTAAATATATATAATCAAGAAACTTCTATGGCTTTTATTAGAAAAACTGTACCTCAAACAGCTTACTGTCTGGCAAACATCTGTCGTCATGGAGACAGACTCGTCCAGGGAAGTATTGTAAAGGATGTTGAGCGGTGATTTCAGATCAATGGAAGCGCTCAGGAGTAAAATGTAAAAGTATGATGATTAAATTGAACTGAAAAATCCAAACTAAGTCCAATCATCACCTCAAACGCAAAGTAAAGAAGAAGCAAATATCTGATGAGGATCATGAAGAATAACACAGACAAGGATAAGGAAATAAACAAAGGAACTAAAGGTAACAAACACTGTGTGGCTGGAGAGAACAAGGATCAGGTGCAGAACATGGACTGGAAGGCAGACCAAGGACCGATCTATATGTAACATGCAGAAAATGATCCTAAAGAATAATATCCTACACCAGCTTCCTGTCGGTGCTGACAGGTCTGTCTTAGGAGAGTGAATGAAATACTTAACAGGCAGGAAATATGGCGGACCTTTTTATCTTTTACATCAGTGAGGAGGTCCATGCTGCTTCTACAGTCACCATAAAATGAGCCGAAATAGGAAAATAAGCTCCACACAAAGGGCAAAATATCTCTGCTGGTTGAGCCATTGCTCGACCAATTCAACAACTACATTACGGGATTCCCGTTTATGCCGTCTTGTCCCCACCACCAAGCCCACAGTTTCACTTCTGGGTCATGTCTTTGTAAATTTCTTCCAGAACTTGTGGAAGTGTTTCAGTAAATTTGTAAAAGTGTGTCAAAGAAGTAACGTTGTCTTGCACTTCCAGGCCACCGTACATATCAGCCAATGCTTCCAATAAGCAGAAATTGAACACAATAGCAGAACTTCTGGCAGGTAAACACACTTTTTATTTAGCAGGTTGTCAGAATTCGTTGCAAGGTGAATACAGCTGGAGTCTAACTCAGATCTTCCATGCACCACGCAAACAAATAACCACAGGACCAGAAGCAGAAGCTGCATGAAATTATGAGCACAGAAGGAGAATCTCTGCTGGTGGTATTTCTTTTGCAAAATGGTTCAGATGAGGGCTAGGCGAAGATTTAGATCAGGGGCAAGACAAGAAGGAGCCTGTCAGAAGCAGGTCAGGTCGATAAAAGAGCAGTCCGGAAATAAGTGTTGGAGAGTCAGGTATGAAGAGATTGGTGTGAAGCTGCATAAATAAGGGCCTGATAGGTGACGATGAACAGTTAAACTGATAAGAGGTGTGGCTGAGCAGAGCAAGAGCAGATTGTGACAACGATTTTAAATAATTACTGATTTACCAAGCATACAGTCTCCTGTCTTCATATAAACATTTTCTTCAAATAATCAGACCACTTGAGGGTCACAAATTCACTTGATCTATTCCAGCATCAAGTGTATGGAGGGCAAACAGTTTAATCTCATCTGCTAATAATCATCATATAATAATTGCATATTAACACATTAGCATCTGCAAACAGTTCAGCAATGCATCTGCAACATGTAAGACCCAAGCAGCACAAACAAACAGCTGGAGATGAAATCTCCTGCAACTGGGCTGAGATGAGATGGAAGGGGCAGGGATGCTGTGGGGGGGAGCGTAAAGAGGCTGGCAAAAACAGAGCTATTTAAAACGCAGAGAGGAGGACCCATTCGACTGGCACTTACCTACAGGTCACATCCTGTTAATGGAAAAGATGGAGGAAAAGAAGGATTGTAAGTGGAGGAGGAGATGGATCAGGGGTTAGGAGAATGTAAAGATAACTCCCCAATCTGGAAAGTCAGAGCTGAGGAGGAGGAAGCACAGACAAAACCTTACTTCAGTTATCCAGTCATCCAGTATCAGGAGTATAATAGTCTTCTCCCATGAATAATGATTATAATCCCAACAATCATCCCTAAAGTAAAGTGATATTAATTTCCATGTACAGGCCAGTTCTCCTGTTATCTTCTGAAGATGTGAATGTGATTATTGTCTTCATCACAGCATGCAAGTTGTAGCTTGTGCTGAGAACACGTCCACCTGCTTACACGTCCACGTTAACACAAGCTGCAGTTCCTTCCAGAATGTCACAAAACCCAAATATTGCAATAAAAATTCCTACTTTTCAGTGTTATTTACTGCAAATGATGAAATGGGAAGATGAAATTGTAACTTTAAACAGCTTTTTGCAAGAAATAATAATAAATAATTGAGTGTTTCAGCGGTTAGCATAAGCAATGTAACTCACCTAAAAATGATCCTAAATGTCCAAATTTTATCCATCCACCCATTTTCTACCGCTTTTCCCTGTGTCCAAATTTTATTCAGTTAAAAAAATAAATATAAAGCGTACATATTTAAAATGCATGAAAAGACTTGGGCGTGGTTAAAAAAGGGGAAATGCATCTTTTAGCTGTATCTGTACTTAAGCATCTGCTGTAGACGAGGCCAGAAGGATGAGGTAGGACTTAATACTCTATTTCTTTCTTTACATGGAATGCATTACAGCTGTTGTAATAATGGAATTATTTTATTTCCTGTTTTGAATTTAGTGCATTACCATGGAGAAAAGAAAACATGTATCAAACAGACACTTAGAAAACCTTTTATAGCAGTACAATGTGTTTACACTCTCATGAGGTCATGAGGTCAGACGTGTTGATACAGAAGTTTATCACAAAAGTGTAATGAGAATGAGTTTTTCTGTATTTACGCGTCACCAGATCAGATGCCCAGTTCATTTCAAGTTAAGACTTTACAAACACCTAATCAGCCAATCACATGGCCGCAACTCAACACACTGAGTT